>OZ025243.1:41254678-41567178 GCA_964019155.1 Osedax fenrisi
AATTATTCGAATTATTTAATTATCTGTTAATATTAGTTCCCCGAATCAACGTTGCTGTTTTAAAACTATATCCAATATAGTGGTCTCCAAATAAACCATTATATTATTATATATATATATATATATATATATATATATATATATATATATCCATACTAGATAGATAGTCCTATGTATACTAGATACATGTGTACGTATACTGAGATATCGCTGACGTGTACATTTGAACGTTTTTTTAAGAGAGAAGTTATTTTTCAAAATCTAAATTAAGCAGCGCCATATATCGGCGAGTAGAATAATTAATGTTTTTACAATTATATCGATGAACTTTTATTCGATGATGGCAACTTTTTATATTAAATAATTCAACATACGCATGTATCATTATATAAACTGTGTAGATACAGCTGTTACATATATATATATATATATATATATATATATATATATGTTATATATACATGTATATACAGTAATTAGTAATTACTTTTATAGGTACAATATATTGTATATTTATATTTATAATTTATATACAAAACTATATATAGTAAACTTATAACATATGGATAAGTTGACCTAAATAACATATCATAGCTCTAGAAACGTTCGAGAGGGGATAAAATACACACGTGTGTATCACGTGAGAGTATAGAGATCATATGGCATTATCACATGATAGTATCACATGATAGTATCACATGAAAGCTGATCATTAAATAGCTGTAAACTACTACAACTATCGTATATATTATCGCGGATTGCATTGTTATAAGTCAGCGTATAGGTATTCGCTTCTGAAGGCATTGTTAACGAGAGAGGGAGAGGGAGAGGGAGACAGGGATAAGGATGGAGAGGGAGGGAACGAGAAATATGCTGCGGTATTGGTATGGGTATGTGTACTGGTATGATAGGCATCGTAGCACATGCTTAATACGGATTGTTTAATGTTAACTTTTATGCATTGTTTAATCTACATTGATATTCACTAATATACATCAAACTAATCAATCAGATTACTAATACCTACAATATATATATATATGTATATATATATATATATATATATATATATATAAATCTAGAGATTTCATATAAGTAATTACTAAATATATTAATATACAAATATATTACTGGTAAATTCCAAAAATATATATGTAATCAAATTGTATATTAAAAACTATCTAATAAAATACTAGATAGTACTATGATATCAAATTCTTATTTTGTGTGGGCAAAATTCAAAAATGGGGCAAATTATATTATAGGAGGAAGCAGTTTCCCACAAAGAAATACATGTTATTTTATTGTAATTTGTGTTGTAGCGTTACAAATATGATATATTCCTTACGAGAGCATGCTATAAATAGTATTGCCTACCTATAGTTATCGAATATCTATTGTTAATTGCAATATTTATATATATATATATATATATATATATATATTACTTGTATAATTATAGTAAAGAGTATATATTTAAGGTATTACGCAAATCTAACCTAATTGCAAAATTCCCCCGGAAGTACAGAATATTCCGGATATCAGGAGGCAGCATAGGAAGATCGGTATTAGGCCAAAGTACAATACATATTTGACCAGAAATCGGCCATAGTTCGAAAATGTTTCTCCGAAAAATTCTGAAACATCTTCATATATGGCTCCCATACTATGCTAGTAATCCAGGTTATCAAAGGTACGTTTTCATTGGCCACCTATGTGTGTAATGTATTATAAGTACATTATAATGTTATTATAAGTACAGTATAATATTATTATAAGTACATTATAATGTTATTATAAGTATAAGTATGTTGTATTAAATTAGTTATATTATTTTATTTAAATAATATGAAATATAAAAATAAGATAACTTTCTATATAAGTATAATAAGTTATATATATGTGTGCATGTGTGTGTATATGTGTGTGTGGATATGATTATAAATGCGTTTATTTGTATGTTTTTATATTTATATATATATATATACGCATATAGAAATCTATATATTCATATATTTTTTATCACTAGTAAATGCAAATTTACAAACATATATTATAATACTCTATATACATGTTGCATGCATGCTATAGCATGTTGTCAATAGTTATTTACCAACATATATATATATATATATAATTAAGATTCGCTATCGATTCTGTATGGATTTTTATGAGTTTATTATTATGAATATTATGATGATTATAAATAATAACCGTGGCGATATTGCCGCCCTGCACACAACAATGCGATAACGTCACGTGACCTCTAACCTCAGTGTCCCGTGCGGCTGATTAGCTTCCGGTCGAGGTGTACTACCGGCTGAACAACAGGCATATCTCGCCTCCTCTCGCGGTCTATCGTGTGCGGGCGATAACAGGTGTTCCCGTGGTTCTTTTTACACACTCGCTCTCACCGATTCGGTGCCGTCCTACTGTTAGGTAACTAGGCACGCCGTCGTTAGGGGGTTAACACCGGAACCCGCGTTCTAATTGGCGCGATACCTCTGCGAAGTAGTTGCTACGGTGGGGGTGGTGGTGATGGGCGGTACACGAAGTAGTTGTTCGGCGTAGAGTTTACGTAACGAATCAGCTGGTCGAGAGGGGAGCGCGTGTCTGTTATGCAATTCGAGCGGGGCGATCTATTGTCTCGGCGTGCGTCGCGAGCGCCGTAGACCCTTCTATCCGAAATGATGGAATGGCGTGCGGCGCGGTTTCCGCGATTTCCCGGATTATTACGTGCCCGTAATTCTCGTAATATCGTGACGTAATACCACGCGATGGCTACTAATTACGTAATTCAATTGCGCATGCGTGTTAATTGGTTAGGTACCGCGACGTGGTTCGTTTGTCTACTTCTGTAAATCAATGTATTATGCATTAAATTACCATCTTTATATGTTAATATGACATATCCTGTAAGCTAATATATAGGTTTATAATATGTAATGTTATCGTGAAATGCATTATAATGCAAACCCTATATCATAAGGGTTTACACCCTACATTATATGGGTGTGAACTATGTAATGTATAACTATATCAATCTTATTTATAAATATAAATTTCATAATAAATTATTAATTTATATATCATTATATAAAATAAAATTATAACCTATAACCTATAAACGATTATCTATATATATATATATATATATATATATATATATAATGGACACCCTATAGGGTGTATATATACCCTATAGGGTGTCCGTATTAAGACATATAGAGTGTCCGTATTAGGGATTTATATGACCATCAGATATATGCTTATAATTTAATTAATATGTTGCTAATAAATATAGAAATTATGTATATAATGTTTAGAATGCTTTAGTTTTTAATAATAAAGAGTTATATTGTATATAGATACATTTGTATATTCTTGAGAAGTTTTAAGTTGACATTATTTTTCATAAATTTAAAAACATAATAAAAAAATCAGTTTATTTGATATATCAGCACTATTTTGAGTAATACAAAAATAAAAAATACTTATTGACTATTTATATAATTATGAATATTTTATTCATTACACTTTTTTGTAGTATTTATGGTTTCTGAGATACCGTGAGTGTCCGTATTCGGGCACTGTCCGTATTCGATTACATTCCCCTACATTAAAATTGGTAGTAATTATTAATATATATATGTATAAATAAATTATATTAATTTAAAATTTAAAACCAAACATATTTTACTCTTTTTAAATTAATTACTTAATATAAAATTAATAAAAACACATAATTTACATTCTTTTGACAAAATATAAAATTATGAAAATTTGAACTTTTGATTTATTATAAAATAATTGAAAATAAATGTTTATACTAATTCAATTTAATTTAGAGTATTAATTATAAAAATATTTGTTATTACGTATTTGATTATTATTGTGTATTAATTGTATTTATATTTTTATGTTAAACTATATATGTATTTACGTTTTATCGAATTATTAATTTGTTTTGTTTTTAATATTTTATTTTTATTTTAAATATATTACCTTATATTTTATTTATTACATGATTGATTGATAATTTATTTTAGCAAATACATAGCCGAAAATATAATCGAAAGTATAACGTATAAATATTTGCTAACGATAACGTATACGTTATAGAAATAAACAAAGAATAATACGAAATTAAAAAATTAAAACGTTTTACAGTTACTGTAAAAAATAAACGAAAAACAATCAAAAGTAGAAATAAATCATATAGTAAAATGAAAAATGATCAAAATAGAAATAAAATATAGCGTAAAAATAATCGAAAATAGAAATAAAATACATTATTTTGTAAGTGGCATCGAAATATTCAATTTCTACTTTAACTTTATATAATTCTTCTTATCTTTGTACCCTGTTTTATTAATAAATTATTAGTTATATGGTTTAATATTTAAATGTTAAATTTTAAATATATTATAAACAGAACATGTTAAAAATCAATTAAACCAATACTAGAATGAAACAAACAAATAATGTAATACATACCAAAATCTGTAATAATAGTAAGTAGTACTTTATTACTTTTATATTTTAATTTTATAATACATTTGAAACATATATATATATACAAACAGAACACGTTACAAATAAATAAACCAATATACCTATACAAAAACAGAACACGTTAATAACAAAACATACCAATAATATTACGAAACAAACAATATAATACTTATCACTATACTCTTGTTTGACTTATCATGATGAATGACATTATTAGGAGTTTTTTAATAATTTATTCTATCGATTTTAATATATATTAAATTTTAATATTTAATACTATAGTATTTATAATAAAATATTATCATTATATAAAGTAATCTATTAGAATAACACATTTAATAACGTTAACTCTATTTTATATTGTGTTTTTTTATGACAGATTGGCTAATGTGTTTATGTTAATGAGGGTATGGTACGTAACGGGGAAAAGGATATACTTGTAGTGAAAGGCAAGTATTGCCAGTGTTCTTATTATTGGAACAAATATGATCCCTAAGGCATTGGACCTGACGAACCCATATCCCCAAGTTGATACACCATCTATAGATATATTCTCTATATTTACAATTATTATTGGCTATACTGGATATGAATTTAATAATTTAATATCTCTGATTTTAAATAAATGTATTATTCTAATAGAAAACTAAATAATATAATTTGTATTGGTAATTGTGTTCTTTTGTATATAACGTTTACTAAATTTAAATCTTAAAATTTTATTTTATTATATTTATTTTAATTTTACTTTTACTATACTCTTCTCCTCATAAGTGTTCTTTAGGAAAGTGAAACGGGTAAACGAATAAATAATCATTTAGCTTCTTCGTTTATATATATATATATATATATATATATATATATTTATATATATATATATATATATATATATATATATATATTTACGTATACATGTATACACACATGTAGATGATACAACTATGCGCATGTCTAAACGTATGTTGACACATTTAGTCATAGAACTAGAGAGAGATTCTCTCTATCTATATGCATTTAGTATACGATCCTTCTTGTATTCTATTCGGATTAAATATTGTTGATATTGCCATAGTTGGTTTTTATTGTAAATATACATCTATTCTTTATAATATGGAATTAGTCACTTATGCTGTAACTGCCTGTTATGCTCAGTCGGTTAATGTATCAGACAGACAGGTAGTAGGACTTGGTTCAATACTTGTCCTGCATAATAAAATAGGTCTTATAATATTATTTAGAAGCGATCTTATATAATTGTGCATAAATAAATGATCGGCTCTCGTTAAAACTATGGATTCCTTAACACGAGAGCACCATATGGTTATAAGTGAAAACGTCATCTAAGTTCATGGATGGGACCACCAAATAAACAATTTTAAAATATCATATTTTAATTTACTCAAGTTGGTTACTTGTTATTTACGTGATTTGTTTACTTAATATTTACCTGGGTAATACCCTGCTCATTAAAACATGTGACCTCGATCATCATTTAATTAATCTGTTTATTTCATCATTAATGTGTATAGTATATTCTATATACATATATGGCTTCTACTGGACATTATAGATACAATTTAAATAATCAAAAGTCAAAACTTCTTATACGTCCCTGGGTTTAATGAATACACCAACATAAATAACAATAACAATAATAATAACAATAACAAAAACAATATTTAAAATTGGTATAACACTTTGTTAATATTAATATATATATATATATAATTAATTTAATTTGTATTTCTATTGTTGTATTACATTATTACTATGTAATACTGCCTAGTGGATAGAGAGGCGTGGTATTCAATATATACCTTATAATGTATATATTATCACTATATGTATATATATATATATATATATATATATATATATATGTATATATATATATATATATATATATATATATATATACAAATATATATATTATCACTATAGCATCGATGTAAATAAAAGTTTTATATATAAAACTTTTATTTACATCGATGCACTATAGTGATGTCAACCACGTGATGTATGTATACTATAGTGTAAAGTGTACACATATGTGTAAATCTATATATAGACCCTACAGCTCTCTCTCTCTCTCTCTCTCTCTCTCTCTCTCTCTCTCTCTCTCTCTCTCTCTCTCTAGCTCTATGTAGGCCTATTTTAATCGTATATAATTATATATGATTAAAAGAGTAATTCGTATGCATGTAGATATATAGATGCTATATAGATTTAAATAGTGTATACAATAAGTATCAAAGAGAATCAATATAACTCATTGTGTGACTATATATTACGTAATAGATTAGATATGGGTGTAATTATATAATGAGAATATATTTATATATATATATATATATATTTTAATTACCTATATATAGTTATACCTATATATATATATATATATAATATTTCGATATAGTCTATTCGATACATGCAACTAATAAACAGAGCGCAATATATTACGTAAGGTAAACAAATCGGGTGATACATTACATAACAATGTGAGGAGGAGGAGAGGAGGTGGAGGAGGTGGAGAATACAGATAACATATTATGTAACACTCTAGTGGTGAGTGTTACACTCATGGTGTTATCTTGCTATCTAATTGTGTGGTTCGCACCTTACGCTCTCTTCTCGTTTCGATGATTACAATATTGCTATTTCCACCTATCAATATATATATATATATATATGTATATATATATATATATATATATATATATATACGTACATACATACACGTACACAACGTATGTATATATACCTATATAATCTGTATATAATAGGTACAGCTGTTCGAGAAGCTGCATCAGCTTACGGCGACTTGTTATTGATGTAACACGAGTATTGCGTAAAGAAACGCCCACTCTTGCGTAACAGACACGCCCCCCGCTAAACGATCCCAATCTAGTAGAGAGAAAAGCGGTGATAATCTTGTGTATCCACTGCATGGACAGCATAACAGTACATCTAACTCCTATAGGTACGCCAGGGTTTTGATTTTGTGTGGTATACAATGTTTGTATGGTATATAAACTATCTCAGCTAACAGTAATAGCCTCATAATAACAACATAATAGCATAAATAATAGCCTCACATGTTTACATTTTGCTATTATGCTGCAATTATGTTACCATTAAAAGTATAATATGCTGCTATTATTCGTAATGCTATTATGCTTCTATTATGTTGCCGTTAAAAGTCTATTATGCTATTATTATTTTGCTATTAATTTTAAAAGTCTATTATGCTATTATTATACTGCTATTAAATTTAAAAGTCTATTATGTAGCTCGAGCTAATATCTAGAGAATATCTTCTAATAGTAGCATTATAATAGCAGCATAATATCACAATGTAAACATTTAAGGCTATTAGTTATGCTATTATGTTGCTATTATGATACTATTATTGTTAGCTGGGGTAGTTTATTATGGGCATGTGTGTGCTATAGCAAAAATATATATTAAATATATTTAATAATCAAGAGTGTGCGACGCACACTGTGCGTTATATCGCTTTATAGAGCGAAAGTGAGTTAAGGACTAAGTATATGCTTATATTCTCTATTTATATATATGTGTATGTATAGTAAAAATACGGAATTAGAATATACCTAATAGGTTAGGTGATCTAAATAATATTATAAGCTAACTAGATGTAATATATAATTAAGTTGTTATATATAATACCCCTAGCTTACTATCGTTTATCTATTATATGCCTTATTTCAGGCTTCCCCCAGAGTACCACAATCTACCGCTGCATGGCGCCATTAATAATCGTTATCATATAATAACTCATATTTATATGTTTTACTGTCAACTTAATGCCGCTAAATACACCCACTTCTATACACATTATATATAGAGGAGTAAATATACCTATATACTATGATATCGTCTACCTAAGAGTGTACCTCTCTGTTCACTTAATTCCATTCTCCATTCTTATAATATTAATATCCACAATAGTACAATTACTAGATCTATTTTTAGATTATACATTATTATTAAGGGAGAGTAACCGAATACGGACAGTTCCCGAATACGGACACCCCCGTTATATATAGAATAAAAAGATTAATCAAAATTTTAAAATCACAATAATATCTATAATCATATACTATTAATATATTGTAATTTTTGAATACAAATAATTAGTCATAACATATTAAAACCATTTATTGTTAAAGTACCCGTATTAGGTTACTTTCCCCTATACTTTTTTGTATCATATCGCAATAGTTATTACGGCAATAACTTCCTAAATTAAAACAAATCCTCTCTTATATACCTATATACCTAAGTATAGAATCTTAATAGTAATACTAATCATCGTCAAACGGGTGCCGTCTCTCGAATATAACGCTTTAACAAGCATGTTTGTTTACATAAACTTTCTATTCTATATCTAGCGAATACCGACATCCTCATAACCTGCAGAACATCATTATAGCAACCTACACGCATATCTTACATCAACAGAACATCAACAGAACATCAACAGAACATCACCAGAACATCATCATAACATCACCATTCAATAACATCATCAAAATATTCTCTGAACATCACGTTATCACATTATACACCTTGAACAATCTCATAACATAGTCATTCAATAACAGCATCAGAAGATCATTATACATACTCTTTCATGTGTGTCTATCGCCATTAGGTTATACATACACATATTCATAGACATTAGAGTGACCCAACTCAATAGCTATGAATATAATCCTTCATATATGAAGTTCATTATTAAAAACCCCATTTTTACCCTATAGGGTGGTGCATTTAATCACATAGCCAGTCGTTTTAAAACACCAACACTAATTATTCGAATACATGATCATTTCCTCTTCCTGATACATATGATCCATATGGGAGCGTGTGGAAACTTGAGACACTTATGAAAATATGTACTACATCTAAAATACTAAAATTATACATAATTTTGGGCATAAAACATAGTTTGTATAAGATTATTAATAAATGTGATACATTGTTTTCTAAATTTTGTCAGAACAATTTGACTTGAACAACTTACAAATTTAAGATGCCTCTTGTTCCCCAAATATTTAGAGAGATAACCACTTTAATTTTTTTAATAATATAATAAAATCCAAATTATAAAATTAAATAACACATATTGTATTGTTTAAAAGTATTTATTACTTCAAATATAGATATTTTCAATCATAACAGATAAGTCAATATCAAAATGAACAATAATTTGTTGTCATTTTCGTTTGGTTACAATTATTTACAGACATTATTACAATTATATTTGTATCAATAACGATGTAAATATATTCTACAAGAGGCAGGGGAAAAATAGATTATTTTGGTAGGTTGTCGATAGAACTGGACAATTGTATACCTTACTAATTTTATATATTGGGGTAAATGATTATTTGTAAGAATATAATAAAATCCTATTCTATATTTCATTTTATAATCACAAGTATTTTTTATTTTCAAGTTAGTTTAATTATTAAACTTTAATATATATATATATATATATAATTATAAGATGTATCGATAATAAAAAGTTAATACTAATTATTAGAATTTTATAGTAGGTATTAACCTATTAACATATTAAATAAATAATACTGCTCATATAGGTCATATATGTGATTATATATTACTAATTAATAATTATAGAATCAACATTGTACTACAAAGAGTTTGGGATAACACTTGTTCCCATCACACATGTTATTGTTATCGCTATATATAGGTTATACATTATAGGATACAATATAATACCCGTATAACACAGGTATAACACTATATGATGACAATGTTTCAATAATTATATAATTTAAATAAATTGTTCTGGAAGATGATATAATTAATGGTTTTTGTCAATGGTTTTTAATTAACTCTGTCCATTTTGAGTGCTTAAATAGTCGTGTATAGATATATCTATTAAGTTAATAGTATTAACGATATAGTTTCAGAATTGTATATTTTTTATAATTTTAACTAATATTATAATTAATTGAAGCATAATTTATTTGTATAATATATAAATATTAAACCATATTACATCATTTTATATTGATATAAATTAATTCTCAACACCAACTCTCATCGTACATTATGGTGACCGCTAAACTGTGAAATAGGATGTTATGTGCCGCACGATACACCTTATTGGCTGAGGTATGTACAATGTACATTGTACAAGGCACGGGCTGCGGTATATAGGCTATATAAGTTATAGTTATGCCCGATATACTATATATAGCAGTTTATATTACAATATTATGAATTTATAAATAAACAATTTTGACTCTACATTAATTCAAAAGCTGTGATCTAATACTCTGAAACATGTTACCTCTATGTAAATGCAACTGTATGCAGTGCATACTATGCACACCAACAGGCATGATAGACCGTATCTACAAGCAAACATACACTGTTATCTGTATACGAATACAGTATGGAAAGCTCGAGCTTACGATAAGCTCTATAGCTCATAATACGGAAGCCATCTTCTACGTTATTTACACTCCGGGTTCTGTTCTCCTGGGCTTCCCTTCGAGCATTGCACTGAAGTTATTCACCATGTATTACACCCATAACCCATAGCTATGACTAACATACACAGCTTAAAGAATACCCAGTATTGCGCACACATCGACACTGTGTGGGTACTTGACGAATAGCTATCAACCCTACACCATTCCGATACCCACTTGTATTTGAGATGAGGCCACTCTCGAGGGTCATTAAATGAGTTCACTTACCTAAAGACTAGGTAATGAGCATTTGGTCTTATGATAAGATAAATATCTGTCTAATCCAGAAAGATCTTACTCTCACAATTAAGAGACCCCACTACCCTACTACTAGACCCCATTACCCTACTACTAGACCCCACTACCCTACTTATAGACCCCATTACACTACTACTAGACCCCACTACCCTAGAGTCCACCATACACTCAATGAAGTGACCCACCACTTAGGGGGACCATGCATTTGCAAGAGTTTCTCGAATCTTCACTTACATTAATTACTTACACTTGATGGTGATGTATCATTTGCATTCACGCTAGCAATGTATCACACCCCACTTATCTGTTAACACCCCATCATTATTTAGATAAGCGTATCCTATTTAGTGTATCGCTGCGTCGATCGTAACATACCACCCTCCACTGTTATTATCAACTAGTTTGATTATATATATTACAGAGGGTTTCATACTTCATTGATTTATCATTACTTCATTAATTTTTAAATGCGATACTTTTTTTTATTATATATGTTTAAATGCAAACTTTAATTTAAAGTTAAAAACACTAATATTTCTGTTCAATTTTTTAAACTACTTTTGTATCTCAAGCTCCAATAAAGCTCCAATAATTTAAAACTACTTTATCAAACTATATGAAACTTTCAGAATTTATTTATATTATCATTTTTTCAGATATAACAAACAATCTAAAATATAATACCTGATTACATATAATATATAATAACATTTATGGAAATTTCTGGAATATTTATTATTTTACAAATTGGAGATATGTATATCATATTATCTTGTTCTTAACTTATCATGCAATTTTAAATTTTATTTATATATATTTCTAAATATTATTTACGCTAAATGTTATTTTATGTATTTCTAAAGTTATCATGCTTTCAATAAATAATAAATATAGATAAATCTCCTATTTATACTATTTAAGGTTAAATAAAATCCTCTTTCACAATCCTAAAAATAATAATAAATGCCTTATAATTATTTTTGAATAACCTATTATACATCATTTAAAGTATAATTAATTCTTTGTAATATTTTAAAGTAAAATAATTGTTGATACAAAATTAAAATGAACACCTGCCCCAATGAATTAAGTAAATGAATTAAATTAAGTATAAATGCAATATATCTATAAATATTACCTAAGTTTATACATCTTATTTAAAACGTATCGTATTACATCTAAACGAATAAATTGTGATATACATTTGTATTCGTAATTTTATTTATATGTTAATGTAAAATAAATGAATCCTAAATAAAGTACGCTCAGTTTGATGAAAGAATGCGTGAATAACAAGGTAGTGAACGTGGTGGTGAACGTGATGGCAAAGGTGTAGTAATAGCGGTGGTAATGGTGTGCCTCTAATGAACGATGTACTGTTTAGTCGTAGTAGTTAACTAATACATCTCCTTTGTTCACTGTTTCTCCTACTGCGTAGTTAATCGTGTCCATTTTACCATCTTTTGGAGCTTTTATCACATACTATTGAATGTAGGGTCAACTATTAGAGGTATGTGTAGATATGTGTGTGTTTAATTTATTTATAAAGGTATTAAAATAGATATATATATTATATTTATTATTTATTTAATATAATATATATTACAGCGAACCTATAGATGTAACTATTTAGGATTACATGGTTCTATAAAGCATATATTAGAACTTGAAATGTTAATTATACATATTATTATGAATAAATTTATTATAATATTATATATTCACTTGACTAGATTAAGTAAGGGCCCGACATTCACGAGTTAACATGTAAAATATAAGGAAAAGAGCTATTTTATAAATGGTGATCATTTTTTTGATAATTTTTTTTATATATCAATAATAATTAGTTGCATTATATATTATATATTTTTGTATATACTATATACACTAAAAATATTCAATTGTTATTTTTAGTGTATATAGTTCTATACATTATTCATATATATATACATTTTTTTTAAGTATTTAAAAAAAAACTTACAAAAATTAATATAAAATAATATATATGAACATTATATAGAAATATATAAGCTACAAAGTAATCAATAGCTTATATAATGTAACTAAGTATTATTGACATATATGAACAAATAATTATAAATACAAAATTATCTCACTTTATATAGCCCTTTTGAATAAATCATTTACTACCAATTATCTTTTAATTGTAAATTTTTTAAATTTTATTTAATTTCATCGATTAAATTATTAATATTATCATTATAATAATCATATTTAGAGGTAATTTCAAGTGTGATTAAATAAATTAAATAAAATCTCTAAGGTGCAAATCTTATCGATATATTAATATACCTAATCAGTGGTAACTGTATGCTCAGATAATATACCTAATGAAACAGATATCAGTGAACATTAATAACAGGCAGTTATGAATAGCTAATAGTGCCCCGATAACAATGGATAACTATAGGTTGATGTTTAGAGACGTATGCAATATGTTATCAATTATCTGAAAATATAGTCTGTTATTTATGATTTTTTTTAATATAAATTATTTGTAATCAAAATATCACAATATCATGGGTGTGTTAAAAGTGGAGCTAATATAGGGAAATGCAATTTTTTAAATATTTCTTTTATAAGATCTATCCAACGTAAAAGCATAATTTTTATTAATTTTAAAGATAATATTTAAAATTGTAATCAAATATAAAAAAAATTAGAAAATGATTTGTATTATGCCCATTTTATGGTTTTCCCTCAATATTGCATCAAATAGAAGCTATATAGACATAACTAGTAGTATAGCGTGTAGGATAGACATAAGTCACAGCGCCCCACTCTAGATAGTAAACCTCCATTTTCATAGCGATCATCACCACCATGGGATCGCCTTCTTTGACCTCTTGACCTTCGGTAACGTAGACCTTCTCGATGACACCGGGCATAGGGGCGATGGCGCCACGGGTCTCATCGCTACCGTGCGAGTGTTGCAGGAAGTCGGGTTCAGTCAGTGATACGGTGTTTATCTCTCCCTGGGATAGTGATGTGGCAGGGGTAGTGGTGATGTGGGTGGTGTAGTGGTGATGTGGGTGGTGTAGTGGTGATGTGGCAGGGGTAGTAGTGATGTGGAGGGGTAGTGTTAGTGTGGCAGGTGTATATGTAATGAGGTATCAGTTATGCTAATACATATATTTCAGATATATTATTTTATAAACAATTCAAATGTTAAGTTAAAAATTTATAATTAAAAATTAAACATAGATATATATATATATATATAGATATATGGATATATCGTATTGTCTTCATAAATATAGAAATGATATTGTTTATATAAAATACAGATATAGTAAATGAATATTTTTATATGGTAATGTTAATGATATAACTTCGAGATATATAATAATATATAACAAATAATCGGTCAGATATATTATTAAATATATAAAATATTAAAAGGAAATTTTACAAAATAAATGTAATTATAACATAAAATAATATTTGTTAATTATTTAAAATAACTCTAAATAAATAATAATTTATTTATTATATATATATATATATATATATATATAAATAATATAGAAAATCTTTCAAATTTATATTTAAATTATAGAATTGCCGATATAAACAAAATATACATAAATTAAAAAATAAATATTAATTCAAATAAAAAATAAATCAATATTCTAGATGATTACGATGTAGAAACCTCTGAGAAAACAGTGAAATCATTGCCGGTTCGAATGACTTTGACTTTCTGCATACGCCCTTCAGAGATTAAAGTGATGACCTCTGCGCCGGTGTCCTCTACGTTGGCTTCGTAGTGTGTCTGCCCTCCTCCGTTCACCCCAATCAGATATTCACCCTTGTTGTCTAGGTACTCCACCTGGACGCTGTGTTCTGTAGGGGTGGGTTGATTACGGAGAGGGAGGTGTTACTCTGCGCATACATCATAGCTAATCTTGTGGCTTGTAGCGTTACATTATGGACGTGATATAGTCTATAGATCGCGTAAAGCATTTAATTTATGTTATTAAAGTTACTTTTGTAGGTTTTTATTAATATTTTATTAATTGCAAAGTACACGTACTCTGAAAGTAATATTTTCAGTAATTAATTACGTTTTTCAATAAGTAATTATCAGTGATACTAGGTATATATATTCAATTGTAAAATAAAATATATACAATCTCATAATAAAATTATTCAACAGTAAAATAAAAGTTTCGATAGTAGCTCCTGTCCTTCACTGTTCATGTTAGTATCTTATAATATAATATACTAGGATATATCCTAGTATATATACTATATAATAATACATTATGTAAACATAAATAATATAAATATGATAATAACAGCGGAATTCTTACTAATTTAAATAATACAGGAGTTATACGTTTGCAATAACCTTTTTCATTTGCAATAAACTCAATATTTCTCTGATATCTTGAATTCAATCTGAAACCATTGCCGTTATTAAAAGGATCTGAAAATAGTATATTAGTCAATTTTAGAAGTATAAAAGGTGTATATTTAGTTTACGAAGTTCAAAGGGTAACTAAATAGGAGTGAACATTGTTAGTGATGTGAAAAGTTTAGTATTTTTCGATCGATTCGGGGTATATTAAATCCTCTATAAAATACTTTAAAATATCAATATGTATCTATTTAATTCATTCAAATAATAATAATTAAAATTAAAATTTCATTATATCATAAAATCATAATTTATTTCTGGAACTTCATCAAATTCTAGTATAAAAAATAATGATTCCATAGATAATTGATTAAATATTAATGATATATTAATATTTTGTTTTAAATTTCAAAATAATATCATATATATTAATATATATTTCTTAATTAATTGAATACAATTTGGAAAATTGGTTTACTTGTAAATTACTAATGGATTTTAGTAAATCTCCACTACGTATAATTAAGTTAGTTTGTTTATAATTAATTATTGCCATTTTGTTACTTAAATATCATCAATAATCAAACTGACGTAATTCTCCCTATGTAACCCTCCTATATGATCTACACTGATGATTAATATGAAAGTCTAACTTATGTATGACCGATGTTTAATGATATGATAATTATATTATTATTATTAATATTAAGGAGAGGAGAAAAGGGATTTATTTACATGGTGAATATAGGAGATCTATAATTATTGTTTACTAAAAGCATAACTTTAGAAATACGTTAAAATAATATCTAATTGTTTTTATATCTTGTAGATTACATTTAACTATATATAATATGAACATTTAATATTGTATGATTAAGTTCAGCCTATGAGAATGGGACCTATATATCACCAATATACCAAATTATTTAATAATAAATATTCTAGACTTTCCATAAATGTTATTATTTACTATATGTAATCAGGTATTTAGGTCGTTTGATCTAAAGAGTATCATATTAATAAATATTAATAAATTTTGAAAGTTTCATATAGTTTGATCAAGTATTTATAAAGTTATAAAGCTACAAATATACACAATTAGTTAACAAAAATAACAGTTATTAGTGTTAATTTAAATTTTAAATTTGTAATTAAATTTAATAAGAAAAATAGGATATTTAAAAAATAATGACCTGTATGGAATATGGCCCCCGTTTATTTTAATTACGATATGTGAGGTCAAATTCAAAATAAACTTACACGATAAACTTATATGGAAAATTCATATATAATATATTAGATATAATATATTAGAATATATATAAATGAGTTGTTATTATAATTTTAAAGTATATAACGCTACATGTAAAATATATTAAATTTAACTCAGCAATCATATTCAAAACAAACAGGGCCATATTCGATATTCTCAAAATTAATGAAGTAATGACAATAGAAATAATACAAATAAACATATTTACAAGGGTGCACAACCCGCTGCATAAGCAGAAGTATCTTTACAGATGTTACCCTGCTTCTTTATGCAAGCATATTTATGGCACTTATATCTACTTTTATGCTTCATATCATATCATTTTTAAATCAAATTTTCTGATTTTTATATAATATTAGTTTTACTAAATATATTTTTATCAGAAATAATCTGTTTAACCGGTCCTTAATATAATTAGTTATAATTTGCTATTATTATTATTTACTATGATTGCTATTTTCTTTTATTATGATTAACTGACTAGTAATATTATTTACTTAGTCTTATTTCATATTAAGAGAATATTATTACTACATGTTTTTATGATGAAATAAAACAATTATCATCATCATACAATAGAAGAAAGGTGGAAAGATGAAACTGACTAGAGTATCTCTTATCTCGCACTAGTTGTTATACCACACTAGTAAAGGTATTCGAGTTAAGATATGTTGTGGTGTGTACGTTATATTCACTTACAAATTGTAACGTATCATATAGTATAGGTATGTGGCTAGATTATTCATTTGGATACAAAACTATAACTATATATATATATATATTTATAAAAAATTACATTTCAATGTATAATAATATATAATTAATACATCAGCAAAAAGTTACCATATTTTGAAGCATGTGAGTTATGATAGTGAATATTAGAGTTAATTGTACCATAATCTGAGATCAAAAGATCTCTGAATTAACGGAAAAATAGTAAAAGCAGACTGATATCTAAATAATGAAACCGTTAGGAAGAAGTGGATTTGCTATGGCGAGTTTAGCCTCGTTCAGTGCCATACTAATGGCGACTTGTGACAGGGCTTCTTGTATATCCTCATTATTCTGCAGGGGGTATGGATTTAAGGTATGTAAACTCTAATTTTAATATCACAGTTTTATATTTTAACAAAAATATATAATATATATATATTAGATATAATTGGATGAAAAAAATAAATATTTTGGGTTGCACAAAGATAAAGTTTAGCCTTTTCCAGTTTAATAAAAGTACGATAAACCTTTTTTAAACATGCACATTTACGTGAATATGTTTAGCAGTTTTACCTTTACCATATATCGTGAGTACATGTAATGTTAAACTTTCCATTTTAAATTATTTTAGTTGCCAAAACTAACATATGTTGTTGATATACGCATATGTAAATACACATATGTTAGAAAAATAATAAAAAATATATAATATACTGATGAAATAATTTATCATTTAAAGTAATATCTATTGACAATGAATACAATGGATTTATAATTTAATTTTTTAATTTTATATATATATATATATATATATATATATATATATATATATATATATATATTATTTATATATATATATGTGTATATATGATCAGGCTTACACAAATATGTGCATTTTGGAAGGTTTACACAAATTCTATTTTTTTAAAAGCAATTATTTAATTAAAATTTGATTATAAATTAAAATAATATTATTATTATATAAAATTAATTTTTATAAATGTAGAAAAATGAGAATATCCTTTTATCGAAGTGCATTAATATACAGTCAACTCCCGATAAGTCAGACTCGCAAGGGACCGGGAAAAGTGTCCGACTTAGCGAGATGTCCGACTTATCCGAGATTAAGAATATCATGCAAATAAGACATGAAATGCGCAGCGCGAGTTAAATGGTTACCGAAATGTGGAATTGTGCAACAATCAACAACATAAAATGTTGTATTCATTAATATTACTTACTAAAATTATAATATACATTATTTAAAGTAAACATTTCTGACAATTTATAAAAAGTCCGACTTATCCAGTATAAAAATCATAAAAATGACTATAATATGTGTCCGACTTATAGAAAAGTCCGACTTATCCAACCAACTTATCCGACTTATCCGATTAATTTAACATGGAACTAGATAAAAATCCACTAAACCAACTATATATATGTGTCCGACTTATCGAGAATTCCGACTTATCCGTAGTCCGACTTACCGAGAGTTGACTGTATTTATAAATATCATAAAGATATGTAGAGTTTCTTCTTTTAATAAAAACAAAAACACTGTCTACACAAACAAATACAGGTTTACTGATTGTGCGACATGTCCGGTATGCACATTAAAAGTTGTTAATGAGTTTGGTTAAGGAAAATAGAGGAAATTAGCGATATTCTCTCTATATGAACCCATTTAGACTTATTAATGTTACCTAAATAACATAAATAGGTAAATATTTTTATTTTAGTTCTTATAATTGACTGTAAAAGAATGAATCTAGAATCATATATATATATAAACATAAATAACTGATAATTCGAAATATTTATAATAATCTGAATAATATCTGAAACCTTTTCTGGGAATAATTCAGCATTGTGTTCGTCAATGAATCCGGTGTGAACTTTGGCCTGCTTAAAGTTCTCGTGTTTCACCAACGACTTCAGAAATTCAATGTTAGTGGGAACCCCGACAATCTATACGGGGGCGGTGGGCGTGTGTAATGATATCTAGTAGCCTGACACAAGCTGAACACAAGCTGAACACAAGTTGAACACCAACGTTGTACTGGTTAAGAGCTACGGAGAGTTTGTTGAGGGCACTCTGTCTGTCCTCATCCCACACCACGAGTTTAGCAATCATAGGGTCGTAGTACACGGATACATCATCGCCTGGTGGGGTGGGGGTGTTTAGGTGGGGGTCGGGGGTGTTTAGGTGGGGGTGTGTAATTGTGTGTGTATATGTAAGTGTATTTGTAATACGAAATTGTGTATGTATATGTATATGTGTTTGTGTATATGTATCATACATAATGTATGTGTGTGTATATGTATGCTGTGAAGGTTGTGTATACGTTGATTGTCTACCCTCAACATTACAACATCACACAGTGCAGGTACAGATCGTTCATAGATATAGGGTCTACATAGCTACGATAACTCTACAAGACTAGTCACAGCTCACGTATCAATATCCCTTACAGAGGCTGACTATTAATGCATAGAAGTATCAGTGAACGGTTATATTTACAGAGCTAAACACATTAATAGGGTGTTCTCGTGATACATATCATGATTGTGGTGTCAACTATTGGTTTAGCACTACAACACTAGAACATGTTCTATTTAGGCGGTACGCTAGTAAACATAGGATATATGCATTACGTCGCATGAAACTATCGCTAGGCAAGTAGCAAACTTCAACACAACAAGCACTTTACGCGTGTGAACACAATATACCAGAACCCCTCAATACGGCTACTCGATCTTGATGAGAAAAGTTTGCGGTTCTATAATACAAATAATAATATATATCTATAACATATGTTATCGTTAGCAAATATTTATACTTTATATTTTCGATTATATTTTCGACTATGTATTTGCTTAAATAAATTATCAATCAATCAATCAATAATATTTATAAGAATAATTGTAGTTTGTTTTCTGTTAGTTTTCTAGTCGGTAATAGTAATACGACTCTTGCTCCTATAGGGCTATAGACACTCTTACATTAACATAATTAACCTTGTCTGACCCCCGTGTCTATTCTGAGGTGGCGGTGTTCCTCGGGAGTGGTCAAGTGGGCGAGATGACCGGCCGAGGGAAGGAATGCCTCGCGCGAACAGTTCTCCGCGTAGATACGAGCCTCGAACGAATGACCTCTAGACCTCAGCTCCGACTGTTTCAAGGGCAACGGTTCTCCGGACGCCACCTGGTGATCAGGTCGTGCATCGCGTTATTCGTGTGTGGCGGTAACTAATATATTATTTTTCAATACAAGGCTTTCATTAAACGCACTGAAAATAAATGCCTATAATTTATATGTTATAAACGATAAATATCGTTTATCGATAATATTATCAATTTGTAGTATAGATTATTTTAAACTAAATGGAATAAATGTAAGAACACTACGTAAACCACAATACATTAATAAATTACAAATCATATAAATCTTAATAAAATAATATAGAATACTTATTATTAACTACCTTTAAACAGAGAAAGGGTGTTCAGTGAAAACACACTTATGTAATAATAATATATAGTTTATTAGGTAAACAAAAATAATGAAGAAAAAATAGATATAAATTGATACCCAAAACGACATGGTACAAAACATTAGGTTTATAATTAATAAAAAAATGCCTTGGTTTATGCATACCGAACAATAGATCAGTAGTACAGTGATTGTACTGCTACCATTAATATCACTCTTATTTAACTATAGATCATCATATCACTTTCTCTTGGATTTGTATTTAATATATTCATTTCTATAATAAATTTGATTTATTTGTATCTATATCGTTATATATTATATTATATGAATTTATATTTGAATTATGTAATATATTCAATTATAATATATAATATATTCTAATAATTATCCATGTTTTAAAATGATTTAAATATTCATTATTATTCGTTATTATCTATATATTCTGAATCTTCAATAGAAATGTAGTGATTTCCTTTTAAATGTAGTTAGGTGTATCAGGTTTAATTATACTGAGGATATCATGTTCTAGTTTTTCATTATCAAAATATAATCATAATGATAATTTATACATTATATTAAATAGTATATTTATATTATATAATTCATAATGTTAATTATACATTAGGTTACATAAATATTTATATTATATAATTATTTGTGTGTTATTTCTGTTTAATTATACTCAAAATACATATTAATATTTATTATATTGTTAATTATTTAAATATTTATTTTCAGTATATAATTTTATATAAAATTATTTTTACATAGTTTATATGACAAATAAATAGATAATATTTTGCATTACTCTCAAATTGAATTACTTTTGTGTACTATAATTGGGTTTCAAACTTTTGGCTTGAAGGACAAAAGTAATCTGAAATATATATGACTATATATTATTAATATTATATGTTATATTGGTATTATTATATATTAATA
The DNA here is from genome assembly GCA_964019155.1 of Osedax fenrisi. Taxonomy (NCBI): domain Eukaryota; kingdom Metazoa; phylum Annelida; class Polychaeta; order Sabellida; family Siboglinidae; genus Osedax; species Osedax fenrisi. The sequence continues at coordinate 41,276,800 of OZ025243.1, forward strand.
CTTATAATTATTAATATTATTAATTTTCCTCTCATCACAAATTACTTGTATTAACCATTTATTACCATACAAATGTAAAAAGTATAAAGTATTTGAATTTATATTTAAAAAAACATGTATCATAAAATGTTCATACGATAATTTAATACATTTATTTGTTTGTTTATTTATATATATATATATTGATAATTTTTAATGATGTTTTAACAATAACATCAAGTGATAACATATTTGCATTTATTCCTAAATTATATAACTTGTAAATATTAGATATTTATTTCTAAATATTATATATATACAGTAAAACCTCTCTATAAGAAACCTCTTTATAAGAAAAACTTCTTTATAAGAAAATTGTTTACACATTTGGTTGGAATTCAACCTTTTCCACATTAAAAAAACCTCTTTATAATAAAATCTTATAAGAAAAATATAAGAAAAACCTCTTTATAAGAAACTTATTGTATATAAAATATAAAAAATAATTACATAAATAAAATTATTGTATATAGATACAAATTATAGAAATTAATTATTATATAAGATATTTTTTTTTCTTCAAAATATTTTATATTACATAAATAGCTCGCAATGAATTAAAATTATATTAATAATTGTTATTGTATATCCATAAATTTATTAAAATTTATTAAAATTAATTAATAAATGTTATTTATATCCTTGAATTTATTAAAATTAATTAATAAATATTATTGTATATTGTATCCATAGATTTATAGTTTACATAGATCGGTAGTCACGTGGTTTTTCATGGTCATACATGGTACCTGTATAGGGGATTTTGGATTTTTAATTGTTGTAAACTTAAGATGGCCGACATCACGTGACACATGATATTTCATAACAAATATTTAAATAAATAATATTTATTTTTTACATACATTTGGATTATTTTTCTATATACGCTTATATAGTGCATTTTTATTATACCAAATTGACATTTATATTTATTTATATTATATATTTAGAATGCACTATAATTGCATTACGTAATTTGATTAAATAATACTTTATATAGGTAATTTTAAATTACGATTTATCGGTGAACTTTTGAATTCTTAGATCGTTTTAATTTTTCTATATACGCTTATAATGTACATTTCGATTATATAAATATAAACATTTATATTATATATTTATACCGAAATATAACTGCAACATTTAATTTGATAAATAATACTTTATATAGGTAATTTCAAATTACATTTTATCTGTGATATTTTAAAATTCTTAGATCTTTTAAATTTGTTTATAAATTGTATTTAAATTATATAAAAATAAACATTTATATTAAATTGTATTACATATATAAATTACAGTATAATAAAAAATTTTAATTACATAAAATAATACTTTACATGAGTAATTTAAAATGTGAAAATGTAACAGTAAAATTTTAAATTAGTAAATATCACTATCTAGGTTAATTTAATTACTAATATTTAAATATTACAACTTAATTAGATAAATAAACATTTATATTAATTTATATTATATACCTCAATATAATTACAACATTTAATTTGATTAAATAATACATTATATAATTCTAAATTACGACTACTATAAGAACGCTATTATTTTAAATATTTAAAAATGCTTAATTTATCGATAAATGTTGCTCTAATAGTACACGTAATTGTCCAGAAGGAATAACTCTCTACAAGTTTGTATTATATAAATACATTTAAATATTATTTTGAAATTAATACAATTATTTAATTAGACATGTAGATGTTATATCTAATTATGTATGAAGTCAATAAATTAATACACGCTTAACGTATGAAAATCAAATAATCATACGAAATTTAATTTTAATTTCATAATTATAATTATTATAATATGTTACACGATTATAGTAACAAAAATCATATTAATATTATACACAATTATTATAAAAAATACCTATCATATTATGATATTAATGATATATGATATGTAACGATTTTAATGAATGTAATGAAAATGCATAAAAAGTCTATCGACTTACTAGAAATTAACCAATAAAGCTACACATAAATTATATATATTTAATTCTGAAGACGCATGTATCAGGTACCTATTTTAAGATGTACGGCTTACGCCATAGCTAAATACATTATAGAAAAAGTCTTAACGTGTTATAGATGTATCATGATTATTATAAAACTTACATATATCTTTATTCTTTTATATAATTTTAATAGTATATAAATAAATAATGAAATTAATAAGCTATTATAAATGGGTAAGTCATCATAGTCGTGATAAGTTCACAGTTCTATATGGTTCTAATATGTCATTACTAGCTATGGAATAATTTGTCGTACATAATATGGATGTTCCATCCAATATACTGGCATTTCCATTAGATTTTATAGTTTATAGTTATAGTTGATAATTGGAGTTAGAAAATAGCACAATAATTAGAATTTATAAGCTTTAGTATTTTTTAAATCTAAGTGATTATAGCTATATATGTAAGCTATATACGCATAGTATTAGTAAATTAAAATCAAATACAAATTTATACTTATCATGTTATATGATATCACCTAGGTTATATCATATAGTAGAATTATATTCCCTATCTGAACCCTCTTTATCCTACTTCCAAATTAAAGACATTAATTATATTAAATTTATTTAATCTACGATTATGATTAAATATAAATATAAAATAGTACAAATATATTAACTATATTGAAATTATAATTTATCGTATAATTATTATATTAATACTATTATAATTGAACTATAATAATAGTAATATTTACATGTATGTAAACTTCTCTGAGTTACGATTGAGAATATATCCTTATTATTGTAGTGGACAACTCACATACATATTCAAGGAATGATGCATGTGGCGTAAGCCGTACATCTTAAAATAGGTGCCTGATACATACGTCTTCAGAATTAAATATATATAATTTATGTCTAGGGTGCTTTATTGGTTAATTTCTAGTAAGTCGATAGACTTTTTATGCATTTTCATTACATTCATTAAAATCGTTACATATCATATATCATTAATATCATAATATGATAGGTATTTTTTATAATAATTGTGTATAATATTAATATGATTTTTGTTACTATAATCGTGTAACATATTATAATAATTATAATTATGAAATTAAAATTAAATTTCGTATGATTATTTGATTTTCATACGTTAAGCGTGTATTAATTTATTGACTTCATACATAATTAGATATAACATCTACATGTCTAATTAAATAATTGTATTAATTTCAAAATAATATTTAAATGTATTTATATAATACAAACTTGTAGAGAGTTATTCCTTCTGGACAATTACGTGTACTATTAGAGCAACATTTATCGATAAATTAAGCATTTTTTAATATTTAAAATAATAGCGTTCTTATAGTTGTCGTAATTTAGAATTATATAATGTATTATTTAATCAAATTAAATGTTGTAATTATATTGAGGTATATAATATAAATTAATATAAATGTTTATTTATCTAATTAAGTTGTAATATTTAAATATTAGTAATGAAATTAACCTAGATAGTGATATTTACTAATTTAAAATGTTACTGTTACATTTTCACATTTTAAATTACTTATGTAAAGTATTATTTTATGTAATTATAATTTTTTATTATACTGTAATTTATATATTTAATACAATTTAATATAAATGTTTATTTTTATATAATTTAAATACAATTTATAAACAAATTTAAAAAATCTAAGAATTTTAAAATATCACAGATAAAATGTAATTTGAAATTACCTATATAAAGTATTATTTATCAAATTAAATGTTGCAGTTATATTTCGGTATAAATATATAATATAAATGTTTATATTTATATAATCGAAATGCACATTATAAGCGTATATAGAAAAATTAAAACGATCTAAGAATTCAAAAGTTCACCGATAAATCGTAATTTAAAATTACCTATATAAAGTATTATTTAAGCAAATTACGTAATGCAATTATAGTGCATTCTAAATATATAATATAAATAAATATAAATGTCAATTTTGATATAATAAAAATGCACTATATAAGCGTATATAGAAAAAATTAAAGCGATCTAAGAATTTAAAAATGCACCGATAAATTGTAATTTAAAATTAACTATGTAAAGTATTATTTAAGCTAATTACGTGTTGCGATTATATTGCATTATAAATATATAATATAAATACATATAAATGTTTATTTTGATTTAATCTAAATGCATTTTATAAGCGTATATAGAAAAATAATCCAAATGTATGTAAAAAATAAATATTATTTATTTAAATATTTGTTATGAAATATCATGTGTCACGTGATGTCGACCATCTTAAGTTTACAACAATTAAAAATCCAAAATCCCCTATACAGGTACCATGTATGACCAATAATTTTACGTTGGCAAGATATAGCACTACCGATCTATGTAAACTATAAATATATGATTGTATCCATAAATGTATTAAAATTAATTAATAAATGTTATTATAAATCCTTAAATGTATTGATGATATAATGTATTATATTATACAATTAATTTTTAAATAATAGATTATTATAATATTCATTATATTATATTCATCAATGATGATTCTAATTTATAATTGTAAATGTAAATCTAATAAAATGTCATTATGTATTAACATGTCTAAGCGCAAACAATACAGTATACATTTTAAATATAATATAATTAAAGAAGTTGATGAAGGTTTACTGAACAATCAATAATTATGTAAGATACATAATATTTCTCCATATTTATTATCAAAATCATTGGAAAAGTAAAAACCTCTTTATAAGAAAACCTCTCTATAAGAAAAAAAGTACAGAAAAAAAATAGTTTTTTAAATAGAGGTTTTACTGTATATCTGTATTGAAAAATAAATGTTATTAAAAAATAATCAATTATCTTTAAAATGATGTATAATTATAATAAAAATATATATAATAATAATTATAAGTACATCTTATATATATAGTAAGCTCTACTATATATATATATATAATAAAAAGTAATATTACCATGCTAATATTGTTATCTATTCTTACATTTACCACTTACATTGTGTCTATTTCATAATAATGTATATTATAATATACACATTATAGAATTATTAGAGATAATACTGTTATTTATAAGCCAGACAAGAAAAGTAAAACTTTAGGAGCTTATATCTCAAATATTTGTTTCCATTTTTTCACAAAATATATAAAATACATCTATAAAATATTTATATATGTTATACATATAAATATTTAATAAAGTTTGTAATTTAAATCGAAACTTTAAAGTAGTCTATTTAAAATAATTATTTAGAAATTGTTTCATATTATAAAGCTATATTATATTTATGAATAAATTAACTACAATTTTCAGTGAAGATCTATTTTATATCATTATATATTATTATTACAGTACATATAAATATTACAAAATAATCAATTTAATATTTTAATTATTTGATAATTTTCGTATATAATTCTCAGCAATTATTTGTTAAAATATTATATTTAGATTGTTTAATTTGATAGTTTTCTATACTGTTATAATGTTGTAAATTAATATTTATAATAATCAATATAATATTAATTATTATGTAATATATTATAATAGTAAAAATAATTGTTACGTTTATATTCTGACATATTTATAGCTATATACTACTATAATATATACTAGTTCAAGCATATTTTTTATATAATTTCATGTAATTTATAGAAACTGTCTACCAGGCTTGTCAACCATTAATAAGTTCTCAATGGAATGTTCTAGAACACAGTGTCTACCATTAATAAGTTCACAATGGAAGGTACTAGAGCACAGTGGATGTATTGATAAGTTCTCAATGGAAGGTATCAGAACACTGTTAACCTTGATCTGCCACTGGACGAGGTCAGTGGATGTAATCATCTCAGTGACTGGGTGCTCCACCTGCAGACGTGTGTTCATCTCCATGAAGTAGAACTTCTCGTCCTTGTCCATGATGAACTCCACGGTACCTAGGGGTCACGCAGGGGTCAGGGGCCAGTTGCTATGATAAAATAAAATTGGCCTACGCTTATCCTACGCTTATTTTACGATATTGAGTTGTTCGGATGAAAAATAAATAGCGTAGGCGCGCGTCATTAAGGCGAACAAATTCGCCTTGCTAGCGATCGGTTGTTCCGATGTTCTAGCGCGTAAAAATGATCAAAATGCTAAGCTAAAGTCATCGAGTTGTTCCGACATATAAATTAAACACGCAGCGTTTATTTTACCCATTTATTAAGGACAACTAATAGCTGGCGTTAGCTAAATATTAAATAAAATGTTTTGCTTATTTTCCATTTTATTCCCAATTTAATTGTATTGTAGTATGTATTGGATATACAATTATAATAATTATATAAATATATAATTATTATAATAATATAATTACAAACATTATCGAGTATAACCCAATATAATATACAATAAACTATAGAATCTATCTTTAAAATAATTACAATATATTCAGAATATTATATTCAATATAAACTTCAATAATTTCAATAAAATTAATTAATATACTATATATACTGTACTTATATTAAAGTATAAATATAAATTTATATTTAAGACATATATTAATCGATTAATCGATCCTATTAATCGAAATAAATAAGGCTGTGTTAAAATAAAGTGTTCATTTTAATATCATAAATTTAATGTGAATCCACGTATATAAATATTGTTTCTATATTATATAATGTACATATAAATATTCACTTAACATATTATTAATAATAATAACATAATATATGTATTTAATGTTATTAATTAATCAAACTAATATACATTTTAAAACTTGAAAATATCATAATTTGTATGACCTAATTATATAGGTGTATATTCAGATATATATATATAAAATAATTTCAGAGTTTGGCATAAATGCATAGGTAGAGGAAGAATCAAGCTTGTTTAGTCTTCAAACTATAGTTAATAATATATATATTTTCTATTTATACACTTGTATATGATTGAGAATGTTTTAAGTTGAAATTTATATACATTATATGCGCGTATTATTGTTATATATTTCAATTATAATTATAACTATATTCTACTTTTAGATTTGAGTGACACATTAAAATAATTTTATAGGTGGTGCTACTTTATATTAACTAAAAATAGTGAGTGCGCATATGTTGTATATTTAAATAGTTAATATTTATTACTTGAATTATAATAATATAATTATTAATAATTAATTATTTTAATATATATTATTGTATTAAGTTATTTCACACTGTTTTTAATATAACATAAGCATATTTTATTTATTTTGAATTTAAAGTTTCATAAAAAATTCTTTTTTATTCTATACGATACGCATAGTCGGACAGTCGCCGAGATAATACGCGCTAGAATTAGCTAGGCTAGGACATTTATTTTAATTGTCAGAACAACTCGATTTGCATATGGCTAAGGACATGGCGCAGGCCAATTTTGCTAGCGCGTTGCGTATGCTAAAATTATCAAATGTCGCAGCAACCGGCCCCAGGTGATGTGAGAGGGGCTATGAGGAGATGTTATACCACTATCTGGTTACATAGTAATATCTATAACAACTTAATCATACTTGATAAAGTAAACAATATATTTATTAGTTTGTATTATATAATCAACAACAATTAATTTGATACGAATATTTATAATAATTAATAGTGATTAATAGTGAATGAAAAATCTAATTAATTTCACTTTATTTATATACAAATATAATTAGAGTAATAAATAAATAAATTGTATTATTTGTAATCTAAGAGTATAATAATATATAATACGAAAATATGATATCATATGATATTATAAATTATATGCTGGTGATAAATATAATACGATATTACTAATATTAGAATGAATAACATCTAGAATACATTAACGAAATATTAATATGTATTAACTTTATTATAATAAATGAATGCGCGATACATATATAAACATAGTAACTGATAGTAATACTATACTAATGCATGGGTAGATGACAAACCTGCCCCAACATAATTAACGGCCTGAGCAGCCTTCACTGCTGCCTCTCCTATCCTCTGTCTCGTCTCCTCACTCAAGCCTGGCTGTTGTGTAGCAATTGCTTAGTAATCAGGCTATATCGTTATATTGTTATTAATCTATTTATATTGTTATAATATTATAATATTATTAATCTATTTATATTGTTATCTCGATTATACCTGTTGATATCTCTACTGATGCTATCTGAGACCTTCTATAACAAGCTGGGTGTTACTACCACACCCAGTACTATTATTGGTATTATCATTCATATATATATATATATAAATATATATATATTATATATAATAAAAAGTATGCAGATGACAAGTTATGCTAGTGCAATAAACAATGATTAACAACAATAGAACATAAATAATATAACAATGTACCCACTATTATCTCACTATAATAGCTGATGATGGCATCTTATGACATGCACACTAGTGATTGATAGCTGGGTTTAAATACTGGGTTTAAATTCGAGATTTTTATTATTGGGTTCAAATACCAGGTTCAAATAGTGAGTTCAGATAAGAGGTTCAAATACCGGGTTCAAATAGTGGGTTTAAATATCAACCAGGTTCATATATCAAGTTAAAATACTATGTTCAACTACAATCAAATATCTAAGTTCACAATGTAACAGGGTCGCACATTAATCAGTTATCCGAAACATTTCCAGTTACTCAGTATTTTATTTGAATATTATTCATAGACTTTAAAGCTAATAGTATTCTCTGAATGCCCCCCTTAATATCTATGACATAGAATTATAGTACCATGGTATCATATTAAAATCACAAGAATATGAAGAATGAGGTATACATGTATAATGTAGAATTATTAAACATAATATGTATAGTATTACATAATACCTTACTAAATATGTATTACATACTATAGATTTAGTTGGAATAATTTCTTGATCCAATTTAATATTAGTACGAACACATTATATTGCATTCTTCTACTTATAATATATAATAACATGTAAACTTTATACATATATATATATATATATATATATATATATATATATATATATAGTATATTGCATGTATAATTATATTGATACTATATATTTATATTATATAAATAATACTTTATATTGACTCTATATATTATATTATATAAATGAATATTTTATATTTATCCTATATATATATATATATATATATATTATATCATTTATCCGTAATGCTATATATTTATATACAAAATCGCATTACACACTTTCTGATTAGTGTTATATCTTTCCTTAGACATAGCTGTATAACAATACCATCATGCAAGCACTGTGTTAGCTAACAGCTGGGGCTTCCTCTATGATCTTCTGATGTCTTCTCTGAACACTGCAGTCTCTCTCGAATAGGTACACATAGTTACCATGTTCATCCCCGAATACCTGCACCTCTACGTGTCTGTTGGGGGCGAGGGTGGGGGTGTATAGGTAGGGGTGTGGGGGGGGAGAGGAGTATAGGTAGGGGTGTGTGAGGGAGGAGAGGAGTATAGGTAGGGGTGTGTGGAGGGGGAGAGGAGTATAGGTAGGGTTGTATGGGGGAGATGTATCTAGGTGTGTAGGGGAAGGTTTATAGGTATGTGTGTTGTTGTTGTTGTTGTTGTTTAAGTATTTATTTTAAGCACATCATTAATAATTATAATTCTATAATGTGGATCTAACAATATATATCACATATAGATAAAAATAGCGAATGTATACATTATATATATATATAATATTATATATATATATAATTCGCACGCTAATATTACGAATAAACGAATATCAATGTTTGGCGATAAGACATTTTTTTAATTTCTTTTTAAAGATATTAATTGATATATTTTGATTTCTAAGTTGCGGGGGTAGTTTATTCCATCTAATTGTTGATGAAGAGCTGAATTTTCTTCTTTCGTATTTGATGCAATGGGTAATAGGTTGGTGTAGTATAGTGGAATTGTTATTACGTAAAAGTCTAGTGTTTGGTTTATGTTTTATTTTGTTTCGTAAATTATAGGGTAAATTATAAGTAATAGTCTTTTTAAGTATTGTAAGTATTTTGTAGTTGATAGAGTCTTCAGTGTTTAGCCAGTTAAGTTTTTTACGTAAGTCAGTAATGCTAGTTGTATAGTCAGTCTTCTGAAGTCGGTATATATTTCTAATTGAGCGGTTAATTATTTTGTCTAGTTTGTCTATTTTCAGTTTTTCAGATCCTGTGAATAGTGAGTTGCAGTATTGTAGTCTTGAAAGTATGAGAGTCTGAGTCAGTAGTTTTGTAGTATTTCTATTTAAGTATGGTCGTATTTTTTTAATATTGAATAGCTGTGCTGTCGTAAAGTGTAGTGTGTGTGTGTGTGTGTGTGTGTGTGTGTGTGTGGAGGAGATTTGGTATGTGTGCATGCGAATGTTTGTTTATGTGTTTGAGAGGGGTAGTTATACAGGTGTAAGGGTATATATGGAGTGTAGGGTGTGTATTGGGCAAACACATACCCCTACACTGTTGAGAAGTATAGGATTATGTTTATATTTAGGTAGTAGTTAATACGGTATTATAGTTTATATATATATGTTATAAAATATAATGTGACATAATGTGACATAATATAAACTTACATTGCATCAATAAATCAATATATATATATATATATATATATAGTAAATTAACATCTTATATATTTTTAATTTAGTTGTTTTTAAGTTTATATTATATATTTTTAATTAGTTATTTTGTTGTTGTGTGTTATATAATAATTATAAATGTTGATTTCGTAGATATTGATTTTTGTATTTTTTTATTTAATTTAATTTTGTTTATTTTAATAGAATTGATTGGACCAATGAACTGTCTCGTAGCAATATTATAATCTGAATTATATTAGATTTAATAATATTATTTCATTTTTGATTATACCTTGGCACGTGGAGGTTTGTACACAGTTAAATATTGTAATATTCTATATAGTAATGTTGTATATATGTTTAACAGCATTAGTGTATGGTTTTTGTTTTGATTGATTAATAAAGATAAATTTAAATACAACGGTCCTCTATCATTTTGAGTGGTGTAATATTGCTAACACCTATTTCGACTACTCATTATTACATATATATATATATATATTTCGGTGTTGTTTTTATGTAGAAAATAGTCTGAACTGTATTTAATATTTTATTTCATCATAATAAAGACATACAATTAAACAACGCAATATAAAAGATTGCATCTTATTTTAGGACAGATAAAAACATATAAAATATAAACTGATATAAAATCTTCTAAGTAATACATCGAAATATAATTATATTTTAATCTTCTAGCAAAGGTATTTAGAAAGGAATAACAAATTTAAAAATGTTCCTTACACATATACATTGTTTAATAGAGAACATATTTTTGATAATGATTGGTGTGAATTATTAATAATTCTAAACATAAATTGTAAAGTATTTAATTTTACAATATCATTAAATGTCAACATATTCAGTATTTTATAATATTTATCTATATAATAACTCAGATGACTTTATATAATAATTAATCTATTTAGATTATATTTATATGTAATAGACCATACAGTATTACAATAATTTAGATGAGGATATATATATTATATAAGATATGAAATTTGCAATAATATGTATTATTTAAGGATATAATAAAAATATTATTATTTTTATGTTTATATTTATTATATAATTTATATACAAAAAGTAATTAATATTTATAAGTTATTCCAGTAATAATGTATTATGTATAAACACTATTGCAATATTCAAAGTCCATATTTTAAAATAAATAGATCCAAATAGTATAATCTATGCTGTTGTAATGTTCTTGATGACAATACGATAAAGATACATAGTACCTATAAGTACATAATACATATAAGTACATATCAAGTCCTATGTACTTAAGTACAAATTAATGAATAATCTACATTTGAATATAATATCACAATTTTGAGAAATTTTTATTTTTATTAAAGTTTTGTATACTTTAATTTCAATATCACTAGTGTACAACTATAACAATTAGATACACACACAAACACACACATACATATATAATGAAAGTTTTATACTTTCCACATATTTATTAAGTTTATTATAGTTTTCATATTAATTATGATAACTTTAATAATATTAAAATAACATGGTTATCTAAAATTATATCTTAATCATTATTCGAAGCTGAGAATGTGAGAGAATGAATGCGTGTGTGTGTGTATTTTATTGTATTTTATTTATTCAAAATATCTAGGTTCCCAATCAGGAGTGTTAAAAACAATGTCAAACAATGTCAAATAATAATAATAATAATAATAATAATAATAATAATACTACTATACGTAACAGTGCCTTATTTAGGGATATTTTGTGGCATAAACAAATCACTTTTAAATTTTTTCTTGCAAAAAAATATATTTTTCAAAATCAATAATATCATAATACTATTTATTTATTATAAATCAGTATTTATCAGATGTATTTATTAGATTATTTTTCGTATACTGAATTGAAAACGAAATAATTATTTTTAGAATTTTTAGAATTTTCTTCCCCCCACTTCACATCCTTAAAAAGGAACTGATATGTACTAAATATATGCATGTGTATATATGTGTATATACGTGTGTATGTGTGTGTATGCATAAGGGTAATTGTCTCGATAAGCAGCAATGCTTCTACAATTACAGAAGTACTTATACCTAAACCTGATGCTAATACACATCGTGGAGGTGTGATAACCAACCTAGGCGTGGTGACAAACTTCTCAATCAGCATCACCTCATCCCCGAATGATTTCATAGCTTCACGTTTAGCTGAGGCTAGTCGTTCCTCAAACTCTTCAGCTGTATTGCATAGTCTCATGCCCTGTGTACGGTGTTGTGTGTGTGTGTGTTTGGGGGTGTGTGTATGTGTGTGTGGTGGTACCCGAAGTTGATGGAAGTGCCTAAACCAATTAGGTAACAGGTAACATGTAACCCATTGATAATGCTTTACATTATGTATAATTAAAAATATATATATTAGATATTATAATTTCAGATAAAAGTCTACATAACGTATATGAATACAAAACATATAAATTAGCAATAATTGATTGTCATTTAAATGTATTACATTGTATACATGCACTTTGAATTAAATAATATTACATAATATATTAATTTATTATATATACAACTATATATATAGACGGTGTTATAATGGACCAACTATCTAAATATCTACAAACATAGGAATACGTAGTACTGCTTATAATGATTAATGAATGTATAACAAACCATCTATTATGCTATTAATAATAGTAATGTATTCATACATTTAAAAATGTATACGACAATCTAATGATTATAATATTACTAAAATACTAAATAGTAATTATGTATGCATATGAATTAATAATATATTAAAAGATTATAAATTGAAATTAATATTAGTTAGATTTAATAATTGAAAAACATATAAGTTATGTAATTTATTGATATTGCAATATTATAAATATATCTTTTGCTATGATTTATAAATATCTATCGATAAAAACATGTGTATATATACAATATATATATATATATATATCTAGTTGATTTAATAACAACAAAATAACCCTATGTTGCCTGATATCGGTAAACGATTATTTATTAATTATTCTTTTTAAAAAATGTAACCCATATCGGAAAAGTCAATGATTTGTAGGTAATAATTTATATATAAGCGCCAACATAAGACCTGATTCGATATAGGTATAGCTGTTAACACTGAAACCACACTATTTTTATGTTTGACGATACCGGGCCGTTTTTGTTGTTGTGAAAGCAGCTTTAACGCGCGTAGATAATGGACAAACACCCGTGCATTAGCATGACATCGCCTCATAAGCTGTGTAACCTTTCCTCCTCCTCCCATGACAGCTTTAATCATGACGGGGAAGCCTATCTTCTCAGCCTCAGAGAACAGGGTGTCGTAAGCCTGGTCGTTGCCGTGGTAACCGTGAATAACGGGCACACCCGCGTCTATCATGATCGCCTTAGAGGTGCTACGGGGGTGGGGGGGTTTATAATGATCGTCTTAGAAGTGCTGAGTTGGGGTGGAGGGTGGGGTCTATAATGATTGCCTTAGAGGTGCTGTGGGGGGGTGGGGTCTATAATGATTGCATTAGAGGTAATGAGGGGGAGGTGGGGTCTATAATGATTGCCTTAGAGGTGCTAAGGGTGGGGTGGGGTATATGATATTACGCATGAGGTCGATAGCCGCCTTGTAACACATTGTACCCTATTCACTGGTATAGAACGTGTTACATTAATGAAATCTCTCACATTGAAAGTTATGTTCAATAGATTAGACGCAATGTAATTATATGTAAAGTATATTTTTTCGAAATTAAATAAAAAAATATTATTATACATTTATAATAAATAATAATATTCATTTATTTCAAAGTTTTTTTTTATAATATAATAAATATTAATACAAATATTCAGTATCTTTCTACTTATAAAGACATCAAATAAGACCGAGTATATCTTTACTATCGATTCATGCAGTAATTACGATGATTAACAGCAGATATGTAACTGATGTTAGCCGTTGGTTAACCTCTTAATACCCATGTCTCGGATGGCAGAAGCGGGGGGACCTATGAAAGTGATGCCTTCTCGATCACAGGCCTTCGCAAAGTTCACGTTCTCTGACAGGAACCCGTATCCGGGGTGAATAGCATGCGATCCCGACCTTCATGAGGGGTCAAGGTCATTATAGTTATATTTAGAGCAAGGTGGGAGATACGTGAATTTTAATAATAGGTGAATAAATAAAGTACAAGGAAATATATAAAGTAAGTAGTTTAAATGTCAATTAGATTTTTAACATTCTGTCAAATAATTCTAAACACATTTCACATGAAACTAATCAAAGACATTATACTTATGATTTGGCATCTATAATTACGTAGAGTATATCCTTGAAGATATTTTTGTAACCAAATATTATTAACATTGAATTTAAATAAAACAGAATGTTGCACTATTTTACACACTTTGAGTATACATAGTATAATAATATTTCCTTCTATTCATAGTGTGTTAATAATTGTATTTAATTATAAAATAATTTATAAATTATATTAAAATTCAAACAAATAATATTTATCTACCAATGAAGATAACCTTTACCCATATTACTCTAAATATTTATATAAATATTTGTCACTGATGTTTTCTCAACTTTTTAAATTATTATAGGTGAGGATATAGTCGATGAGGTTTGGTGTGGCATGGGATATACATAATCATTATACAGTAATACTGTAACAGTATATAGCATATATGTCTATTTGTTAAATTGTAGAAATAATAAATTAAAAATTAGTTTTATATTTATAAAATTATATTAATTTTAAAAAAATCAATATTTTCAAAATCAACTATTACGTAATAATTAATTACCATAACTAAAAATGTAAATAGTCCATAAACATAGATTATAAACATACAAATAATTATTATAAAATGTATTCGTGGTAACGCAATCGATAAAGCAAGAATAGTAGAGTGTGGGTGACTACTTAAGTAAGGGACAAACCTCTTAGCGACATCGAGTATAGTGTCAGCCTTCAGGTATGATTCGATGGAAGGAGACGGCCCGATGTAGTACGCCTCGTCAGCCTGTTAATGAACACACGACTAATAGTAAAAGTTATCTGATAATATTTACGTTAAAAGATTGAATAGCTAGTCGTTCATGCATTATGGTTGATTCCGGTAGGGGGAATATTTTAATATATATGACACAAATATTTTATATCCGAAATAATTAAAGAACTGAACAAATTTAAACAATATAAATGATAATAGTAATTGTTCTCGATAACGATTATCATATAATACTTCTGATAGAGTTGTAAACACTATATTATCTGCAGGCTCCATGAAAGGAACCGGTTCGAGCAAAATCCATATTAGTTTGATAATTAGTAATTAAGCGGTGCTGAAAGTTACAAGATAATTTCATAATTACGGTTCAGAAAACTATTTTGTAAAAATTAAAAAAATAAGATAACTAAATCACAACATCGGTGAAAATACTATCATTAGTTTACACTTCATAGACGAATACATTCAATGAAGTAATATATAACATAAATATATGCGGTGCAACTATTATATAAATATTATATAATGTGTTATGATTTTTGAATAACGAGGTCTGCGTTTACGAACCATTTTAACGTGCAGCGAATGTTTATCTGCGTCGCTGTACACCGCCACGGTTTTGATGCCCATTTCCCGGGCGGTCCTTATGATACGGCATGCTATCTCTCCGCGGTTAGCTATCAATACCTTGCCGATACGTTTGTCTACGTGTACGGGTGGGGTAAGGGGGTTAATCGCTTAGAGTGTGCGTATGGTTAGCTATCAGTAACTTGCCTATATTTCTGTCTACAGCGATGCAATAATCACCTGATATTATTACATAACAACGATGCAATAAGCACCTGATACTATTACATAACAGCGATGAAATAATAGGATGAATGACAGGCAGGGGGGGTTAATCGTTTAGCGAGGGAGTGATTAGCTATTAATACATTGCCTATATATTTATCTACATGGACGGGTAAGTGGGGGGTAATAGTTTAGCGAGGGAGCGAAGTAAATCGGGTGTAAAAACCTTTCAAACATGCTCGACTCGTTGAAAACTTGCAGCTGTAAATTGTTTCGTATACGTTATTAATATCGCGATCGACGTGGGCATATTTACTTATATTTGATACTTTACCTATATTCATTAATATATCGACTATATAGTAACTATATTACATTTATTTTTAACTATTGTTTTTAATTATATTTAAAGTATAATTTTTTTTAAATAGATTGAAAATAAATACATAATATTGTATGCTATACTATAGAGTATATAAATGAAAAGTTGTGTTAAAAGAATACCGTAGTGTACACCACACATTTCACATGCCATTTCACATATTCGCATCTAAATAGATAGTAAATATACATTTCCATCAAAGATTTTACCAAGTAAAGATATAATACGAAATGTGATTAAATTTCAGGCATCCCGCTATTAGCAGTTGTATCGAATTCACTGAAATATATTTAGGTTTGCCGCGATTTGCATACTACAATGTTTTCATTTCTGTATTAAATTACATGCAATATAAATTAGTTTTTACTCCCCACATAGATATATATAACATTTACAACCGACATATCCTACTGCTTTGTTATATATATAATATATATTAGTAGTGATCACCTAGTTTTCATTATATAAATAATAATTGAAAGCATATTATTTTTCATTTTAATAGTGTATAGTTTAATACGAATTTACATTATAAACAATTAATAGTTCCTAAAATTGACCCTATATAAAATAGAATTATACGATTTCGCGTGAGTGTTATATCTTTCCTTCGAAAAATCTTTGCTTCCATTCAACATTAAAGTTAGATAAAACTAATAATTATATTTAACTAATATTTATGTATGATATAAAGTTATTAGCCTCTATGAAACTGTACTGAATAATATATTTTATAGTTCGCATGAAAATTTACATTACTTTTTTACAAGTATTTCCATAGATATTATTTGTTCTCAACTATTTCTCATTATAGTAATATATTACGTATATATGTATATATGTAGATATGTATATAACTGATATAAAATCATTTTTTATTTGAATTATTGGACCAAAATTATAGAATTATTATATAAATATTAAAATAAATATTATCACTTTTAAAAAAGACGTCACAAAATTTTTTTAAAGTTTTACTAATTTTGTTATATTGTTTTATTTATCACTTTCTTATTTTTATATTTATATTATATTTTTATATTTATACTCTTTTATATTATTATTTCTATCAATTACTATTTTATATGTTATTTAATGATGATGAAATTTTGAGTACAGTAAAATGTATACATTAATGACATTATACTTTAATTACTTCAATACATCATATACTAAATATGATTATTTAATATTGTGCTTCAATACAATTTATCGATTTTAAATTTAGATTAATAATATGAACATTGTTCAGTCTTGTATTCAATCGATGATAGGGTTTGACTTAATGGATATAACTCGGATTTTTTTAGTTAACATTGAAAATATGTTATTATTGTGGCAAGTGAGGCTATGATTGTAGTGTATTGTTTATTGGGTCATGCTCATCTTATGTTGTTTCAGACTTGAACAATTTATTATCTTACTCATCCCTAGTTTTTGTTACAAATTTAAATTTATTTATACAAATTATTTTTTTTTATTTTTTGTTTTAAAGTTTTATAATACTTATATTTTAGCATCACAATTTAAATACAATCTTCATAGTTAATTTGTTTTTATTACTATACTCATTATTTTTTTTTTCAATGGATTATAAGCTTTGCTTCAATATCTATCCGGGTTCTTTTACCAAATTTTGAATTATATATGTATATATACATATTCTAGGATGACAGACGTTTCGTATAAAAATATCAGACGAAATTATTATAAGTACCGTCTGTATGAAACGTCTTTTATACGAAACGTCTGGAATTCTTATACGAAACGTCTGATATTTTTATACGAAACGTCCGGTATACGAACTGTCTGGCATTCCATATTCTATCATCGTATCACATATTTTGTTTATATAAATCAAAAATGTAGTAAGATAACTATAATATTTTTATATATTTTTTCATTTATATGTATATACGTAGCTCAACAAAATAATTGAGTAAGCGTATTCAAAGTTTTACAAATAAAAAATATAGATTATAATAAAATAAATTAATAATGTTATTTTATAATATACATGTAATACAAATGTATATTGTTTATATATAATATTTGTTTAATATATATATAAATATATAAAACTATAGGTAATATAGATTTATGATACTATAGAATAAATAGAGATAACAAATGTGGTTTTTAAATCGATAAGTTATAACATATTATGAAGTTTATAGAATATACTAATATATACCGGTTAATGATGTAAATATAAAATTTTTTAAATTATTATTTTTAAAATGGTATGTGAGATAATGCAGTTAATGATATAACCGCATAATATTATAATTTATTGATAGATACTAAATTACATATGTATTATATAATATAATATAATGTAATATGTATTATATTAGTAATATTATTGTTTAATATTTTTATTTTGTTATAGATTTTTTATATTTAAAACACTGCGGTTTTCCTTTAATGGTCAATCATACGGTATGATTCATACCATTATCATAATGATTATGGTAACCATAGACCAGGGTTGTTAAAAACCTACTTTTTCTAAAACGTGAATTTAGGTTTTTAGGTTTTAATCAAAAAACATAGGTTTTTTAGAGAAAAACCTAGGTTTTTTTAGGTTTTTTAGAAAAAATTAGGTTTTTTAGAATTTGTTACCATTTTAATAGATAAAATCCATTTATTTTTTGAAAATATTGATTATAATAATAGAATACAGGTTACTTCATCCGTTGGTTATCTTGTCCATCAATTCGTCCGCATAATTTAGTTATTTCGTCTAAAATATAGTTTTTTTCGTTCAAATATAGTTATTTCGTCCGGCCATCTTTTTTACATAATTATATACAGTTTTAATTAACATATTTAATTAAATATAGACTATATAATACTCTATCATAACTGTATATATTACAAAATATATCTGACTTCATAGGGTGGTGGAATTCCTATGTTTTAGGAGGGTATCGTTTATTTATGAAAAATACGTAAAATATTTTCGATCTGAATAATCGTTTCGTTCGGACATATTTTTATATAATTATATACAGTTTTAATTAATATATTTAATTAAATATATACTATATAATACTCTATCATAACTGTATTTATTAAAAAATATATCTGACTTCATAAGTTGGTGGAATTCCTATGTTTTAGGAGGTTATCGTTTATTTATGTAAAATACGTAAAATATTTTCGATCTGAATAATCTTTTTCGTCCGGACATCTTTTTCATAATTATATACAGTTTTAACTAATATATTTAATTAAATAAAGACTACATAATACTCTATCATAACTCTAAATATTTTAAAATATATCTATATTACATATATAATGTATAAGACAAATTATATATAAGTTATATACATATAGCTATAAACTAGGTTATAAAAAAATATATTATTTAAAAATTAAAATATTTATATAAGTATTACATCAGAATTATATATATTTAAAAATAATAATTGATTATAAATAATTTATACGAAAATCTTATATTTAGACTTATATTATTGTTATATATTTATATTATTACACCACGATTTTCAATATCAGAATAAATATTTGTTATGATTTCAGTATGTTTTATACTAGTTTTTATACTAGTATATAGCCTTCTTAAATTAAATACCAGAATAGCAGAGTAGTCATATAGTTATGATAGAGTATTGTATAGTCTATATTTAATTAAATATATTTAAATAATTTTAAATAAATATTGTAAAATATATAATTAAAAAAATCTTATTTATAATTTTAAAAATATAAGAAAATAAAAAACCTAAATAACACATTTTAGGTTTTTTAAAAAAACCTAAAAACCTAATTTAGGTTTTTTAAAGCCTTTCCAACCCTGCCATAGACTCTATATAGAATATAAGCAACCTGCTATTTACATATATTAGAAAGTTCACAGTTAGGAGTGGCTATTAATAAAGGTATTCATACTAGTACTTCTAGTAGTAGTATCATATTACTAAGTATGTAATAAAGTAATTTGAGTACACTTCCATTTATTTGAACTATCCTGAATATATAATCAACGCAAAACTCTTAACTCGTTAAATTAATGATTAATATATCATATATTTAATATAATATTATATGTAAATGTTTACAGTAAGCTTTTCCGTCATCCTGATAAGTTAATCGTATTCGAATTGTAAATCTTGACATTAAATATTTAAAGATATTAAAAGTATTGAGTCAAGAATGTTGAATTATTACGAATTTCTAAAAAAGTAAATGTCCTTGAATCAAGGCTTGATATTTGATATTAAGTTAATAATTAACTTAAAAGTTAAGTTAAATAAGTTAAACGTACAAGTCCCAGTATAAAGTACAAGTATAAACACATTTATATAACGACTTCATAACTAATAATTATTATTATTAGGATAATTATATTATTTAATATAAATTATATTATATAATATAATAATATATTGAATATAATATTATTATAATAATTATATTGATTATAAAAATACATAGTTAATAGTCTGTATCTAATAATATTAGATTTTAATATGCCAAACTTTGTATTATTATAATACAAAGTTTCAAACTTAGTTTGGCATATTAAAATCTAATATTATTAGATACAGACTATTAACTATGTATTTTTATAATCAATATAATTATTATAATAATATTATATTCAATATATTATTATATTATATAATATAATTTATATTAAATAATATAATTATCCTATAGGTCCTATAATCCTATAATAGGATAATTATATTTAATTCAATTTATTTTATTTTGTAATTTATACAATTTCTTCACCTTGTAATAAATACATTCTGTTTAATTTTTGATAATCTATTGCAAATAGATAACATTATATGATTATAATCGATGGTTAAATAAGTATACGTATATGTAACTTATACTAATTCTGTTAAAACTGTATTTTTTAAAAGTTAAAATTTGTATTTTAATAATTTCTAATTTAGACCTCTATTGATATGATTATATTATTAAATCAAAGATAATAATATATATAAAAATCCGTAGGATTTAAATATACATAGGAAAAATATGTTAAATTGGTTGAAAAAATCAATTAATTATGATTACATCATAACAATACCTCATATAACCTCGAGGTTATAGGGGGCCTTGATAATAGTAGCATAATAGACTTTTAATTGCAAAATAATAGCATTACATATGAATAGCAGCATAATAAACTTTTAATGGCTACCAGGGACACTCCCTGTGGCCACATAATTATGATAATAACTTTAAGTTTTTTATAACTTTTAAGTTATTAGGTGTTTATGTTATTATTTAATCTATTATTAGGCTATTACTGTTAGCTGGGATGGCTGATTATTCCAACTTCCATTCGTTTACTTTCTATTTAATTACATTTTTTAATATGATAACCCCAACATAACCTCAACATGATATATTTATAAATCATAATTAAAATTAAACCAATATAAATCATAATTAAACCAAAATATACAAAATATATCGTCTATATACAATACCTCCTAATAGGATGCTCCTATAACCTCGATGTGTTAGGAGGTATTGTAGGTATTATATAGACGATATATTAGTACTATAGGAGGTATTGCTATATATAATCAGGGATATCCTGAATCCCTTATATAATCATATATTATTTATATGTATCCTATTACCAAGTGCTTTACTATTACTATATTTGTAAATATGTAATGTGTTATTTTGTTCTTAAAACGGCTAGTATATATATATATATATATATATATTCAATATATCCTATATATTTATTTTATATATCAGAAATATTATAGTACACATATAAATCAAGATTTATTAGTATAATATTTAATTAGTACTGAAGTACTAATTCATAAAAAAGTAACCATAAATATATGTATGCATATATCTATATCTACCTATTTATCGAGGTAATGTATACATATCGTTTTATTTATTTATATATAAATAAAATGACAGCTGCTCTCTCATTAAACATATGCTCTATATTATAATAGGCCGATGAGGTATAACCATCGATGTAAATAAAAGATTTTATTTTATTTACATCAATGGGTATAACCCATCTAATATCCTCAAATGTTTACATAGATATTATTAGAATAGCAACATAATATACTTTTAAAATTAATAGCAGTATAATAAGAGCATAATAACTTGTAATGGCAACATAATATCAGCATAATAGCATGGAAAATGAATAGCAGCATAATATATATTTAATGGCAACATAATAGCACAATGTAAACATTTGAGGCCGTTATATATGCTATTATGTTGCTATTATGATTCTATTACTATTTTCTGGGAAGTTATAACTTGTAGGTGGATGCAACTAAACTATAATGAGAAGAGTAAATATATTGATACTACTCATTATAGCATTACATATGTGTGGTGATATTAGTATCCTACCTAATTCTTATTTTAATTTACTTTTGTGTGTGTTAAGTAAGCAAATATCATTACAATTGTAATAGATGGGAGGTAATACCTAGAGGGAGATAATAACTATGAACATAGATAACACAGTGAAGTTAACCTAGTTTCTAGACATACATATAGTTAGATAATATGCTGTTCTATTTTCCTTACTATAAGTATTGACTTTTATTATTTAGTAAGACAACTAACATGTGCATATAAAGAATACATATTGATATACTGTGTATATATATATATCTATTAGGTATTGTATTTAGATTGGTATTTTTATATTCAACATTTATAAATATAATATTTATTTAGTGAATCATGTTAATATAAAAACTATTTATATATATTATCTTAATTATATAATGTCATAATGCTGATTTATAATACAATACAAATATTTATACACACACATATATATATGTTTATATATTATAGATATTTATATATAATATATATTATATATATATATATATATATAAAATAAATACTATTTGTAAAGGCTAATCAATATGTACATATTTATTAACACACATTTGTATTGATATAACAATTGATATATGACTACATATGACAGGATGACATGTGACAGTATTACATGTTATATAATAATCTAATATTTACACAACATGTAATAAATATAGTATTATTCATATATTATAATGTAGGTGGTTTTCATTTGATTCTTAAAAAAGCATTGTTTATAATTATACACACATAATATAAGACATATTTATATGCTTGTTACCAATTATATTATGCTTGCTTGTACACATTTGAATGCAAGCATTATTATAAATATTAGGTTTGGACAACAAGTGAATTTAGTTTTATTAATAATAAATTATAATTTAATTATAAAGTAGATACTAAGTATTATTAATCAATATTATTATTGTCATATAACACATTTATAGCCTTTATATTTTATAGCCATTATAGTCATATAACAGATTTATAGTATCTATATTAATATATTTAGCCTGCTAAAAAACTACATTGGATTAAAGTTCTATTATAAGCTACAAGCCTATGGCACTAACCCACATCTCGCTTACCATCATCTAACCCCTTCAGACTTAGCTAAGTGGATACAGTTACATATAACCAAACAAGAATGAAATGTACATCTACATATTAGAAGTTACCCGATATGTTCCAATCATCATGGCCACATGAGGACCTACAGAATAGCTGGCCCTCATGAATAGACTACTGCAAGATCTCCCCATGAAAGACTAGACTACTGCAAGATCTCAACTTGAATGGAACAGATTAATGCATGATATCCACACAACTACATGTAATCTCATTCTCAGTACACAATACACTGTATTGTCTTAACTATAACTTATAAACTCTATTGTTAACATATTTATGTTTAAATAAATAAATAATAATACTATTTATTACAAATTAATTATATTCACAAAAATAACTTATTTTATGAAATTAATTTGTATTCTCTAAACTAATTAATAAATTTAATTAAATATAATGGTTAATTTATTTTGAATATAAAGATTAGATTCAAAATAATAATTTATTTAATCAATGACACATGTATGTCACAAATACAAATATCAAAAATGTTAGATTAATTAATGACACAAAATGCATTCAAAATAATTCCTACCGGAGATATAGTGAAAGTGAGTGAAAGCGATGATTCAATACTATAATAAACGACAAGGCATACTCTATGGGGGGAGGCGGGGCGGGAAGGTTTTGCCTAGTATTTACATGTGAGCGGGGTGATTCTTCAAACAATCTATGAGCTGCTTAGGTTGCATTTCTCCAATGCAAATGAGATGGATAGCAGTAAACAGTGGGTATCTGTGAATTGAATGAAGTATATGTGGCAATAGTAGTAGTAGTAGTGGTTTTAGTAGTAGTTGAAATAGCAGTAGTAGAAGTAGTTGTAGTAGTAGTAATAGTAGTAATGGTAGAAATTAATAAGTAATAGTAGTATTAACTCACTTGTCAGTCATATTCTCTTTCTTGAGAACTTCATAAACTTCAGCAGCTGTGGGAGGTCCTTGTAGTTTTTGTCCATTCAGCATTTCAATTTCTAGTTGTTCAATAGTCTAAACAATGATAAATTTAAATTTTATATTCTATATAAATATACGAGTGTACAAATATATACGATTCTACAAACAAAGTATTACTTAAACTTTAGTTATTGTTTTAGTAATATATAAGTTAGGTTAGCTTGATTAATAGAAAGAAAACTATGGATTAAACAACTTTATATGATAATTCAAACATTAAATATATATGTATTATATATTACATTATATTTAAAAAAAGAAAATATTGTCATACAAATATAAGGAAATGAAAATAGTATAAACGTAAAATATTCTATAATTAATATATGTAATTGTAATAAATGACGAGTAATAAAGATATTATATGATTAGATTAAAAACCTTTCCAGAATTGACAAAAGCTTCGGCAATTTTTTTATTTCTTCCGGAATAACACGTAGTAACTAAATCAGCAACACCGCAACTCTCCATGAAAGTTTCAATCTTTGAATCTAAAGTTATTATAGTGGTTATAATAATATTAATATATCATTTAACTTGTCTGAAATCAACTATGAAAAGCGGAACAAATAAGATGTACAAAATGAAACTTAAAAATCACCTACTATGGAATATTAAAAACAAAATTAAAGCTGTAATAATTAGGCATTTGGAGATTAAACAATTTAGCGTAATAACCAATAAGAAACCGCTTACCAACATTGCAATAAGCCTAAAACTAATATATTAGAGAAAAAATAGCAAGAAAATGGGGATAGGGATAGATATTGAGAATGGGGAGAGGAATAGAGTTATAGAAAGGGGAAGAGGGATAGAGATTGAGAATGGGGAGATGAATAGAGTTATAGAAAGGGGAAGAGGGCTAGATATCGAGAATGAGGAGAGGAATAGAGTTATAGAAAGGGGAAGAGGGATAGAGATTGAGAATGGGGAGATGAATAGAGTTATAGAATGGGGAAGAGGGATATAGATTGAGAATGGGGAGATGAATAGAGTTATAGAAAGGGGAAGAGGGCTAGAGATTTAGAATGGGGAGATGAATAGAGTTATAGAAAGGGGAAGAGGGCTAGAGATTGAGAATGGGGAGATGAATAGAGTTATAGAATGGGAAAGAGGGCTAGAGATTGATAATGGGGAGAGGAATAGAGTTATAGAATGGGGAAGAGAATTTGAGAGAGATAATGGGGTGAGAAAGATAAATAATGAGACAACAGGGTAGATAGAATGGGGGAGCAAGAATGAGTAACGGTGATGTGGTGACATTACTTTTAAAGTTGGTCTCCGCAAACTTCACCATCTCCATAAGTCCGAGTCGTATAACGGCAGCCTTGGTATTGTCTCCGTATTTGAGGCCATCGATAAAGCCGGCGCCCAGCGCTACAATGTTCTATAATGGGGGGACAGACAGACGGTGTTGTAAGATACGAATGCTGCAGCTCGTAATAAGACTACTGGGTAGAGAAGGAGGAGAAGTGATAAGCAGTGAGAGAGGAGAACCGGTGATACGAGAGATGGCGGAATAACCACGTTGTTAACGATGTTAAGTGGCTTCTATAGTGATTAGTTCCACCTTCTCTCCGCACAAAACACGATGAACGACACAACGGGTGTCAAGAGAACATGCAAGTCGCACCCGCGCATACACATAAGCGAGCGAGCGCGCGCACGTATGCGTACGTTTGAAGTGGAATCGCGTGAAATTCACAATCTCTAAGAAGCCGAGCCGAACGATGACGGCCTTTGTGTTAGCGATCAAGTGCATTCCGTCCGTGATCAGCGCAGCTATGTACAGTATAGTCTGTGATGGGCGGAGCTATGTACAGTATAGTCTGTGATGGGCGGAGCTATGTACAGTATAGTCTGTGATGAGCGGAGCTATGTACAGTATAGTCTGTGATGGGCGGAGCTATGTACAGTATAGTCTGTGATGGGCGGGGCTATGTACAGTATAGTCTGTGATGGGCAGGGGCTATGTACAGTATAGTATGTGATGGGCGGGGCTATGTACAGTATAGTCTGTGATGGGCGGGGCTATGTACAGTATAGTTTGTGATGGGCGGAGCTATGTACAGTATAGTTTGTGATGGGCGGGGCTATGTACAGTATAGTTTATGATGGGCGGAGCTATGTACAGTATAGTCTGTGATGGGCGGGGCTATGTACAGTATAGTCTGTGATGGGCGGGGCTAGTTACTCTCATCGGTGGTGGTGGTAACTCTCTCTCTCATTATAGCTAAATATATATATATATATGTAGGTCAATATTGGTAATGGTGCTGGTGTAAATGTATTATATATATATATAATGGCAAATCTATACAATATTTGTTCAATACTATATTGTATAGCGAATGTATTTATATATTATTTAATAAGATCCATTGTTTTTAAAGAATAGTATACATAAATATTACTACATATGAATTAATCAGCCTGCATTATGCATTATATTATATATTAGGTAGATCATATCGTAATGCTATAAATCACTATTAATAATAATGTATTTACATCAGTTAAATATTACACTATCAAGTTTATAAGCACCAATGAGTAATAAAGGTATTAGGTATTAAGTATATTATAAAGGTATGAGATATTAAGTATATCATAAAGGTATTAGGAAATAAAAATATGATTCATACATTGTTTGAAGGTTATAAATATAGAGGGACGAAAGGAAACTTATTAAAAATGATAATAATTTCTTAACTGATCAATTTAAAAGGAAACCGTATATAATATAGCATCTACAATCGATACATTATATATGAGATAGCTTGACATATTTTTAATATCATCTTGATTCAATATTGAATTTAAATCATTTAATATCTATTCAATTTCCTGTTTCAACTAGTCTAAAATAAACACTTTAAAAGGGTGGAATTATTGTAAATCAATTCCGTATTGCCTTCGACTATTATGAATTAAAAGTTGTATAGGAGGATAGAAATTTTATTAAATAATGTTAATTTTAGTCGTTAATGAAACAGTTTGAAGATATCAGAAATCACTAAATAACTTTAGTCCTGTAGTAGCAAAGAAAGTACATGGTTACTTTTTGTACTCGGAGATATATAATTATTAGTGGTATATTTAATTACATTTCAATGATTTAAATCTTTAAATCAAAGCGATCGAGGATATTTATTTATCTGTAAAATAAAATGCATTCATATTTTTAAATTGTATTTCTATATCAATATTTCATTAATAATAAAAATGTATTTATACATTTGGTTCGAATTGAACGATGTTTTTTTTATATTATTTATGTCGACATTCCAAATAATATATGTGTTTCAAATTATATAATGAATTAAATAAAATTATATTGAAATCATTGATTTAAAAACAAGGTTTTGTATTGATTTTGTAACAAATTTGTACTCTTGAACAATTATACAATACGATAAAATCACTCAAGCGGAAAATAAAAGTTTCACTAAATATACATTAGCAGACATCCTGTTCTTGGCAGTAGTAGTAGTAAATACATCTATATTACAGATATTATTATTGACACATCAAAGCAGGTGTCATACATATAGGCAATGTAAATATTGTTGACAATTTTCTATTATAGTATAATAAAGTAAATATACTCTATTTTTGGTCAATGATCAGTATATTTTTAAGGAATTTTTCAATATTTTATGTTACATTTGTCAGTGAATAATTTCATTTCTCAAAATATATCATATCAATAGTGTATATAAATAAATTCATAAGAAATATATTAAATATAAAATAAATTAAATATTCAATTATTATTCTAAATAAATGCATATAATGATAATTTTCATTGTTATTGTTACTGTTCATTGAATTAATTTCATTTGAATTTATTTTTATGTATTTCATTATAATTTAAATAACTTTATTTTACTTTAATTCATTTCATTTTACAGATTTTACCTATTGATTTAAATTGAAATAAATATTGATTTTATTTAAATTTAAATATGTAAATATCTAAAAAATAGTTTCTATTTGGTAAACCAACAGTTTATGGTTAGCCAATAATGTACTATATTTACATTGCTAGTCATTGTGACACCAGATTAACATATGTATGAAAACATGGTAGAGAGGAGGTGATATGAATGCTAATATTACAGGTAAACATTATCATTGTTTAAGACATAGAAGACCTTAGAAGAGGTAACTTGTATTCAAGTAGATATGCCTGATACAAACAAAGGTTATGATTTCTATAGGTTGTTTACTTTCTACTTTAAGGGTAGGCATGACTGTGATGCTATAAATAGATTTTTACATATGTTTAATATGAAAGATAGTGGTCTACTATAATAGGAACTTCTTATTTATCAAATGTATAACATTGATACAATATTATAATGTATATTCAAGTTGTATTCCTTTACAATAAAATATAATTACCATAATGAAATTTAAATAATAAAATATTATTATTATTATTAAATTATAATAAAATAATATAATATATGAAGATTACTATTGTTATCATGTGCATATAAAAATGCTTTGGGAGTTATATTTTACATAAAAACAACTTTTCATGCAACAACTTAATCTCAGTATAAATCTCATATTTAACATTAGATATTGATATATTTTATTTTTTATTATATTTCTACATATTTTATTAATATTATATAAAATATAAAATATTTACTATTTATAATTCATATAGAAATTATAAATAATTATTTATATTATATTATTATTCATATTCATGTATATTATATAATTATCCATATTTATTTATATTATATTATTATTCATATTCATGTATATTATATAATTATCCATATTTATTTATATTATATTATTATTCATATTCATTTGTATTATATAATTATTTATATTATGTATATTATATAATTAATCATACTCATTTATATTTATCATTTGCATTTAGTAGTACATAAATAAATAATGTATAGAGCAGAATGAACAATACACTCATATGGAGAGAGATATGGACACGTGTGTATATATAGCACACATGGAGAGGTATGTAAGAGTTGGTATAAGTAGGTAAACCTTTAACGCTCCACACATCTCCACAGTTTGAACATCATCCACTACAACGATCCTAAAGTATGGTGTTTGGAATAACTTCTTCAACATTTTACCATTCGCTTTATCGGAACAACCTATAATTGATGACAAAAACATATAATTTAAAAACCAAAAATAATAAATAGATGTAGGATTATAATCATACATTAATAATTATTAATTAAATCTATAAAAGTATATATATAGAAGAATAGATCAATAATAAAATGGTGATATAAATGATATCATATAATGCAAGTCACATGAACAATAGAGAACAGTGTATAGCTACAGAGGGTGGATAGGCTACAGTTATAAGGTTCCATACACATGGTTGTAAAATAGAGAATAGTATAGAGCTACAGTTATAAAGACTATAGCATACTACCCATGGTGGCACAATAAAGAATAGTGTAATGCTACAGTTTAATACATACTACACATAGTGGTATAATAGTAATAAAGAATAGTGTAAAGCTACAGAGAATAGTGTAAAGCTACAGAGAATAGTGTAGAGCTACAGTTCAATAAGACCCACCCACATACCTATGGTGGCTTCACAGAAGTTCTCATTGGCCACTTCGGAGGCGATATTAGCGCCCATTAGGACGGAGCATTCGATCTCGAGCGACTCGTGTATTACGTTGGAGATCAGGTTGAGACCAGTGTCTTTCACGTCTAGTCCCTATGTGGCGCGCGCGGGAGGGGGTAACTTATATTAGGAGGGGCTCTTTAGTAGTACGGTATCGTCTACTGTGAATGTGTAAGCAATCGAGTGTGGCCTATGAATTACGTACGTTAAATGATGTAATCATTATCGAGTAAGCTCAAACTATACGACATAAATAGTACACGATCAAACTATATATTATTGAATTACTTTTGACAATAAATGATAAGAGCATAATATCGTGTATAAAAGTTCACAACTCATACATATGTATACATTTATCTAGCCATATTGTATATGTTCACGGTAGGATTTATTTTAGATGATTAAATAAACGTTAACATAGTACTGTTAACTTTATTAAAACATTCATATAGCTTAATATGTTTCATATAGTACAGAGTTTTCATTCAAAAACAATATATAACATTATATCTACGAGTTGATCACAATTATAATATTGAAAACAAATCTATATTATCTCTAATAATTCATATTTATATTATGTATTTGAACATATCGTATACACTAACGACAAACATTGAGATAAAACAAATTCTAATAATAACGAGTATAAAGTTAATGATCTGTTTCATTAACTCGTGAATCAAATGAATTGAAATTATAATACATAAAAGTATGAATTTATAATATTTGTATTACTAAAAAAGAGATAATTAAATTGGTAATAATTATTAGAATTGATTTTAACAAATTAAAAACATGTTGAGAAGTATTCAAAACACGAGAGAAATATTAATAAAAACGATGTATGTACACAATGTACTACACATGATTGGAACATGTATATTTGAGTGAACAAAACTTAATAAAATGTAGAAACATATTTAGTAATAACAAAAATAAAATAAATTCACTATCAACAATGGTCAAACTCGGACAAATACTAAGAATAACTCACAATATAGTTGATTCCCTATGAAATAAAGTGTTTAAATTCATCATCTATACAAATTAAATTATAAAATACAAATAGTATAATGATAACTGCATTATTATATAAATAATATAGGAGGTATTCAACAATATAGTGGGCTGTAATAATGGGGTTTTAATAACACAGTAAAATAATACTGTTATATAATAAATATTATAATAACATATATTTATATATATGTGTATTAGTGTAACAATATTATGAAACGGTAAAATCAATAATATGATATGGAGTTATGCTATACTATGAGCAATATTACATAATACTATGATATAAGCTTATAGTCTATAAACTATATTATGTAACACCGCCTGGAAACATCAATAAAACGCCGACTCATCAGTTATATAAATAATGTACGCAAACCTTAATCAACGATATAGCAATGGCGGACGTCTTAATTTGACCTTTCAGCTGTTTACAGATGCCCTTGACAAACTGATGGGGCACCACAAACACGAGGACATCGGCGTCCTTAGCGCACTCCAGTACACTGGCCAGAGCTACCTACCAGGTTAGGATGGTGACCAGTAATACGGTTATTCAGTACAATGCATAATCATCTTTATATGCGATATCATAAAGAAATAAATTGTCATATATTTCGCAAAAATATATAAAATCATACATATATTAGAGTTGCAAATACATTTAATACTTAAATTATAATGCGTAAATTAATTATATAGATTAATGTAATGCTAACAAATACATTTTTATTAATAGAATACACACACGCGCATACATATACACACGCATACGTTAACAACGAAGATGTAGACGACGACTAACGATATTGAGCGGTAGTTTCACGCCGGGCAGATACTTGACGTTCTCGTGAGTGTTATTGATGACCTCTGTGAGCTTGCCTTGACCGTCGGGCAGTTCCTCCTCATAGACGTACATCGGAACCTCCTGCACGTAGTCACTGGGGCACTCCAGTACATTGTTGCCTACGATCTTCGCGATAACCGAACCCCTGCGCGTGTGCGGTGGAGCGTGTTATAGCTGCGATGTAAGGTACGTGCTCAATCTAGAAGTATTGGTAGTTCGCTATTGCGATACGCCCGACTTAGAGATTAACGCCCGTTTACTTATTACTCTCGATAGTCGACGCTTTTACTTTTTGTAATAGTAAAATTATATTGAAATGAATGTATTTATTCTTACAGTGAGTAACTAGTAGTTTTCTATTTTGAAAGTGAGAGACTTGGTTTAAACTACGCAATTACTACTGATTTCAAATTAAGTAAATATATAATTAAGAAATATTATTGAATATTAATTATATTTGTTCTGAATTACAAAATATATTGATTATGTATACATGATTATGAAGTTAAATTTCTAATGTAATAACTTTTCAATAATGTTTAATGTGTATCAATTTTAATTAAATCAATATGTTACTTTAAATTACTATATTATTTAAACCCAACATTATATAAAATATTAATAACATTGATGTATATTTACTATAATTTATTCATATTAAAATAATGATTGGTATAATTATTAATATAAACAACAACACGTTAATTTATCATTAACATTAAAATCTATTAATATAATTAGAATAATGTCACCTAACAATAGACAAATATAGATATGTACATTGTATATACAACATTTAACATCATTCGACTATGTTTACCATTGTATATTTTTATTAGTTTCAAAGTTCATATGGATTTAACACAGAGAGCTGTTGGTGACACACATACAAATGCATAAATATGCTCTACTAATTATCCGCAGTGTAAATAGTATCTAGTAAATACTGAAGTCACATCATCATAATCATCATCGATGGGTACTTAATCAATATGTGGACTCAGTTATCGATGGGTACTTACTAAGTACTACTTAGTACTAGTTAAGTACTACTTAGTCAATATTAACAATAATTACGCAATACATTATAGTTCCGCATACAATCTGCAGTATAATAAATAACAGCAGTCATTGTTTTGTTAATAGAATAACAATGATACGTTATTTATATAAATAGAAATCAGGTGACAAGACATGTGTACCTAAGAGTACAATACAAAGAGTACAAATATCTGTAATAAAGAATAAATTACTAAGTGCCTAATAAATTAACTAAATATTGTGATAAATAGTAAGAGTTCAACAATTAAATGCTAATTGAAGATATTTCTGTAAAATATAATATTATTGTATATAAAATACCACTTTAAAGTATATTACTTATATTCAAGTTATTATTGATAAATACTTAATTTATGTTGGATATTAAAAGATTTTTTTAATAAATTATTTCTTATTTTAAATTCTCATATAATAATTCAGATAGTAGTATAGGTTCATTAATAATAAAATAAATATATAATCTATATCTATATCTATATAATAGTATATTATTAATAGATAATTATATAAATATATAAACCTTACAAGAATAATCATAACAATTTCTACTCTTAAATTATTAGTATGGTTATGTAAATATAAACTTCTAGTTAAATAAGTATTTAATATGTATAATTATTAATATATTAAATTATTAATTATAGTTTTTTATACCATAAAATATATATTAAGTTAGATTTTATAATACATTATTAATAACAAACTAGTATACAATTAATAACAAAAACCTTTTTAAAGTAGTATTTCTCCCACCATTATATACTTATAACTTATGTTAATGACTTATAAAATATAATGTAAAATATGTTTAGCATTATATAGTATAATGATAACTTTCATTCGTTTAATTCAATAACTAAAGTGAATATTACACTTATAATTTAAATATAAATGTTATGTGATAATGTATGACACTAAATGATATTATTACAATAAATCATACTAATATTTGGTGACAGTACGAAGTCGGCAAATGCAAAATGAAGAGTTGGCACATATAACCACTGATATATAATTAGGTTATAGGTATAGTTAGTTGTATGTGCATATAAACCCCCCACAATATACGAGCACATTTAATCAAAAGGAATACGTGGACACATATTCAATTGAAATAAGTCGGCGCGTATATTCAATAGGATTACGAACTGAACATTCCTATTTAATATATGTTTGTATATTCCTGTAGTTTAAATGTGCCGATATTGTATTATGATGGGTACTATATATGCAAATATATAAAACTATATAGTATAGCCTATATCACAGCTGTGGTTGTATGTGCCTACTTTTCCATTTGAGACTTCCTAAAATTACCCAAATATTATTGCGGTAAATCACAATATCGTAATGATTATCATAACATTACATTATAATAATCTTAAATATTATATTGGATCGGTTACTAGATGAGTTGGTAGTGGTATAAAAAATGTTTCAAAAAATTGATGAAGGGGAGTATCGATGCTGTTTGAACATACAAGTAGGTATGATTAATCATGTATAACTATGTAAATATATATACAATATTTATATTATATATAAATATATATATTCAGAATTATGATGTAGCTGTAAAATAAAGCATATGCATATGTGCATTTAATTGTATATATATAGAATGGATTACAATCATATGTGGATCCTAAATTTAAATGTTATAAGGGTCGTGTGAATTTAAGCATGCACATTTCAATGCAATGCTTCAACTATATATATATATATATATATATATATATATATATATATATATATATATATGCTTTTATTGGATCACTCGTGATGTATTGCAGATAAAAAAACCTGAAAATATTAAAACTAAACCAAACCAAACCAGTGAAACCTACTCAAACCCAAAATAAGAATTAATATTGTTATTATTTGTTTTATTTTGGTGGAGTCCTTTCATACCATCCAGTAACTTAGATTAAGTTTTCACTTATAACCATATAGATATAATTGCCCTTCGAAGCCATATAGTTATACACATATATATATGGCTTATGGAACAACCGTGAAATTATCTTTCGTGAAATTTCCAACCGTGAAATATAATATCCGTGAAAATACAAACCGTGAAATAATTATAAATATATGTATTATATAGATATATATTACGTATATATACTTATAACATAGTGTATATATACTAAGTATGCAAATGTGGTATTCACACACAAACACGAATACACATACACGCACATTTAAGTGTTGTTAATTAACACACACAAATAGGTAGGTGTACGGTACACCGTGTACCTACATGTACATACATACTTACACATACGCGCGAATACACACACACATACACGTATTTTCATAATTATTTATTTATAGGTATATATATATTATATTTATATAGATGTTACTATTTCAGAATATTTGTGATTGTGCAATATAGCGTAACTGTTACATTTGATTGACACATATATGCAACGCATTACTTGAACTTTCAAAAGTATCTGAGGCCAATATGAGCATTCGAATGCTATATTATATATAATTTACGTATAATTTACGTAAACTCATAGATATATACTATAGTATATTTATAAAATTAATGTGATGTATCATATGTATTCGTTAACAGTAATTAATAGTATAATTAGATTTTAATTTTCCTAAAATATTCTGCATAATTTAGGTTTTATATTTTACATAATAACATATATATTTTTATAATATTTATACTTATTTACATACTTAGTATATATACACTATGTTATAAGTATATATACGTAATATATATCCATATAATACATATATTTATAATTATTTCACGGTTTGTATTTTCACGGATATTATATTTCACGGTTGGAAATTTCACGAAAAATAATTTCACGGTTGTTCTTGTACGGTTTGTAAATTTCACGGTTGTTCCATAAGCCATATATATATATATAAAATAGTTATGTAATAAATTGCAATGTAGATGCACACGCCCCATATAAATGTGAAATTTTATGATACGCATATGATTATCCTAATGCTCTATTAAATTACATGCAATATATAGATATTTATAGCTTTTAAAACCTACATATCATATTAGTTTGTTATGTATTAGTAATGAACACTTAGTTTGTTATGTATTAGTAATGAACACTTAGTTTTCCTCATATAAATACTAATTTAAAGCATATTTAATATGCTTATTATTTAACATTTTAAAAGTGTATAGTTTGATTATCAAATTGATACGAATTTACATTATAAACACCACATACTATCATAGTATGATACTATGTGACATAGTTCCTAAAATTAACCCGATATAGGTGGCGCTATATGTATTTTGTATACAAAATAGAATTACACGATTTCGCGTGTTATTATAACAGTTATATATTAAATATAGAAAATATAATATTTTCTTAGAAAAATCTTGATTATTATTATAATAATTATTATTATAATAATTATAATTATTATAATAATTATAATCATTATATTATATTATTATAATAATTATATAATATTGAATAAATATTAGTTTTATATTAATAATATTTATTTAATATATATATATTATAAATAAGAACAATAATAATCCAATTATTAATTTTAAAATAGATTCGATAATTGTATTTTTAAATAAATTTAATTTTAAAAATATTAATTAATATTCTTATAAAAAATGTATGCATGCCTAGAATTTCCTAGTAATTCATTAATATATATCTAATATACATATTATTAATCCAACCAGTTACCCGATCCAATAATAGCAATTTTCTTTTGTGTAGTTGACATGTTTATATATATATATACAAGCTTATACAAAAATTACAATATCACGAATGAATATATTATACTTCAAATTAGTTTATTAATAGAGAGTTGATTGGCACCTTTATATAAGAATAAATTATCACATGGTTTAGAGATTCCTATTTTTTATTTCCATTAAACTTAAATATTTTAATAAATTACTTCATTTAGTTTAACAATATTTATTGATATCAATATTTTATATATAAAACATTATATATTTTATTTTAATATATAAATATATTTAATTTAAATTAATATTAATTTAAATAAATAATAAAAATAAATAATACTAATAAAAATCCTATTATTAATAATCCTATTATACAAACAATTTTATTGCGATGTTAGTAATATTTCTACATATAGTTAATATTTCGTATATTTGTATAATATATTATATAAATTATTATATTATAATAATTATAAATACAATTATATTATAATTTAAATTGTATTGATATATTTTCCTTTTGAAACAATACATTTATATGTATATAAAATGTTACAATATTTATAAATACAATGTAAAATTATTACGTCATATCATTTATTTTTGATTATTCTAGTTGATTAATTTGTAAATAACTATATATATATATTTATTAATTTTAATATGTTTTTAAAATATAAATATAATTAGTTATTTAATATAGTTACACTTCAAAAATTAATAAAAAATGTTAAATCTACTAGTTTGAGATTCTATAACACTACTAATTTCATAATATACAATTATTTAAAAAAAAATCAATGACATATTATTTTAAGAATATATATCCGTAATATAATTATATAAATTTACCCATAATTGATTTTGTAAATGGTAAAGTTATTAAAAAATTATAAAATATTTTGGATCAAAAGAACATTACGATCAACGGACATTTTCAACGGACATAGATGTCCGTTGAATGTCCGCTAGTGTCCGAAAATGTCCGTACTATTATATACTATTCTACGTATATTTATACGTGTCCGTTGATCGTAATGTTACTCTTATATACTATTCTACGTATATTTATACGTGTCCGTTGATCGTAATGTTACTCTTATATACTATTCTATATATATGTATACGTGTCCGTTGATCGTAATGTTACTCTTATATACTATTCTACGTATATTTATACGTGTCCGTTGATCGTAATGTTACTCTTATATACTATTCTACGTATATTTATACGTGTCCGTTGATCGTAATGTTACTCTTATATGGATACACATGTTATATTTACTATTACTAATTCATAACGTAATTAACCTAGTTATCAGATTAATATACTTTTGATATTATAATAGATATATGAATTATATTTTTTTAAATATAATTTCAAATTTAAGAAATTGTCACTGTATTGACATATTACTGTAAATAAAATGACTGAATCGATCTACTTTTAACCTTGAAAAATTCAGTAAAATTTTTATGAATTCACTTTTGATATCCCCAAATAATATTTGTATAGAACACTTACTTTTCGATATTAACCGAATATTTATATATATCTTAATTTAAGATTATTTATGGTATTTTTTTTGGAATTTACATGTAAATAGATACATAATCCAAAAATAGATTTTTGTTCACCTACCCGTCACATTTGAGCTAGTGTCATTTTTATTTCAATAATTCAGTCGAGTGAACCATCTTTCCTTCTGTAAATGTTGTCTACCAGTACACATTAATTGTAATTTACTTTTATCCTAACAATATTTAAATTGATTTAAATTCAATAATCATGATCACAAATTAATATATAATAATACAATATAATATATTAATATAATATATTGAATATTTAACTTTATTATAAAGTTTATAAGAATAAAAGTTGATTACAACCATGTTTGGCCGAGATTGGGTTTTTGGATTATAACTTTTTGATATTTTTTTGTGGTTTTTCGATTTTGTATATAAATTATACATTTAATAATTTAATTCTAATAGATATACATATAATATATATTACATTATGTAACTAATTCTAGATTTTAAGAAAATATATAAATAATGTTATAAAATTTATATAATATTACAATATGAATATAAAAGGGGTTTCACACCAACTCGAACGCAATTATTAACTCTAATAATTAGGTGTAAACAACTTTTACTGAGATTTAAATATTATAGTTATATATTAGTTATATAATATAATTATATAATATATTAACTTTAATCTCTAATAATTAGAGTTAATAATTGTGTTCGATATGGTGTGAAATCCCTTTGATAAATATTATTACCTCCCTTGTAGGGTGTTCACACGATGCGTGTTTTACTTGTCGTACGAACAAATGCTGGACCGACATTTTTTGGTCCAGCATTTAAAAAACACGAGCGTTCACACGACGCGGATTTAAATTGTCGTAGTTACTAATAACTGACAGCGGAAATAAAAAATAACGTAAATAAACAAAAATTTCAAATTCAAATACTATTTTAATTTATCTATTATAATTACATTTATTATAATTATGGATACTTATTTGGATACTTATTTAAATAATTTATTATGTTTAATAACTGATGAAATTGCACTGTATATTTCGTATGAAAATAGCAAAATGAGAACTATATGGGCGAATAATTATTTAAAACGATTCTCGAACTTTAAAGCATTTAAAGCATAATATGCATAACAAGAAAATAGATTATCCATATTAATATAATATGGTATAAATAAATATGAACTCTATTCATAAAATTTTGAAATAATACTTATTTATACCAAAATAATGTGTTTTAATCAAAAAACGAAATATAAAAATGTGACGTAGGATCCCAAATATAAATTCTAGGATATTTGAATTTTAAATTTTAAAAATATTTTATTCAATTTTTATTTTATATTATATATAGTTAAATAATTGATAATTATTTCGTAACTTTTGGATTCTATTTAAGTTATAAACAAACATTGAGAATTACAAAGGACAATAAAAATCGTAATATGTGGATAGGTTTAGTAATTTGAAATATAAATGACGTATAATAATCAAAATAAATGAGGCTGTGAATTGTTCATTTTAAAATAGTAAATTTAATGTGAATCCAAGTATATAAATGTTATTTATATATTATATAATGTACATATATATTAACTTAACATAATATTAATAAGAATAACATAATATATGTACATAATGTTATTAATTAATCAAATTACTAAGTATGATCAAACTTGAAAATATCGTAATTTGTATGACCTAAATATATAGGTTTATATTTTAACTGCACGATATTGCTTGCGATATATATTTCAATTAAAATTAGTAACTATGATCTATATTTAGATGGGAGTGACATATCATATATAATATTGTAAATTACTAGAGATAAGATATATATCGATCATATTTACTGCTGGCAATATAGTTTGATAAAATTATATAGAATGATCAATTATATTTTAAGATAGTAATATACATGATTAAATATAATATATAATCACTGAATAATGATATGGAATTATAATAATGAAATATTATTTAAAAATTAATTAGTGTGTTAAAAATATTAAAATCCTTTGATGTGTTTATAAATTAATTATAATTCTATTTACATAATTATAATTTTGTTTATATATTTATATATTTCATATATATATATTATATGTGTATATTAAGATATTTATATATATATAGTGTATATTATAAACTCATGTGTATTATAAATTTTATATAATTAAACATTTTATATAAATATTATAATATAACTTTATATCATAATCATTTATTATTTAATATAAGAATTGTTACTATGGTATTGTATATATGCAAACAATACTTATATAAAAGAGTTGTACAGTTTTGTACAAAGTATTCTTCTCAAAGTAATTATCAATATTACATTATTTAAAGTAGATTAAATCTTTAGTTATATATGAACTATACAATAAATTAGTGCATAAGCAATGCCATAAGACATGGTTAAATAGTTTTTTAATCACAATTTATGGTTAGTAAGCTATATAATTTAAAGTAAACTTTGATATTTTAATGAAGGCGAACTTGATGAAATAGTATATGAATATATAGAGGATAGTGATAATGATACAGGATTAACTGGATACAAGTTTCAAACATAACAAAGCGTAATAGCGTATAACCAAGAAAATATAATATAAGAATAATAAAATTCAATTTAATCGTAGAAAATTTTCCAAGAACACAACAATTTTGCGAAGCATTTCATGAAGCAATATTTTGTGATTTATCCTTCAGAAAACCTCTGATATGAAGTTAAAGTAGTCATATTTAATAAGAGTAAATACAAACACCCATGGACAACTATAAAATACTGAATATTAAAGTGCAGTTATTATTTAAAATATGTATATAATATTGCCATGAATGCAATACCACTTATTATATGGATGATAGTGATGTGGAGAATATATATATATATATATATATATATATATATATATATATATATATATATATAACATTTCATATGTAAATAGAAACACTATTATTATAATATTTAATAATATCTATTATTATGTACATTTAAAAAAAACCTAAGTAAGAAATATTCCTGATATGGTATTGGAAGTGTTGACAATGGGTATAAAGTATCTCACAGTCAATGAGATGATTGTGGTAAAATCATAGAAATTAGAGGTAGAATTACCCCATACCCCACTCTATAGCTATGGGTAAATTACTACTTACAATATCACACTTATGTGTGTTTTAACAATCAATTATTTGTATAAATAAATATTTTTTTATAAACTATATTTTATATTTAGGTGATATGTATCATTACAATAAATCATAGATAAACCAGGCTCTTAATTAATATATTATATAATACTTATTACACTAAATATACATTAGGAGAAGGGTTAGTCAGATAAATTGAAGAACCTGTTATTTATGGTATTTTTTTACTAATTTATATTTATTATATTATGCCGATATGAAATATGAAAAAATTTCTAAATCTATAAAACTGCTATTAGTTGATTAATATGAATAATTAATTAACAATCTCAATTTTATAGATATATTATAAGATTTGATTGAACTATAATTTAATTGAATTTATTATTAAAACATATAATATTAATATTTTATACCAAATTACAATTTTAAAGCATCCAGTATATTAATTATTATCAGAACGACATTTTTTCTATATATATATATAGTTTTAACATTAATATATATTATCCATAGGTTAATATTTAGTTTGAATCCAGAATTATCTATAATATACATTATTCTTCAAAGTTTAGCATCAAGTTTTCTTAAAGCGCTTACATCAGATTCTTTCTCCAAGAGTTTCTTTGTTATAGCTTGAATTTCAAGTACACCTACCATATAAATATATAATATCATATATTTAAAGTAGATTTAATAATAGATATATTAATCATATTATTATTATTATTATTATATTATATAATATATGTTTATGTATATATATATCATATTTATATGACATTTTTAAGTGTATGAAAAAATGTTATATTGAAATTAGTTTAACCGAATAACTTATTGTACCTATATTTGTATTACTAGAATAGAATTTATTGAATTACTATATATATATATCATATAATGTACATGTATATTGTATATGATCATTTAGATATAATAATCAAGTTTATATAGACAAAATATTAAGTATGCATTGAATACTATTCAATATGTTATTAAACACTCAGATATATTAAACTTATAAGTCCCATACTATAATTTATAATTAAAATATAAAATTATAATAATAAGTTATATTAATATTATACTAGATGATAGATTATAAAGTAGATCGATGATTAGTATAATAATAATAATAATATTATTAATAAAAATATTTTGAATATAATTTTATTAATATTATTAAAATCATTATACTAAGCATCAATCTAATTTATTATAAGTATAATGTTATGTAATTATTAAATATAATAAATATAAACATTATATGATGCTGATAAGTCTTTAACTAACCAGTTATGTTCTATAACGGACGATTCATTTTCAATACCGCTGGTATATTTAAATTTCCACCAGTGATATATTATCGGTAAATAACTGATCGTTTATTATTTTAATAATAGATTTGAATTGTTAACTTATAATACTAATGTTTAGTAATATATCTACATAATAATCTATTTCACGAGTTAATACTATATCCATAAATGATATATTATAAGTATTTTAAATTTAATTATTCAAATTAATATTAAATATATTATGATAAATCTATTTTCATGCATATTATGCTTTAATTAAACTACTTTTTGTTATATCTTTACTTGAATAATTTAATTTTGTATATTCTATATAATTAATGTTTATATTGTATTTTATATTGTAGTAATACGATTAATTATATAAAAATTATTCAGTATAATATTTTTATAAAATATTGTAAACATTACCAAAGATAGTAAGATATTTCGGTCCAGCATTTATTTCGGTCAAAAAATAGGATATTTTCTATTTTTGCTGTACGACGAGAAAAATAGGAATCCGAGTAAATGCTGGACCGAATCTATGATTTTGAAGAATTCGGTCCAGCATTTGTTCGTACGACAAGCAAAACACGCATCGTGTGAACACCCTATTGTATTACTATTAAAAATCAAATTCTATAGAATAAATATAATATTTTTCATGACATTTTAATTCATTAGAAAATAATTAAAATTCAATAAATATACAATTTCATAAAAATTGATTCAATAAAAAAATATTTTATTACTATTCTATAGAATAAAATTATATACAAAATAATACAATAGAAATATTATATAAGAATATATAAGAATATTAAAAACTTATACAAATAAAGTATTTTTATGATTTTGATATCACTGTTTTTATATATTAAATTAATATACTTCATTCTTGTGTATTATACAATAAATTAATAATAAACTATACTTTTAGTAATCATTTTTTAAATTAAAAGGTATAAAATCATTTTATACGTTTTATTTTTTTTATGAAAAACCACAAAAACCCAAAAACCACAGCAAAATATTTTGGATTTTTGGGGTTTTTGCCATCCCTGACATTTACAACTAACAAATACAATTATTTGTATATATATATATCCCAACTATATATAGCATAGATATATAGTAGATATCTAAATATTATATTATTAAAAGCATAATATTTATTGGTTTGTACTGTCTATATAATATCATTTATTATTCAATATAAACAAGCAT
This sequence comes from Osedax fenrisi, assembly GCA_964019155.1. Classification (NCBI taxonomy): domain Eukaryota; kingdom Metazoa; phylum Annelida; class Polychaeta; order Sabellida; family Siboglinidae; genus Osedax; species Osedax fenrisi. Next base: position 41,321,694 of record OZ025243.1, read on the forward strand.
GTTTTATACATGATATACATTTATAGATATATTAAACAATATTAAACTATTTATGATACTAATTCAATATAATTAGTGCCCTCTATAGTTTAATTATGACATAATATTCTTTACAAATTCATAATATTAATATATATTAATATAATAATTATATAAATTTAATAAATATAGATAATTATTTATAAATAGTTAATTTTCATTGCTTGAAATCACCAACCAAATGAATTCACATCTCATGAGATCACTTTTTAATCTTATAGTATCTATGCTAATATGTAAAGTTAAAATTCTATCTTTATAAATAATACAAATATATTTAAATAAAATAAAATTGTTTACATTAAAATTAAATTATAATAAATTCCACTATGTACTTTTAAATTTTTATTTTATTATGTATGAAATTAATTAAATTATTATAAATTATAGGAAATATATTGTAACAATTATAAATAACTTTATAATTTAATAAGCTGTTTTTCGAAATAAGGAAACAAATTTAAACATATATTATATAATACCGGAATATATCATAAACAACAGTTATACCTATATAGTAACAAGTATAATAATTGTATGTTTATATTGTATAATGAATTAGTTTATATAAACTTATAATTTATATAAATAAAGTATAAACAAATAAGGATTAGGTATTAATAACATAATAATTTTATATTGACCCCTACAGTTGACCCCTATAGTTGGCTGTAATGTTAATATTCATAATCTTGTGATTTGTCTTTAAATTTCAATAATTATAAGGAATATTATATATTTATAAATAGATATGATTCATAGTCATCAAATGACTTAGCATTATTTATCATTCTAATATATATGTTGAGCTTGGTAAGTTGTATATATAATATAGTTGTACATATACAGAAATATATAGAATTATAATTTTATATACATTTAAATTTATTTATTATATTACTAAATAGTTATGAAGTACCTATATATATATAAAGTATGCAGAATATATATTGAGAATAGTTTTATACAATATAAAAATAGTATATACTAATATCTAGGATTATAGTGATCCTTTATTTACTCACTAATCTCATGTTTATATTATCTAGGTGATATATATTATTTATATACAATTTTGAATAGAAGTAATATAAATGCATTGATACTGTTTGCCAATTTCTAGTTTGACTAATTACTAAGTTTTAATTATATATTTTTCTTGTTTTAGTCATATATAACAAGTGTAATAATGTAATAACTATAATTTTAAGTTTCTATAAAGGGGGTATCCCACTACCAGTATTTCCGTAAATAATGTACGGAAATGTTTGCTAGAAAGTAAATGTTATACTTGTTATGTTAATTCATTCTATTTAAAATGTCATTCATAAAATTGTTTAAATAAAAATTAATAATTAAATATTTAAAATTATATAGTTTATTAATATTTATATAAATATACTACTACTTTACTTTAGTCAAACTCTCATAAAAAAATATACTAAAATATCCAATATAATTGTAAATTATTAATTAATATTTTATATGTTGCTACTTTTAAACAATTTTATTAGATTATTTAAATTATAAATTATAATTTAATTTAAATTATCATAGATGATAATTATTATTAATTTTTTAACTAGTATACACCCAAGCGCTGCCACTACGCAATATTTGAGAATATGTGTTTTGATTGACAGATTTACTGGCCGCCATTTGAGCAGATAATTTTCATATTGATAATTATATTTTAAATTCATTTTGTAAACTTTATATTAAAATATGACACATAATACAAGTAAAAAAGGAACAAGATGCTATGTATTTAATTGTGATGTGTATTCTGGAAATGATACATTTCCCCATCATAGATACCCTACTAAAGAAGAAAGGTAAGTTGAATTAAATGACGTATTTATTAAATAATATATAACAAAATTTTAAAATAAATTTTTTTTTTAAATATAAATCAATTTTATATATATATATCAATAATATTCCTATATATTAAATATATTTTAAAAATTATTTATAATATTATATAATGTATTATTAATTATAATATAATGTAAGAACGGTAAGTTGAATTAAATGACGTATTTATTAAATAATATATAACAAAATTTTAAAATAATTTAAAAAATAAAAATATAATTCAATTTTATATATACATATATATCAATTATATTCCTATATATTAAATATATTTTTAAAATTATTTATAATATTATATAATGTATTATTAATTATAATATAATGTAAGAACGGTAAGTTGAATTAAATGACGTATTTATTAAATAATATATAACAAAATTTTAAAATAAAATATTTTTTTAAAAATATAATTCAATTATATATATATATATATATCAATAATATTCCTATATATTAAATATATTTTAAAAATTATTTATAATATTATATAATGTATTATTAATTATAATATAATGTATATGTAGATGTAAACGATGGGCCATAAATTCAAGAAATGAAACTTTGATGAATATCATTAAAAACGTAGGGATTTCTGGAATAAGAAACTTTAGAATATGTGGTCGGCATTTTGATGACTCAATGTATACTAACAACGATAGGTTAATATAATAAATAATAAATATATTTATTTAAAATATATAACTATAATAATAATTTATAATCAATACATTTTAATAAAGGTTTCCGTCAATTCAGGTCGTATTTTATCTTGTATAATTTAAATATTAGTTACTAACACAATATAACATTATATATATATATATATATATATATATATATATATTAGTTTATTAGTACTATTAGTTACTAACATAATATAACATTCTATATATATAATATTATACTTTACAGAACTTTTAATTTTTCTTCTATGCTCATTAGTGTTTTTTATAAAAATAATTTAAAAAGTAGTTTTCATATATATATATTGAATTAGTATTCCTATAGTATACTAATATTCTATAGTATATTCTATTAAATTATAATATTAGCAAATGTCTTAAATGTATATACTATCGTAGGAAAAGATTAGCACATAATGCTATACCTACGTTAATACCTGTATCAAATCCACCGCCACAAATTAATACTAGGAGAATTATAGTACGCAAGCCATTAAAGCAAAAGATTATTCAACAAGGTATTATCTATAATCATTTATATTAAAATATATAATATAAATATAATATATATTAATAATATATAATATAATATAATATATAATATAATATATATATTATAATATAATATTTTTATTTAAATATTAATATATATATTTTATTAATTTAGAAAGTTCTGAGACTGATTCTGCATCAGAGAATGAAGCCAGTTCCGCTTATACACCAGTTATGTCGGCACCAACTCTACCCGAAGTAGATATTCCTCAAGTAAACTTGATAGAGATAGACTCTTTAAGGATTGAAAGATTAAAGAAAACTGTTAGCGCCCAGAAAATTACGATCGAGTCTCTACGTAACACGAACAGAAACCTTCATTCTAGGATATTTCGCCTTAAATCCAAGTTGACTACCACTAAGAAGAGGCCGACTGAAGTACAACTCCAAGGTAGCATCAACAAGAAGGAGTTTCTAATTAGACAGATGAAATCTGAGAGAGTAAAAGGTTATCGGTATAACCATAATGAGAAGATGTTTTCATTATCCTTGTGGCATTCTAGTCCAAGATGCTATAGACTCTTACGTACAACGTTCTCTTTACCATCGGTTACTACACTGCGTCGCTCAGTTAGACTGATCAATCTTAAACCTGGTTTTCACCAGATAATTCTAAATGGAATTAAAGAAAAGGCGGTATCCCTCAATGAACAAGAGTCTCTTGTTACTATCGCATTCGACGAAATGTCTATTAAGACTAACTTAACCTACAATGAACGTATAGATAATGTTATCGGGTATGAAGATCTCGGTAATGGAGAGAGGACACCTAATATTGCCAACTATGCCTCTGTATTTATGATACGGAGTATCCAAGGTAGTTGGAAGCAGTCGATAGGATACTTCCTAACGTCGGGTCCGATGACGGCAGATATAATAGTCGAAAAGCTCCTCGAATGCATATCACATGTTCGTGACTGTGGGCTTATACCTAAAGTGATTATATGCGACCAAGGACCAAGCAACCGAGGCTTCTACAAGTTACTGAAGGTAAATGATGATCAGTATTTTATCAATGACAATCATCGAATCTATTTCCTATATGACCCTCCACATTTGTTGAAAAGTATCAGAAATAATTTATATAATAATGGCTTCATATTTAAAGGAAATAATATTTCCTTTGAACATATTAGAAAACTCTATTATATAAAACAAGATGATAAAATAGAAATCGCAGGCAGACTGACCGACAAACATGTTAATCTCAACACATTCTCTAAGATGAAGGTTAACTATGCAGTACAAGCCCTTTCGCAGTCGGTAGCATCAGGTATTAGAGCTGTTGTTCTTTTGTCGAACAAGCTACCGAAAGAAGCTGTTTATACAGCAGATTTCTGCCAGTTCTTCAATGATTTATTTGATATATTCAATTCACAAGGTAAATATATATTTGTGTACATATTCTTTTATATAGTATTATAACATAAAGGTATTATATTATCTAGATATAGATTAATATTTATAAATACTAAATAATATATATATATTTTTTTAATAGGTACAAATGATCAGAATACTTATAAGTCAGCCTTACAAGCAAATAGTTGTTCAGAGGAATTCTTAAGGTCTGCATCTACTATTTTAGAAGATATGAAGTACAAAGGTGAACGTTTCCGTGATAGTCTTCCTTGTCTAATTGGATGGAGGAAAAATGTTATATCTCTAATATCACTTTCTGAACATCTTCGAAGTGAATTTAACATCAAGGCACTTGACATGCATAATTGTAGTCAAGATAGCGTTGAGAATTTTTTCTCAAGAATACGTTCTGGAGGTGGGAATAGAGATAATCCTTCGGCTAATGAATTCTTCGCTGAATATAGAAAAGTTACCGTAAACTCATTATTCGAACAGATACGTGGCAGAAATTGCACTTTAGATGCAGGAGAATTCCTAGTTCAATTAAACCAGCTGCAAAGTGTACCCGCAGAGGTCACTGTTGTTCATCAATTGAATAATATTTCACCAACTAGTGATTTCCCTCCTATATCGACTTTGGAAGAAAATGTTATTGTAGATTCTGCATTAGAGATAATTCGATATATCCGTCGGATTTATTGTAGTGATTGTCTGAATGTTGTATCTGTCAATGCACCATCTACATTTAATGCTCATTTAGTGTTAAATATGGATAAGTCCAGATATAGTTCATGTCCTTTAAAACCATCACCATTATTTATTACTTATATACGTAAATTATATTTATTATTTAATAAGTATTTTAATGATATAATACATAAAAATAGCATATGTAAAACGTTTAATTGTATAGTTAATGTAAATAATGTTCATTTTAGTTATTGTAATACATGTGTTATCGTAGAAAATGTTATAAACTATTATGTTAAACGTCGTTTATTTGTTTTATTGTCAAATGAAAATTTTGATACTGTAAGTGTAAAGGGAGTTCGAAAGTGCCGAAAGATTTTAAAATTAAAACATTTGTAATAAATTTATTTATATAGTTATAGCCCTATGTATAGGGTTATAGCTAAGTATAGCTAACTATTGCCAAGTATTTATACTTTATTTTATTCTTTATATAGTATATACATATTTCATATTGAATTTACTTGTTATCCTCTATAATATATATAATAATGGTGTGTGTGTGTATAATAGATGTATAGTTTACCTAGTACAAATCTATATATATATATATATACACATGTATATTTAGTCTAATTAGTCATCACATTGTATCAATAGAGGTATCATACAGTCACTGTCACAGTGTATGATTCATAAATGTATTATTGTGTGTGTGTATCATAGATGTATTATTTACCTAGTAAAAATATATGTATATACACATGTGTGTTTAGTCTAATTAGTCATAACATTTTATCAATGATTGTATCAATAGATGTATAATACAGTGTATGATTCATAAACTGTATTATTATTTATAATATTATATGGTGTATGCATTGATGCGTGAATATAAACATATAATCTATTTATAACTATCTACGCTCGCACGCGCTCAGCGCCCGCGCTTTAGGCGCCCGCCTCAATTATATAAAACTAAAAAATGTAACTTATTCAACCCCTTACATGACTTAATATAATTTCTATTTATATAATAATAGTATAAATAATATATATATATAATTAATATAAATTATATCCTTAATTTAATATGAATATCAACTATTAATATGGATATTAACTATTAATTTATAATAACTCAATACAGTGTATTGAAATTATATTTTAATCTTTGACGAAAATATTGTTAAAAACATCAATTATACATGATTTAATATCATTTCTATTATAATAGTAATAGTATAACTAATACATATATAATTAATATAAATTATAACCATAATTTAACATGAACATTAACTATTAATGCTTTATAATAACTTTAATAAATATCATAAATATTGTAATCTCTGCCGAAAATATTGTTTAATAACATCAATATACACGACTTAATATCATTTTTATTATAATAATAATAGTATACATAATAAATATATAATTAATATAAATTATAACCTTAATTTAATAGGAATATTAACTGTTAATTCTTTATAATAACTTAATTAAGTTTATTGAAATTATTTTTAAATATCATAAATATTTGAATTATCTGCCCAAAATATTGTTTGTTTACATTTTGATGTAAATAAACAAACTTTCTCATATTACCATTGCGAGATAGGGAGTGGCACCGCTTGGGTATACACTTATTAATAGTTTTTTTTGAAAATTATAAAATTATTTATATTGTTATTTTAATAATTATGTATTATATAATATATTTAAAATATATATTCTTGTATGAATAAAATGTATTCAATAATTATGTATTATATAATATATAGTATATTTAAAAAATATATATTCTTGTATGAATAAAATGTTTTCAATAGGTATATAAATAGTAAAAATGTTAATAAAGGATAGGCAATATCTATCTCTTAACCTAATTATACTTTTATAGAAACTCTGCATAAATCATATAACATTAAAATTATATATTGTATATATATATATATATATATATATATATATATCTAGATATTAAATATTTAAGTTATAAATATATTGTCACTAGATATTTATTATGTTTGATTATAAAATTGAATAAAAATATTTCTATAAATATTTCATGATATATTTCTATATCTAGTAAAATGATATTAATAGTTATTAATTATTATAATTCTTATTTGAAAACACCCTGATAATTATAAATATATTTTATTATTGTATCTATATAATTTAATTTGTTAAATAGTTTTACAGATTTATAACAAAATATGGAAGAAGGATTTATAAATATTGACAAGATGAATATTCAAAGTGATAATGCAAAATCTATTGAATATGCCCAGGTATCAAATTAAAATATTCAAATAATTATTAATTATACAAGTATTATATTTAATTACATATGAATTAATGTAATATATCTTAATAATTTGTTATTGTGATACATTTAAATTATATTATATATGTTTCTTCCTAATCTTCTATAATACAATCTGGTTTTGATATGTTGTTTATTTTTTGATATTAAAACTGATATAATTTAAATATAAATAGTATATATTTGATATTTTAAAAATTGTAATTGTAGTATATAAAATACTACAATTACAATTTTTAAAACTATTAATTTATAAAATATTATAAACTTTATTTCAATTAACTTTAATATAAATTATATATTATATAATATATAATATACCTAAACATAACATGAGAAATATCCTAGATTAACGAATAGTTTTTTAAACTATGATTTTTTTATTAATTTATTAATATAAAATTATATTATATTATTAACGACGTCTGTTCGATATCTCTAAAAGATTAAATTTATGTGATCCGAAATATATAATAATAATATTTATTCGAAGAATTAACATTTTTTATCTGTTATATTACAATGATATTTATATAATGTTTTCTTCTAAAGGTCTTCAAAATAATTTATATTTTTTAATTTGTATTTCTAACAAAATATTTTATTTATGTAGTCTAAATAATATGTATATCATTATATTACGATGTTATATATTCATATTGAAATCACTAATTTAAAAATTAGTTTTTGTATTGATTTTTATATAATATTCAAATATGTAATACTGGTGATTATGACTCATAAATATGACAAATGAAATTTGTATTTGATGATTGAGGGATATTATAAAATTGCATTATGAGTCATATTGCAATTTTATAATATCCCTCAAGCGTACAATACAAATTTCATAAAATATTTGCAAGTATACCTTGCTAAGTCATTGCTAAATATGTAACTAAGATTTTATTATTATAAATTTATACATACAATTTTGATTTTGAATAATAATCAATTTATCATGAATAACATAATATATAAATAATAACACAATATAATTTAAAATATAATATATTGGATAACTTTTGTTTTTGTAATTAGAACAGAGAAACAATAAAAACACAAATATTCAGTAATGTTTTCTAGTTATATATATATATATGCCCATATATTAAAATAATGCCAAATGCATATTATATGAAATAATGTGTATAGTTCAATTATAAAATTTAGTAACTTAGATAAGTAACTTAGATTATTTCATTAAACAACATATACTACGAGTTACGAGAGAATCAACAATGAAGGAAGTTGTTTATGTTGCCTGACCCCCATATTGACCAAGCTCTAGCGTGTAACAAACTCATGGATTTTATCATTTAAAACAATATTATTTATCATCCCTTTGTCACCCAGGAAACAATTTAATAATCAACAATTTAATATATATATAATATTAAGAAAATGTTCAATAATGAAATTTGTATATTTATACTTAAATTATATATTATATTATATTTTCATTTATATTTATAAAATCTTGTATTTTATTACAGGTGGTATTTCACAATGTAGTAGATAGTTATTCGGGAACACTTGATATCCAATGCTGCTATACACTGACTGAATGTATACTACCGAAAGGACAAGACTCGATCGGCATATATAAGGTATATTTTATATAATAATAGTGTTATTAATAGTGCAATCATTTAATTAAGGCCCTGTCGCTGTGTATAAATGGTTAAATATCATACAAATAAAAAGTAAATATTATTCCATAAAACTATCATTTACTTGTGTAATTTAGTATCTATGAAAAATTTGCATCCAAAAACGATATATAAATCACATAAAAATATGTTTTTATGACCCTACTATTTTAAAAAAAGTAGAAATATATTTAATTGATATATACATAATGTTGTTAAAAAACGCGTTTTTTTTTATTAATTCTTGTTTAAAACATGTTTTGAACGGTTTTTAATACATTGTTTTCTGTTACAAAAAATAAAATTATTTAAATAAAGTAGATATATTGTTAAATAATAAAATAATAATAAGTAAGTACATATTATATGAATAATCATTATTAATTCATATAATATATTATCTGTATTATTAGCATCATTAAATCATATTGTCATACTATATTAGTATGACAATTATAATTATTATAATATTTATATGAGTATTTCTGTATTATTTAATGTTATAGACATGGAAATTCTATCACAATCTATGTATAATACATTGTATTTATATATATTTAATATTATAAAACTATTAACTTTCATATTTCTTTTATAATAAATTATTATAAATAATAAAGTAAAATTAGATTTCTTTTATGTTTTGATATAATAAATTGTATAATAATATATATTATGTTTAATATATATATATATATAAAACTGTGTGAACTTTCATATTTATTTTATAATAATATATATTTTATATAAATATGAATGAATATGTTTATTTAGACACAAAAATAATTTTAAACAATATATATTATTTATTATATTTGTATACATTTATTAAATTATCATTCATTTTTCATTTATTATATACATTTATTAAATAATCGTTCATCTTTCAATTAAAATTTGAGCACATAATATTTAAATTTATGTGTTTTGTTTTTTTTTCTGTTTTTTTCGTTTTTTTTTCTTTGTTTAAAACGGGTTATGATCAAAAAGGACGAGTTGAGGGTTAAAGGTTACATTTTAAATGCGAAATAAATTTGTATAGGCTCACTTTGGGATGTAATGCAGCTACAAAAAAAACAAACGCGACAAAATTAAACCAAATAACCCACAAGTATCTATACAAAATATACATATATACCATTAACTCACAACAATATATATACATTTTTATATAATATAAATATAGTAATATTTATTATAGTACATTATTATATAGATACTATTATATATAATACACATCATCATAGTCATTTATAAATGTAATGTGATAGATAATAAATAAGTTAAGAAATAATTATTACAAATATTATGATATGAAATATTTTCTCAGTGATAAATATTTTCACTCTAGGTGTGTATGCATTCGTTGCTCTACAGGAAAATCTATTTGATATTTTTGATAATTGTTATCATTACAATAGAATATTATAAATAATATTTCAAATAGTTTCATAATTTGATTTATAAATAATAATTTAAGAAAAGAATATATATTATGAATGTTCTATTGTAATACTGTTGTACTATATAATGTGTATAGTATACAACAAAAAGTGACTCAATTTAGACAATAGTTCTATCATGACAAGTATTCTGAATAGACATATATTTTCCTATATACATTGTATTTTGAAAACATCTGGAAAATGTGGTCCATCAGTGTGTACACTGCGATAGGAACTTAAATCTAATAATTCAATATTTATTTTTTCCTGAATATTGATTTAATTAATGGAAGGATATTAAAGCTATAAGTACCTTATATTAAGAATATACCTAATAAGACCTTATAATAAAAATATAATAATAAATTCAATATATATAGTCATACTAAATTATATAATTTTGTTATTATTATAATTTTTTTTATATATAAACTCAAATAATATTTAACTTATTTTAATAGATTTATAATATAATTAATATTAATTAATTCTATTACTTTATAATTTTAATATATTTTATTAAGGGAATCCCAGTGTCACCAAATTTCGTGAGCGTTTACATGTAAATAGATATATACCAAAACTAAACAATATTTTCACTATAAATATATCTTCATTAAATATTTAGCCGATTGCCAACATTTTCATAAATAAGCAAAAAAGGACAAGTGAAAGTAACAATATTAAATCCAATTATCTATCATTGGATGATAGATAATTTTATACAAAGATATTTAAATGTCAACAGAAACTAAATAATGCAGAGATTATCGTTTAGATTTTTAGGTTAAATATAAGTGATAAAATTATTCATTTATAAATCAATATTTTAATTTATTTTTATGTGGCATTTCGGTACCTCTAAAATATAAGTTGTATTTAACTTCCATTGAATATAATTATATAAACATTTGAGTATTGAACATATCAACATTAACGTAACATATTCTTATATTACCGAATAGTAATTAGTCTTAATAAAAGAAGTGAATTTATATTTTTTTTTGTAATTTGGTGAAACTAAGATACCCTTAAATTTATTATTAAAAATATATAAGTCTGAATGAATACACTATTTTGTATAGATTGTATTATATAATAGCAGCAGTTATATAAAAGTAAAATTAGGTTTCAGTTTTGGTTATCACCTATCCTTATACATTACATAGCTTTACAATTTTTGTACGGATAAAATTCACATTTTTTTTCAATTAAATATGTGAAAATATATGTATAAATATTATATTATCTCGTAAACTGATACATCTTGTAAATATAATGTTAAAAATCAATAAAACATACAATAATTTGGAAAATTGGCATTTTTCATAATGAATGAATTTGGTATTTTTTATTTATTGAATTTCTTTATATATATTCTTTATTATATTATGTTCAAGTTACAATTTTAATTAATTGTATAATCTAATTGTATTTTTTTATGTAAGTTAAATCATAAAAAGTTAAGTCAATATGATAATAATAATAATTTATAATCCAATATATGTGATTGATTCTCACATAATATAGCTTGGATGGACAAAACTGAAAGATTTTGAATGCAGAGAGTTGTCTCCGATGCCTCCTGCAGACCAGTACACATCTGGAACTCAATTTGAGAATCAAATCACTTTTCAAGGTTTAATATTTTATTTACTATGAATCTATATTTAATGGTCTAAACAAGAATATATTATATTATATGAAATTTAATTACACATATTTCAAATTCTTAAATTAAATTTATCATAGATTTCATACCGAAAAATAAATTATAAGATATATTATCTTCACCATGTAGTTGAATCATATAAATGATTATAAATTAAATATTCCCTTTCTTATATATAACTATATGCAAATTTCTTATATTTGTAGTTTCAGTACTACCTAAGGATGTAAACGAATTCTATCAGTTTGTTTACGTCCACGATGACCATGTGTCTGGGGCATCTACACCTTTTCAATGCGGAATCAAGAGTGAAATACACGAAGGATATGTAGGAGTTGAAGAAGAGGAAGATGACATTATTGTGATCAAGAAGAAGTCTGATGCCCTAACCGACGATCTAGAGAATGTCATTGCCGTCAAGAATAAACTTTTGGAGGTTTACTATATTTCTAGATTACCAGATCACATTTTAATCATACCATCAATAATTAATATATATTTTATTTAATTAGTAAAATAATTAAAATACAAATTCATATATTTAAATTAATTAATAATAATAATATATTTAATATATAACATATTACCAAATATGTTGCTAGGCAATGATATAGCACACCCTACACAACGTAATTAATAACTATTCTGCCACTGCTGGTAGTAGTATCAAAATAGATTTAAGTTTGAAGTTATTTATATACAACAATTTTGTCATTATTCTATTAAATTACATTCAATATAAGTTATCTTTTATTAGCCACATAGATATGTATAGTATTTAAAACAAATATATCCTATTGATTTTTTATATATCAGTAATGAACACTTTGTTTTCATCATAATTTAAACCATTATTAAAATTGTATAGTTTGATACAAATTTACATTATAAATAACACATTTTTCTAAAAATCAACCCTATATAGATGGCGCTATAATTTGTTGTGTTCAAAATTGAATTACATAATTTCGTATAAATTTTATAATATTAATAATAATTTTTAAAATATAATATTTTTATTTATATTAATCAAAATAAAATTATTTTAGAAATAATATTACTAATAATATATATATATAGTAAACACATAAAATGGAATTAAAATATAGATAATTAGATTATTTATTTCATAATACTCTTTTTCACAATAATCATATACAATAATTTAAAATTTCAATAATTATTTCAAATTTAAATCTTACAAAATTATAAATTCATTTATTTTTATTAGTGGAAAAATAATTAATACTCATATATTATATATTATATAAATTATATATCATATATTAATTATTAATTTCCCTAGAGAGCTAAATAATGAAGTTTAATGTACATTTAGAGTACATTTAATTTTAAATTCTAAATAAATTATTTAATTTTATAGCTAAAATATTTAAATTAAAGTCAATTTTTAAATTATTATTATTTCAAACTAAAAATTTATTACAATTAATATCATACAGTTCTCTAGAACATCACATATTTAAAGTAATAACTATTCAGCTTATTATATTACAAAATGTTAATATATTAACTATATTAATTACAGGAAGGATTTAATCATCAAAGTATAATTGATAGTCTTCGTAATAATCTAATTGATGCCGAACATAGGTATTCAACAAAGATCTCAGAATTTTCTGCAGTCGAAAAGTGTTGGAAGGTTAATAATGCTGATGCTAGAATGTTTTTTACTGTATTACTTATATTATTATATATTAATAGGAATGTGAAGTCCAACTCAAAGATTTTAGCATCAGAGAAAAAAATAATTTGCAAGAGAAAAATAAAATTATTATGGATCTAAATAATATCAGAGAGGTATATAATTAATCATATAGTTAATGTATATTTAGTATATAACATTTAATATAATACATTCTTATACATACATATTTATTAGAACAACAGTAAGCTAAATGACCAGATAACCATATTAAAATCTAATGAACTGAAACATAATGTAAATGAGGATACATTATCTGGTAGGGTTAATGCTACAGAATCCAAAGTATTTCAGCTACATGTTGGTATATATTAATTTAGTAAATCATATTCCAATAACATAAGTTAAATATACATGTATATATATATAATGAGAAATTAATGAACATTGCTTTAAAATAACAGGAGCACATTTCTCAAATAACGATTGAAAAACAACAAGTAGTTGATAAGAATTATGAGCTTAAACAAGACATTAAGTTAAGTGAAGTAAAAAATAATGAGATTACTAAGAATTTGGAGCAAATATCTATCAAATATATTGATATTAAGGTTACTAAAACTGATACCACTTCTTTTATAATTGAATATTTATCAATATAATCAATATATAGAATGAGTATGAGGAAGCAAGTAAACTTGCAGTAGAAAATAAAGAAGGTCTAGAAAAAGATAATGAAATACTTATGGATAAGTTTACAATTGTATCTAAGGGTCTCGCAGATTCCCAAATTATGTACCAAGTTAGTTAATTATTATTTTCATGATATTCATAATTTGTAGAAAATATCTACTTTTATTTTGTAATTAATAATTTCAATTTATTTAGGATTCAGTAGCAAAAATGACTAAACTATTGATTGAATTTGAGGCAATGAAATTATCACTTAAAGAAAATATTCACCATTTTGAGGTTATATATTTTTTAATAAAATATAAATGTACTAATTATTATGAATGATATACACAGAGTAGTAAAGAGGCATTACATGTTGATCTCTATGAAAAGTCTGCTGCTCTATATTCTCTACAGGTGGCACTTAAGATGCTGCGTGAAAAACTAGCCCGTCAACAGTGTGAACTGGAAAAAAGATGTGTTGATAAAACGGAGCAAAACAGAATTATTAGCGAATATAAGGTAGGAGCAAATTTATTAAGTGTTATACATATATTTATACCCTAATGAATAATTATATATATGCATGTGTATGAATGTCTTGGTTATATATTATATTTGTTAAATGAATTATAACACTGCAGAATAAGCTAATTTATATGAATAGAAGACTAGAAATGGCAAGGAAACAGTATGAAAAGATCTACCTTGAGCTTTGCAGACAACAACGTAGTAGTTTGTATTTGCATTATTATTTATCATTAAGGGCCGGCCGTGTAACCATCGATTTTATTTTGTAGGGACATTTTTTTTATATTAAAATATTAAATTGTAATTCATTATCTTTAAAATGATGTATAATATATCATATACAATTAAACATAAGTGCCTCAAATACGAAGTTTAATCATTCACCTATTCAAAAAGGTGGGATATAAAATTATCATTTTCAAAAATATGTTCGTAATAATATTGCTTTAGAATATTACGTATATTTTTATCAATTTATTTGCGATCTAAAAAATTGTAACAGAAATAAAATAGCTATTTTTCCCTATATTTTACATGTAAACGACTGCAAGGTTACGCTGGCCCTTAAGTTAATATGATTATTGAAAAGTATTAGGTTTTAATTTTCTTATATTATTATGTATTTATTGTTAAATCATATAATTGGCATAAGATTGACATTTATATTAATTATTATATATAAAATGTACTTATATATATCGATATTTAAAATATACATTTTAGATATTATAAATCAATGATGATACTGTAATAATAATCATTGAATACACAATTGTACTTTCAATTTTATTTCATAAACAGCTCGCAGGACAAATAATGTCAAAGTAGAAAATGAAGAGGTATGTTTATTTTCTAAAATTAAGTAAGCTATGTCAATGAATATTATTATTATTGTTATAGAGTCATGAAGAAACTAGACTTCCTCCACCCATTCAACCTGAGATCTTAAGATCCTACGATACCATAAAAATACCTCAAAATGATGCTATCCCTATGCCTCCAGCACCAATCAAGGCATCAATTCCAGGTACTTGCTCTACACATCATTCATAGTCCAATAATATTATAATATACTATATTGAATTATATTTACTATTGCAAAAATGCAAACATTATTTTTATAAATATTTTCCTAATTTAATTTAATATATAATATTTTTAAATAGAATTTTCTGACATTCCGCATTTTATTAATATTATGTATTGATTAATATAATAAAGATATTATGTATTCAATATAGAATATAGATAATAATATTGAATAGATATTGCTGCATTACCGACAACCGTGCAGCCAACATCCTCTAATAATGATACATTCAATATGAATTCCCCTGCTAGTGCTCCATTCAAACTAACTACTGAAGATGATGAAGAGTTATTCTCTGATGCTAAGTGGTAAATATTAATATACATACAACTACATTATCCTAACATTATATAATTTACTCGCATTAATAGTTACCAAGGTAAAGAAAGCGCTATCTATCCTAGACAAACAAAGCCGATTACTCCTTTCAAGCCTGTACAGCGTAACTATCCTGGCTTTAGTACAGAACACAGAGCTATTAATATCAATGCGCAATGCTGCCCTATTTGTGAAGTAGAGATGCACCCCTATTTACTTAATGCACATATTCAAAGACATTATACCAATGAATGCCCCATGTGTCAAAAAGTATTTGATTCATCCAATGAAGATTATGCTAAACATGTACATGCACATTTTGAATAAATCACATGGATCTATCGTACTATTACATATATCGTATTCGTGTATTCTACTCTTTATATTATCATTATCGCATTATTATTTTAGTGTTATGGTACTATTAACTTTGATTATATCTACCCATTATAAAAGATACTCTGAATTCATGTCCTATTAATCTCTATGGTAAATCTATGGTAGTAAAGATATTAGTATTGAGAGTTATTTTATCTTATATAATATTTAGTCAATTTGATTAACTATTGTTTTATTTTATTTTTATATTTTAAGTTTAATATTACGTGTTGTTTATATATATATATATATATATATGATTTTATGATATATAATAAATGTTTAATATTAATAATTCATGATTAATATTTTTAATAACATAATGTATTAAATATTTGAATAAAAAACATCCTTTACAAATATATTACAAGTTATAGTCAATAAATAAAGTAAGGGTGCGCATATATATATATAATGAATTATTGTAAATTGTAGTAATGTTATTTTAAGAATATATTAGATAATCTACTTATAGACTAATTTATAAGAAATGAAATAATTTACAATAAATATTAAGGAAAAGGAAATATATATAGTTATATTTATTAGGTATACTGCCAGTATTCTAGTATTGTAATAAATATTTAATTGTTAAACCTTAATAAATTTAAATTATTAAATAATCGGTACTACATATTTATTATTAAATTTGCATTACTATTTATTACTGAATATTAATTCATTGATTGAGAAATGTAAACAAATATATAAAAGTGTAAATATTGTATTTTTATAAAAGTTTATTATTTAAGGTGATGTCACACATATTGTTTTGTTGAAAATAATTTGTTATTTAAAAAAAAAATTATTTCAATACTACTCTGTTTTTTAATATCTACTAAAAAATTATTCATTAAAACCGTCTAGAAATTATATAAATAGTGGTTTATATATATTCATTATATATGATATATAATGTATTAATAAATATTCTGTTTAATATGTGTAATAACATAAATGTATATATAAATGTATAAAATATATACATAAATGTAATAACAAATTCTGTTTACTCTAAATAATTAAGTGGGATCTCTTATGTATAGATTTTCTGTATATTGTTCCCATATCTTTTTTATATTCTATTCTTCTGAAACCACTCTTCGAATACTTAATTTCATAGCATCACAACTTGAGTTTCGTGATCCTGTCATCTCTTTTATTTCTTTAAAGAAGTATCATGTTTTACCCATTTTATTATTATCTTCAATTTGTTTACATTTATCTATGATGCTTTGCTCTTTATCCTGCCTTGTATTCTTCTGGGACGCAGCGTTTAACTTTCTATATTCTTCATATTTATCTTTACTGAACATTTCTTTTCGCTCTTGTGCAATTTTTAAAGCTTCCTCCGATAGGCATTTAGAAATTTTCTTTCTTTTGACTTTCGGGACCTTTTTATACAATGTATCTTTTAGTATATTTCGAATATAATTCCAAAGTTCTTCAGGTTCTCTATCTTTTTTTGTAAGCTCGTTAAACCTATTTTTTATCTATACACAGTTGTGAATTCCGATTTTTTCAACATCGTATATTGGAGTTTGATTTAATCGTTTTATTCGTTTGAGTTTGATCTTGATGTTTGCTATTAGAAAATTATAGTCAGTGCCACAATCAGCTTCAGACAGTGTTGTAACTCGCTTTATACTGATTTTCCATCTAGTCTTGCATAAAATATAATTAATTTGGTTTCTAGTAATTTGTCCGGCGATCTCCATGTATAAAGCCTCCGTGGGTGCAACTTGAAGAATGTATTCATGATTCGAAGGTTATTTCTACTACAAAATTCTACAAGTTGATTACTTCGCTCGTTTCTATCCCCCATACCAAAGTTACCAGTAATGCCATTTGATATATATTTCCAAACTTTAGCATTCCAGTATCCTATAATATAAAGACTATCTCCACTAGGTGTCTGGTCTATTACAGAGTGTACTGTCTCATAAAAAGCTTTTATATCCTCTTCATCTGAGCGTGATGTCGGGCATATACTTGAACTACAGTTATGTTTATGGGTTTACAGTGTAAACTTTACACTGTATGCATATTATGGCAATTATGTCATTTACTGGGTTAAATCCCATCACACATCTTCGGAGTTTATTATTACATATAAATACCACTCCATTACGTTTTAAGGTATTCTGTCCACAATAATAGATTTCATGTTCATCTGACGTAAAGTGTCCCATTCCTGTACATTTCATCTCACTAATTCCTAGAAGATCCACATCAGTATTTTCTATTTCGATCTTGACTACTTCTAAATTACAATTATGTAATGTTCTTACGATCCATGTACTGATTCTCACTCTTTCTTTTGCTATTCTATGGATTTCCACTGTCCATTTCGTTGCACTATTCTCGATTGTTGTTCGTCCTTTCGGCTTTAGAGCATCAACGTCATCCTCGTTGCACTTATTCGTGACAGTGTAATACTCTTCCCCAGTAGTAATATAAAATCGTCCAACGTGGGGGACTCATTCTTCGACTTTATAGCGTTTTGTATGTATATAGCTGTAATGATTGTTTTCTTGGGATGAGAAAACAGTGGTTTCCCGTTGCTTACTCTCGCAGTATCCGAGCCATGTATGGGTTTCCACAATGCCTCGGAGTTAGGATGGATATGTCGTTGACCATGTAATAGGTTCATCCGCCTCTTCCAATAATTATCTTGTTGCTGCTCAGGATAATTGACCGCTTACAACTGGCGAAGATGTGTTTTTCTATTTAGGTTTACTCCCATTGACTTTTGCTCTCCCGAGTCGACAACAAGTTAGTAGCGGGGACTTAGTGCCAGATCTGACGCGCTCGACGATACGCGCTTGACCTCCTCCATTAGTTTAAACAGGGTAGGTGTATCCTATACCGTGTGAAGGTGGAGGTAGGATTTGGATGTGGATTTAACTTTTGGCCATTTTACAGGCATAAGAGGACCACTCTTTGTTTCTGCCCGATCGTAACATACTCCATTTAAACCCCATGTCATTGCAACGTAATGGCGTGAGTTTACATGTACAATATATAATATATATATATATATATATATATATATATATATATATATATTAGTATACCTATAGGTAGCAGTAGGTAACCTACATATTGTATAATATTTTCTATGATATTTAGAATATTGCCAATAAAATGTCACCATTATATACAAGACATATATGTAATAATATCATATTGTTAGGTTTATTGATATTTATTATATGTGCATACGTAATTTATGATTGAAATAAAAGTTATTTTTATTATGAAAATTCTATAAAAAAAAGTATGTATATATATATATAACAATTAAGTAGGTTTTATATATAATACTGATAATATAGTTTATAGGTATAGATAATATTTAATAAAAGAAAAAAAATGAATACGATTGATAATATATTAAAACAATATTATAATTTGTATAACACCATATATATGAAAATAATTATTTTGAGAAAATCAAGTTTAAAGTGTATCAATATTTTTTTTTAACATATTCCACTTAATTTTATTTATAACAAATAAATAATATACGTTTATATTACTAGAGTAATAAATAGACTATTATAAGTTTATTTATATTTATATTATTTGAGTAATACAAATATAATATATATATATAACGAATCTCCATATTTGTATTATAATATATTATATATATAAATATATTTTTGTTATTGTTATTTTTATTTTTATTTGGTAGAGTCCTTTCATCCCATCTAGGAACTTATATGAAGTTTTCATTTATAACCATATATGGCTCTAATGTCCCTTCGAAGCCGCTCTCATGTTAAGGCATCCATGGTTTTAACGAGAGCCGATCATTTATTTATATACAATTATATAAGATCACTTCTAAATAATATTTTAAGACCCATTTTATAAAATTAATTAATGGTCCGGACGAGGGTCGAACCCGTGTCTTACTTCTTGTGTGTCTGACGCCTTAGCCACTGAGCCACACAGGCAGTTGTTATATATATATATATATATATATATATATAAGGAGACTCATGCGGCATATAAATTCCTTTCACGAACCGTGTCACAGTCTATCGGACACAATAACAAGATTGTCGATTGCCTATTGTATAATATACTTGTATCTATATTTAGGTTATAACTTTATATATTTATATGTGTTGGGAATACATATATGTATATATGAACATGGTTATAAGTATGTATCGATGATATTACTATATATGTATACGTAGTACGTACCTATATAGGAATACATACGCGTATATATATATATGTAGGAGCGCAGGAAGGTATATTTCATAAGGGGCGTCCACAAATTTATAATATATTATTAGTATATATATATATATATATATATATATATATATATATATATATATATATATGTATGTGTATATATATAACTATATTTATTTATAATTAAAAAGTAGTCGATATTGTATGTACATTTTGTACATATGTAATAAATGGTAGGTAGGGGAAAGTAACCTAATACGGACACTTTAACAATAAATGGTCTTAACATTTTATGACTCATTATTTTTATTTAAAAATTACAATATATTAAATTATAGGATTATAGATATTATTTTGATTTTAAAATTTTATTTAATCTTTTAATCCCATAGATAACGGGGGTGTCTGTATTCAGTACCCATGTCCGAATACGGACACCATGTGTTATAATAAGGACACCCTATATACAACTAGATAAACTATATATTATTGATGAATCAATCAGAAAAATTACAATTACATTATTTATAATTAATTTTATGAATAATTTATTCTAATTTAATTAGTTAATCATTTATTTTTTTTAATTATTTTTTTAATTAATAATACATTGCAAGTGTCTAAATAATAAACATTTTAGATTTATCTTAATTGGTGGTATTAATATTATAACACGTGCGATTTTTATGAAAATCAGAATAGTTCATAAGATGCGCGCTGATTGGTTATAGTGTGTCCGTAGGGACGTATACGCTCTTTAGATATATGCTTATAACTTAATGAATATTTGATAACAAATATAGAAATACAATTTATAATTTTTAGAATGCTTTATTTTTTAATAATATAGTGTTATATTTTATTGATACATTTGTATATTCTTGAGAAGGTTTTAAGTTGATATTTTATTTCATAAATTTAAAAACATAATAAAAAAATAAGTTTATTGGATATATCAGCAATATTTTTAATAATAAAAAAATAAAAAATACTTTTTAAGTCTATTTATATAATTATGAATATTGTATTCATTAAACATTTTATTTTAGGATTTATGGTTTCTGAGATACCGAGAGTATCCGTATCCGGGCACTGTCAGTATTCGGTTACTTTACCCTATAATGAGATGAAAACATCTTCTGTCTATAGATGTATACATTCTGTTTTATTTACAAATTATGACATACATGTTTAATTCATCTCTAGTATCATTGTTAATACTATATGTCATTATACTATCATTATTCAGAGCAACTTTGCAGTACTGTTGAGTCGGTATTGGTATATGGATCTGTAAGTTGGACACTCACAAAATATCTGGAAAAAAGACTAAGTGGAAACTATACTCGCATGTTACGGGCAATACTAAACAGGTATTGGAAGGACCATCCTACCAATAAAGAAATATATGCGAATATACCGGATATATGCACATCGATACGACAGTAAATACTTCGTTTTTCTGGACACTGTTGGAGAAATAAGTGCGAACTGGCATCAGATACTATTCTATGGCAACCTACCCATGGTGAGAGAAAAAGAGGACGGCCGCGAAGAACATACGTTGATCAACTCATGGATGATACACGGTGTAATGTAAATGAACTGAAAACTGCGATGGGGTGATAAAGATGAATGGAAGAAGAGAGTCAAAAACTGCCGAGCAAGCTCGACCTGGTAAGGTAAGGTAAGTGGTAATACTATCCAGTTTCTTCCCACTGAATTTCTCAGCCAATTATTTACAATGCGCATGTTACATACACTTCCTTTTCATATTAAACTGAACTTGTTGGTCTTACAATGATAAATGTCATCAATATTTTAACAGTGGAATATATTTTCTTTATATGTTCCAAGATATATATTCCTTCTTTCAAGTTTATTTATAATTTATCTGCATTTATTAGATAGATTAGAGGTAATATCATTGCTATGTATCATATCATCTAAAGACGAATACATTTCTTTATAATGTTCGAGTGTATCTTTTATAGCGACCTTTCTTATTTTCCAACCGGTTGAGATAATTTATTCAATTTACAAGATGTAACATTACTTCTAAATATTATAGAATTATAGTACACTATTCATATTCCATTAACTATAGTTAATATAGATATAGCCTAATAGACTCAGATTCGTTAATTAACGGATTGTTAACATACTGTGAAATAGATGTAGATGTACTCGATAAGCTGTCCAATGGGTGTAATACTGCAGCGGTTGTTCCTCGCATGTTACATCCTGTATAGGTAGGTTTGTTAGGTAGTTGCTAGGTAGTTTCTACCATTGTATCTGCCAGACATATTACTTGCTCCATCATATTAACGATCTCGTCAATTCTCGAGCAGCAAACACAATCTTACCAATGCATATTTTAGCATAATTGCTATAGTTTATGTATTAGCTCTTTCATATATATATATATATATATATATATATATATATATATATATATATATAGTCATATATATAGTCTATAGACCCACGGCGTGGGTCTCACGCGTATATGTAGTGTATACGCGTATACGTATACGCGTATAACTGCAAGCTTTTCTTGATATGTCGAATACATTTCAATTCTTGTTCGTTTCTTGAAAAGTTTTGTAATATAATTAATTATTTCTTCATATTAATTATAATCGTTGTATAAAATGTTAATTATAATTAAGGTATACCTGAAATGTCCTGTGTGCTGTTATAATGTAGCAGCCATCTATTTATTTAATAATTTTTCTTAAGACTGCATATTATGCAGTGCATATGAAATAACTCAAGAATCTCATTTTTAATTGTCCATGATATTATATGTATTTTCTAAGTATTAGAAGTTTACATCTGTAATACTAAGATGCATATTAGATTTTCATAACTAGTAAATCGTTCCATTGCCTTCTCCCAATTTGAATGACTAGTAATTATAAATGTTGGGATATTATCACGTTTAGTTTTTTTTATAATTTGTAATACAATAGTAACAAAATACTGCTTTCTTTTCACCACACCAATGAATCCATTGCAATTTGTTGTGCCCGTTTTTCTGCAATGATAACATTTATCTTTGCTATTAGGTTTTTTGCTACAACAATACACATATTTTGTAATATATATTTTAGCATTTTCAATTATTAATGATTAACTCTTATACGATGCAATGTTAACTTTTAAACTTATTGTTACAATATTTGTTTCTTTGATTCTAAATACTTTGATAATATATATTAATACATATGTATTTTTTATTTTAATATAATTATATAGTCCAACTAGGTAAAAAAAAAATATTTAAAAAATTATTAGATTTTGAAATTCATTTTCAACATAATATAATAATTACAAAAATAACAACAATTTAATATTATTATTAAGGGGATACTAGCGTTTTGGAAAAAACAGTAAAAAAAAAATTAAAAAAAAAATTATTTGAAATATGTAATATTTGAGATGTTAATATACTCACATTAAAATATTATAGCTCAAAACGATTAATCAAATATAAAAATAAAGGTTTTATAACACGACCTATTTTTGAGAATAAATAATGATAAGAAATAATCTCTAAAAAAACTGCAAAAATACGTTTATGTACCTAGTTATTTTACAGACTTATTATTTTTTGTATCTAATATCATATTTTGGATTACTATAATATACATACCAATTTTGATTACTATAAAATATATATAATTTAAATATCATATTGTGGATTATTATCCTAATTATAGTTAACTATGTATAATATAGGTACTACCTACATATACATACATCATATACATATACTATTTGTATAATAAACATGCCTACAAACACATATACTATACTCTTTTTATTAAATAAGATCTATATTTTAATAATAAATATATGTCATTTTCAAACTTGATATACTCAGAATAATTATTTTAGTATAATTTTATTCTTAAAAAAATGAAAAAACTGTAAATTATGCTCAAATATTTATGAAATTTTCAGAATATATTAGTTATTATATGTTTATTTACTGAATATATGATAATACAATTATTTGTAGTATATCTATTATATAAAAGAAAGTCTATTTAATTATATATATATGTGTGTGTGTGTGTGTGTATCTGGTGAGGTAACTCGAGAACCGGGGTACGTCGCGAAAATATTTTATACCCGATCTTAATAAATTTGCAACAGTATGGTCTTGGTCCGGAAAATTTTTTGAATTTAATACCGCGTACCCCAGAAAAACCTGAAAAATTGACTTTTTGCCATTAAAATGATTTTTTGTCGTCCAAAATCTTCGGCGTCGCTTTTTTGAAATATTTTTTTTACATTTTTTCGAAGTATTTTTTTGAAATTTTTTTGAATTTTTTTTTGAAAATTTTGAAATATTTTTAAAATTTTTTGAAATATTCTTGAAATTTTTTGAAATATTTTTGAAATTTTTTGAAATATTTGAAATTATTTTTAACATTTTTTTGAATATTTTTTAAAATGTTTTGATATATTTTTAAATATTTTTAGTAATATGTTTAAACAATTTCTTAAAATATTTTTAAACATTTTTTTGAAATATTTGTAAACATTTTTTTTAAATTTTTTTAAAATATATTTTGTAATATTATTTATATTTTTTTGTATTTTTAAAAGATATTATTTGAAATAATTTTTTATATTTTTCAACTAATCGTTGAAATATTATTATTTTAAGATATAATTAAAATATTATAATTATATAATAATTATATAAATATTATAAGATAGAAATATTATAAGATATATATAATAATTATATAAATATTATAAGATAGAAATATTATAAGATATAAATATTATACTTTTTAAAATATTTGTAGAACATTTATAAAAAATATATTTTGCAATATTTGGAAATATTTGTTATATACTAGCAATACAGAATCAGGAATAGCTATAATAAATAAATAATATATAGGAAAACAATCAAAAATCGATCAACGCAGGGTGCGGTTTGGGTTTTCTAAATGTATTAAGTAATATTTTGTAATATTGGAAATATGTGTTGTATTTTTTTTTTAATTTTTTTTTAATATTTTTTAAATATTTTTCCACTAATTTTTGAGATATTAAAAACGATTATTTGTTTAAATTTGTTTGAATTTTAGCACAAATTTATGTTATTATATATGAAAGGCAGTATCATGAATACTTACTATTCATTGAATAGCCATAATTAATAAATAATAGATAGACAAACTATCAAACAACGAGTAAAGCAAAGTTGGGTACGGCAAGAAATTCCAAATCAGGAATAGTTATAATTAATAAATGATTGATACGCAAATAATAAAAAACGAGCAACGCCGATTTGGAACGGTTTGATTTCAACATATTTTGGAATATTTTAAATATTTGTTTTATTTTTTGAAATATTAAAAAAAATATGTTTCTACATTTGTTTGTATTTTAGATAAACTTTATTTAATTGTATATATTAGAAATGTAGAATCAGGAATATCTCTTATTAATAAATAATAAATAGGCAAACACTCAAAAACCGATAAATGTCGAGTCGGGTACTGTTTGGATTTGGGTTTAGGTTTGAGTTTTCAACATTTTTTTAAAGCATATTTTGTATTATTTTAAATATTTTTTGTATTTTTACAAAATATTTTACGAATAAATCTTAAAAACGAACAACTCTAGATCTACATCGAATATAGTTAGAATTGTTAAATATTAGTTAAAAACAAAATTAAAGATTAGCTATGCATAATTAGGAATATCTTTAATTAATAATTGATAGGCAAATAATCAAAAATCGAGAAATGTCGGGTTGGGTAGGGCAAGCAATTTAAAATCAAGAATAGTTATATTTAATTATATGAATAGTTATAATTAATAAATAATAGATAAACGAGTAAAGCAGAGTTGGGTACGGCAAGAAATTCCAAATCAGGAATAGTTATAATTAATAAATGATAGATAAGCAAATAATAAAAAACCGAGTCGATTTGTAACGGTTTGGGTTTAGATTTTCAACATATTTTGTAATATTTGAAATATTTGTTGTATTATATTTTATTATATTATATTTTTTGAAATATTTTTCCACGAATTTTTTAAATATTAAAATATATTTTCTACATTTGTTTGTATGTCAGCTAACATTTAATTTATTGTATATAAATAATAGTTAGGAAAAAATTAAATATAAATATTTAGTAATGCAGAATAAGTAATAGCTATAATTAATAAATAATAATTGGTAAACAATCAAAAACCGAGCAACGCCGGGTCGGGTACGGCTAGTCATATATAAAATATAATTTAAAAAAAATAAAAAGTAAACTAAATTTTTACCATTATTAGATGAGTTGTATTTCCAAAAATATATAATATTTTATCATAATGCTATAATAAACCATACATAGCAGTCCTCCATTCAATATGCATTTTACAGAATTGTAATATCTTAAGAATTTTTAAACTTATTGACAATTAAAAAAATATAAAAATCCCTATCTTTTAACATTGAATTTAAATATTTTTTCAAAACAAGCGTAACGCTTAAATTATAATATTTATAAATATATATTATTTATAATATTCAAAAACTTTCATCATTATGTTTATTATTTAATTAAGTATATTAAATTAATTGTCAACAATAATATAATAATTTCAATAATAACAACAATTTAATATTATTATTAATTATATAAATGAATTTAAGACAATAGTTTAATTTTATTTATTATAATATTACAATTTTCACGGTATCTTTATTAGTATATGTATAATAAAGGTTACCTAAAAGAAATTTATTACACATAGTATAATATATATATTGTGTATACACAATTATGTATACACAATTGTGTATACACAATTATAACAATTAAAAAAATTAATTTAAGTTAGCACAATATTTTGCCTCAAAATATTTCGGGTTTTAATGAAACATTTTTTTTAAAATTAGGTAACGTTTATTGAAATTATATTGGTAAACAATATGTAATTTACAGAATTGAAATCGGATCATAAACCTAGGTGCTGACATTTTTTTTAAATACATACAAAAAAAACTCCTATATTAATACATTGTATACATCAAAGGCCGCGAACCCCCTTAATGCGGTAATCTACCTAGATATAAGCCATTTATAATTTTAAACCGAATAACGACACATGCCACTCCAGATAACAACACGCCTTCTTTGACGTCACGATTAATAACGATTATATCTACAAATAAATTATCAGCGTCGTGTAGGTCCTATAAATATATTTACCATAAAATCTGATTGAAAAATCAACAACATTAATTTGAAATGTAGGAGAAGGATGGGTAATGTGGCCAGGAGGGTAATGTGGCCAGCTGGCGTATCACATACAATATAAATCCATTCAAAAATTGTATACTTGAAATATGTGCATTGGTAAGCCTTTTTCAAATAAGTACAAATAATTTGTATATCTATTATTAAAAAAAAATTATGTATAAATTAAAAAAAATTTAAATCAAAGTTTAGTAAAATATATATTAAATTACTAATATATAATATTAATTTATAATATTATTTTTCTAAGTTTGGATAATTATTGAGAGGGCTGATACATTTTTAAGATTAAAAATAAATTATATTCAATATACTGAGTAAATCGAGTTTACAGTTTTACTACATTTATTTTACATTTTATGGTAATATATATTTATTAGGGGAATTGTGTATAAGACGGGCCACTTTTTATGTTATCAAATAACTTTTTTTATTTATGATGAGAAATTTATGAAATTTTATCACGATTTAGATATTATATACGTCAATAATATTACAATTTCAATATTTGTAATAATGTTATATATCGTCTAAAATAGGCCCGGCCCGTATTGAAAACAATGTTATGAATACGGGCCAGGTGGTTTTAATACGGGCCGGGTAAAACACCCACTAGATGGCGAAACCAGTTTTCATTGTTCAACCAATCAAATGAATTGTTATATTTATAATGCAATTTTCACGCTATAAGAATACTTATCACTCATACTTTAATGTATTTCAGTGATTTAAATAAAGTTACAATAGTGTACTAAGGCAACCTACATATCTAATAGATACTATATACGTTATTTATATACATATATGAATAAATAATAGATTACATAATTTAACTTAAATAAGTAATAGTAGTGGAAATAGTAGTATTAGTAGTAGTATTAGTAGTATTAGTAGTAGTAGCAGGCCCGTAGCCACGGGGGGGGGGGCCTGCGGGGGCAAGGCCCCCCTGAGATCGGCTAGGTACACCCTGAGATTAGGTAGGCCCCTAAAACTTGTTTCACATTAAGTTTTTTTCATATATTATTTACTAGATATTCAATTATATTTATATTTGTATTTTATAATTTTATTTATATTATATTTATTTATTAGAATGTATGGCTTTTAGTCATATACATAATGTTGATGATCCAATTCAGTATTTATGGTTTTATAAAATATTTTCTAAAATTATGGTAAATATTAAAAATAAATGTTAATGATTTAATTGTAATTAATTAATATTTAGTAACTATTAGTTACCCTATCATGAGCAAACAACAACAAACTATTTGGTTTTCTAAAATAGGAGCAGACAAATTAATAGATCACAGAATAGCAGTAACAAAATCAAATATCAAACCAACCCCAAACTCAAACAATAACATTACAAAATATGAAAAAAAGAAATTTAAATTATCGTCAATCTGATCTCGGAAATTTTTGTCCTAAACGTACAAGTGGTAGAGCACCCGGATTATCTTTTGGAAACAAAATAATAATATTTACCGATAATATGTATATATATATACAAAATAAAGCAAATTTAATTTATATTCATTTGTAGATTATAGTACTTTCACAGTAAGTGCTTACTACAATTGGAATTCAGCAATGGAAAAAGAAAATGGTTTGATAAAGTATCCCAATCATGTGATTCCTTCTATAAATCGCTTAAAATAAAGATGCAACTGTTGATGTACTACCAGTGCACTCTCCTAATAAGTATTCTTTGCAACTCTTCATTCTAGATCAGTACGAAATAAAGTTGATTTGATTACACAATTAATTATTAATTATAATTGTTCTATATCTGCTATTAGGGGAAAGTCCCCGATTACCAACCCCTAAATGATTATTTGTAATAACTTATTCAATATTAAATATATTTATTTGAAATTTTGTAATTAGGGTAATATTATGGAAATGGATAATGTGGCTATTTTAAATTTTTGATATAATTATATGTACAAGAATAAACAGGGGGGTCGGTAATCGTGTACATGTACCTAATACCGACCCCCTTCTCCTATTACCGACCCCCTAAAATAATCGTAATATAAATAATTATAGTATTATAATTTACAATAAAAATAGTAGATATACATAAATATAATTAGTTATAACATTCACGCAATTTATTTTGTATTGAATTTACGTTTTAATAGTAATATTAAATTTACATTTAAACTTTATAGTAATTATATTAATATAGTTTATATTATTATTTAATATTTATTTATTAATCACCTATGTATATAATCAACTGGAATCATGAATCCTAAATCTATATTAATGATACACAAACAACTTACGACATATTTTAAAGTAAAATACGGATCTATTTTGATTGGATGCAATAAATCACATGGGGTCGGTATTAGGGTAATTTAGGGGGTCGGATATAAGAATATCATATGGGTTGCTATTATTAATATATATTGGTTAATAGTTATTCAAATTAAATTATTTTTATAAAAGTTATAAACATTTTATTGATCTACAATATTTTGCTCTGTATTAAGTTTTCTTTTAAATAATAAAGTATTTATAATGATTTAAAAAAAGTTATTATTCAAATATTTAAAAGTAAAAACATAATATTACATTTTATCAAATAACAATTGTAGGATTAAATATTTTTTAAAACAAAATAATTATTCATATTTATCATTAAATTACTAACAGTTCGTGTATATATTATTTTTTGATATCTCTTATAGTTATTGAGATACGAGAGGGGGTCGGTATTAGGAGGGGGTCGGTAATCGTGGAGTTTCCCCTACATATACTTTGATACCCAGCTAACAGTAAGAGCAGCATAACAGCAGCATAATAGCATATATTATAATAATAGCAGCATAATAGCAGCATAATAACATTACAAATTAATAGCAGCATAATAGCAGCATAATATACGTTATAAAAGCAGCATAAAAGCAGCATAAAAGCAGCATAAAAGCAGCATAAAAGCAGCATAATAGCAACAAAATAAAACTTTATAAGAACAGCTAACAGCACAATGTAAACATTTGCGGCTATTATGTTATTCTATTATGCTGCTCTTATGCTGCTCTTACTGTTAGCTGGGTAGCTTCCCAACTGACCCCAAATGACCCCATCTGAAGATTGTTCTAAAGTATTGTTTGCTAATCAGTATACATCATATCATCGTGGCGGCCTAGCTCTGTTATTCTCATCGAAATGTTAGATTATTTCATCATCCACCCCATATTTATCTTCATATGAAATTATGATATGTAATATTCAGTTTCTTTCATTATTTACCATTATAATTATACTTATATACCGCCCACCTTCATCTAGCCTATGGAGTTTCTTAGCTGACCTCTCTTCTATTTTAGAATCTTTCACATCAGTTAACACGGTTATTCTTGGTTATTTTAATATTCAAATTAATAATTATTATTATGCTTACTTATCTCCGAATAAACATATATTTGAGTATTCCCTGACGCAAAATGTTCATTTTACTACTAATACTAATGGTAATGTTGAATTAGTTGTATCTTTAGCTGATTCTAATTTAATTTCATATCCCACTCAAAGTTCTCTAATATCTTATCACTTTGCCATATTATTTGATTTGAACCTACCATTACTACAAATTAATCGACCTTCTATAGAACGATCTATAGATCGTTTCGGAAAATCTCCACTATTGATAAACCAAATTGGTACATTAATGTAATTAACAACAGTATATCTTCTGATTTGTCTACACATTTTGATTATTTTAATTTAGCATTTTCTCATTCGCTTGATATTTTTGTATCCTCCATTACTCTTATCACCCGAACTTATTCGAAGTTTCCCTGGTTTAATATTGAGTTTGTTAATCCGAGGCAACTACTTCGTAGACTACAATAATCCTCTCATCCAAAAATATGCATCCCTTAAACTTTAATCTGATCTTATTTCATGTAAAATTTTCGATCGCTTTACAAAAAAAAACTTCTCTCTACCAAATCGTCATACTTCACTGACATGCTCGGTAGTTATGGAATATCTTCTAAGCAAGCTTATAAATTATCTTTCACCTTAGTAGGTAACACCCATACCAACCATCTTCCTGACCAACCTGATTCAGTTATTTGTTCCTTGTTTGCCGATTTTGTTGACAACAACTTTCTAGGTTTTCCAATGTACTTCCAAACATAAACTCGGCACGATTCAATCTCAATTTAACATTCGCTCAGAATCACTGTTCATGTTTTTTGCTTCCCACACATGACATTGTACTATCTTTGATGACATCCTTGAAAACCAATTCCCTCTTAATCCTATTCTACTCAATCTACTTTGTTAATTATCACCATATTTTATTGGAATTATCACTGAAATCATTCATAGATATATTATATTATCTATTGTTCCACATTCAATGAAATATTCATAGATTATTCCGATTTAAAAAAAAATATTCTTGATAAGTCTAATTTATAAAGTTATCGTCAAATATCCCAGTTATCATCCATAACTATGACCTCATAATGAGTTGTGTCCACTCAACTTATTAATTAAAGTATGTCAAATTATATTGTTGATATATACCAAAGTGCGTATCTTCCTCATCGTAGTACAGAAATTGCGCTTACTTTGATCATTAATAATATTCTCATATATCTCGATAATGAAGTCCCATACTATCTTGTACTAATTTACTTATCTAGTGATTTTGATACTATCGATCATAATATTCTTTCTATTGGATTTAATGAAATAGGTATACACGGTCAAGTCCACAGTTGGTTTATGTATTTTCATTAAGAACATCTTCGGTGTAGATTAACTCCTCGTTATCTCCTCCTTATGTTAACATATATGGTGTTCCACAAGGCTCTGTTCTTGGCCCTATATTATTCATTATTTTATTCTTCATATAAAATCAAATTTTCACAAATATCATAATATTAACTAATATCTTTATGCCGATGATCTTCAGGTATATATCCATTTCCTAGTTCTAGTGATTCTGGTCCGATTCAAATTGTTATGTTTGATTGTATTACTGATCTCACTCATTGGTTCTATCATAACTCCATTTCCTTAAATATGACTAACACTGATACTATCATATTATCAAGACCCAGTTATCCTCTATCAATCATTTGTACTACCTCTTTCAACTTCTCAATCTATAACTATCTTTAGTTTCACTATAAACTCTCACCTAGACTAATCTCCATACATTAATAATATGATACGAAATTCTAACTATTTTCTATATAATATTAGAAAATATCGTTATATATATCCTATAGGATTACCTTTGCTACTAAATGTTTAATTAAATCGCTAGTATTTAGAATAAATATCTATTTCTGTTCATTAATTGTGTAATTTACATGTTAACCTAATTATAAACTTGAGCGTATACGTAAGAATATATTCAACGTCGTGTTATACGTGTATTATATAAACTAAACGTTGCCTATATGGCTTATATATCTGATTTAATGAGATCATTAGGCTGGTTTAAGTTTAGATATATGTGTAAACACAGGCTATTATGTATTACGTATAAGGCTATATAACTTGGATATCTAGCTCAATCTATTTTTATTCAGAGTTATAACAGATCTAGTCAGAAGTGCTATAGCACTGTATATATCATGAAATTATATACATCATGAAATTTCTGCAACGTTCAACATATTTGGCCTACTCTAAATCCGCTTTCTTGGTTATTGCTCCGAAAAGCTGGAATTCACTGACATGATATTCGCTGTATAAAATCGCGTTCATTGTTTAAACGTAAACTGTATATCCATTTCAAATCATTGTAATTTATCTATTTTGTATACATTTTGTTTGTTTTTGTTTTTGTTTTTAATTATCTAATGATGCATATAATCACCATGTGTTTTTGAAATCATAATAAACTATATTTAATTTTTTTAATTTTATTATATGAATATAACGTTATGTTTATATAGTGTATAATATACACTGTTATATAGTGTATATTATAGTGTATATACTGTATAATATACACACACGGTGTATTTTTATTTATTATGTATGTATACCCTGAGTAATTCACATCGTGCGTCAGTATAAGTAGTAGTATACTAGTAAATTACTGTAGTGATATTATTACTAATATGCTAGTTTATATTTATAACATTTTAGTCTTAACATTTTGTGGGTCCTTGCCCCTCCTGGTATACATTTCTGACTACGGGCCTGTATATATACATATATATATATATATATATATATATATATATATATATGTTCATAATAATAAATATATCTGTAATAAAGTAACTTCAACCATCACAAATACAATTATATTGTCTATGTATACATATATGACTATTACATGTGTTATATGCATGCATTACATAATATTACACATCTTTTAGGAATATTCTATTTATTTTATTATTATTATTTACAAAAACTTGTTTATATTCAGACGAAATTAAATTTTCTAACTAATATAGAGAATACAATTATAAATATAATAATTAAGAAATAACAATAATATAAATTAAAAACAAATATAATGTATCCATAATATATAAGATAATATATAATGAAGCCGCTTACATTAAGGTATGTAGGCATTACCTACTTAACACTACTTATACACAACTTATTAGTTACGTCATGTTTTGTATTTAATTTCAGGTTTTCCCATTATAATACATAATTCTCAATTATATTTTATTATATATATATATATGATTTTATGATAATATATGGTGTATTATTATTAAAATTAATGACATATTATCCCCTTTACATTTACCGATAAAAATTATATAATAATAATACGATAACAATTAGATAATAAAACTACGTTGAAGATAAAACGGGAAAATAATAGCGAATACCGGTAGCTCGGCTGAGCTAATAGGTTGGACGGTTTAATTATTATAGGATTATATGTAGACAGCAAATAAAAAGTATGATTTATAAATCTTTAGTGGGATCTAATAGAGCTGATGGTACGAGGCAAGGCATTCCATAGAGTGGACCGGAATTTATTAAATCTTTAGAATTTATGGAATTATTACTAAATTTCGATATAAGAGTGGATATAATCATTAAAGCATTTTAGTAACGAAGAGATGGTAATACTATACGTTTTAAATTATATCAGAAATATAGCTAGGGATGAAAGAATACATAGATTTATGAACTTGTAGATTACACCTGAGGGATAATGGTATACCTACATACGAGCTGACTGATAATAAGTTGTAACAACATGGTTCAGTCTCTTAATATAATATATTCTATTGTAATCTTCAGACTTGACTGCTGTGTCCCCTGCTAAATCGACTTATTGCTAAAGCTACTGCTCCACAAAAGTGGATTATCCGTTCCTCAATATGTTTAACTTACTGAATTATCCACTCCGTTACAACTTCTCATCAATCATCTCATATATATACTATAGTATACTACGTACTATAGTACGTAGTTAGCTAACCTTCTTTCTCAGCTATAAACTACCTGTTCTCCCCATGTATTCTTTTAATCCTTTCTATATCTCTGATATAATTCAAAAACGTACAATATTACCATATCTTCATTATTAAAATGCTTTTATCAACTCCTTATCTTCGGAATTCTTGTAAAAATTCCCAAAATAATAAATTATAATTGAGAATTATATATTATAATGGGAAAACCTGAAATTTAATAAAAAACATGACGTAACTAATAAGTTGTATACCTATAGGTAATGCCTAAATATCTTAATGTAAGCGGCTTCATTATATATTATCTTATATATTATGTATACATTATATTTGTTTTTAATTTACATTATCGTTATTTCTTAATTATTATATTTAAAATTGTATTGTTGCTATTATTTAGAAAATTTAATTTCGCCTGAACATAAACAAGTTTTATAAATAATAATAATAAAATAAATAAGCATATTCATAAAGATGTGTAATATTACCCCAAAATGTTAAGAATAAAATGTAATGAATATAAACTAGTATCAAGGACACATTATGTTCTTGCTAGTATACTAGTTATAATATCACTATTAGTAATTTACTAGTATACTCTATTACTTATATTGACGCACAATGTGAATTACACAGAGTATATACAATATATAAAAATACACGGTGTGTGTATATTATACACTATATAAACATAACTTTATATGCATATAATACAATAAAAAATATAAAATATAGTTTATTATGATTTCAAAAACACATGATGATCATAGGCGTCATTAGATAATTAAAAAAAAAATGTATAACAAAATAGATAAATTACAATGTTTTAAAATGGACATACAGTTTACGTTTAAACAATGACATCGATGTTATACAGCGAATATCATATGGCAGTGAATTTTAGCTTTTCGGAGCAATAACCAAGAAAGCGGATTTAGAGTAGGCCAAATATGTTGAGCGTTGCAGCAATTTCATGATGTATATAATGTTATGTATATACAGTGCTATATATAGCACTTCCGACTAGATATGTTATAACTCTGAATAAAAATAGATATAGCTAGATATCCAAGGTGTCCTATTGATATCATTAAAGCAGATATATAAACTATACAGGCAACGTTTATATAATACACGTATAGCACGACGTTTAATACGCTCAAGTTTATAATTAGGTTGACATGTGAATTACACAATAATGTACAGAAATAGATATTTCTACTGAATACTAGCGAGTTAATTAAATATTTAGTGGCAAAGGTAATCCTATAACGAGATTTTCTAATATTATATAGAACATAGTTAGCATTTCGTATTATTAATGTATGGAGATTAATCTAGGTGAAAGTTTATAGTGAAACTAAAGATAGTTATAGATTGAGAAGTTGAAAGAGGTAGTACAAATGATTGATAGAGGATAACTGGGTCTTTAGAATATGATAGTATCAGTGTTAGTCATATTTAAGGAAATGGAGTTATGAGAGAACAAATGAGTGAGATCAGTAATACAATTAAACATAGACATTTAAATCAAACCAGGATCACTAGAACATGTATCTGAAGATCATCGGCATAAAGATGATAGTTAATATTAGGATATTTGTGAAACATTGATTTTATAGGAATAATATATATAATGAACAATATAGGGCCAAGAACAGAGCCTTGTGGAACACCATGTATGTTAACATAAGGATGAGACAACGAGGAATTAATCTTCACCGACGATGTTCTAGATGAAATAAAATACATAAACCAACTGTGGAATTGACCATATAAACTAATTTCATTAAGTCTAATGGAAATAATATTGTATTGAAAGTATCAAAAGCACTAGCTAAGTATAGTAGTACGATATAGCGTGGGATATATGAGAATATCATTAATGATCAAAGTAAGGGTAGTTTCGGTACTACGATGAGGAAGATACGCACTTTGATATGTATCAATAATATAATTGGACGTAATGTAATTAATAAGTTTAGTGGACACAACTCATTATGAGGTTATAGTTATGGATGATAACTGGGATATTTAACGATAAATTGATAAATTAGATTATTCAAGAGTAGTTTTTTTTAAATCGGAATAATCTATGAATATTTAATTGAATGTGGAACAATAGATAATATAGGATATCTATGAATGATTGCAGTGATAATTCCAATAAAATATGGTGATAATGAACGAAGTATATTGAGTGGAATAGGATTAAGGGGTCATTGGTTTTCAAGGATGTCATCAAAGAATGTCATGTGTGGGAAGCCAAAAACATGAGCAGTGCTTCTGAGTGGATGTTAAATTGAGATTGAGTCGTGCCGAGTTTATGTTTGGAAGTACATTGGCAATACTAGAAAGTTGTTGTCAACAAAATCGGCAAACAAGGAACAAATAACCGAATCAGGTTGGTCAGGAAGATGGTTGGTATGGGTGTTACCTACTAACGTAAAGATAATTTATAAGCTTGCTTAAAATATATTCCATAACTACCGAGCATATCAGTGAAGTATGACGATAAGGTACTACTACTACTACTACTACTACTACTACTACTACTACTACTACTACTACTACTACTACTACTACTACTACTACTACTACTACTACTACTACTACTACTACTACTACTACAAACTTAGCTTCAATACGGGCCGAGTATATTTCCTACTATATATTAAATTATTCAAAAAAATTAAATAGCAATAATATAGATGTATATTATATCTAAATCGTGATACAGTTTTATTAATTTCTAACGATAAATAACAAATTAATCTGATAACATAAAAATATGTACGTATTAGAAACAGTATACTGGGTATACCCCTATAAGTTATACATACTCTATAATATAACTACATATGTTTATGCTGACCTTAACTATAATGTAAATATATTATACAATATATACATATATATATATATATATATATAGGTGACTCATAAATCATGGATATTTCAAACCATGGTTGATTTTTTAATAATATTTGGGAACATTACATATAGCAGGTCGTGTTCTATATTTAGGCATGATACTAGATATGTTATTGTCTGCATATTGACAGACTATTTTATTATTCCCCTTATGTATTACATCAATGTAGGTATATCCAGGCAATTACATAACAGTAATGTATTCCGTATTATTTAATTATTATACTCAGTTTATACCCTATAGGACATATACAGGTTTTTAAATAATATTATACAAATTGTATTATTAAAAACTCTGGGTTTATATATAGTAAATCAAATACTTATAATAATATATTAATTCCTATATATGTAAACCTATATTTGATTAATCAAATACTAATATATATATATATATATATATATATATATATATATATATAAACCCATATTTTTTTAATAATACAATTTATATATATATATGAATGAATGAATGCAATCAGAATATATACAAAGTCTAAGCTGGGTTTACTCTTAAGCGGGTTCCACATTACCGATTTAAGGAGGATCAGTGAAATCGATACGCTTTATTGATTCGATACCCCCTGACAATACGTGTAGTGTCATATATAATCATACGGATAAATATATTCATTCGGATAAAAATAAAATAATAATTCTATTTTATTTTAAAAATAAAATAAAAATAAATAACATTGCAATAAAAAGACCCCTATAAGAAAATATATAATTAAGAACAAATACATTTTTATAAAAAATAAAAATTAATTTATATATATAGATATTAAAATGAATATCCTATATATATATATAGGATGAATACGATATATTTGATACAACGTATAAGATATCATAGTATGTTATTTTACTATATGTCCCTATAGGGACTTGTATACAATAAATATTGAGATTATGCTAATAATCAACATCTTATACGATACAAGTTTTATCTGAGGTCACTCACGTAACAATATAGGTCAATAATAGAGGTCAATAATGGTCATAGTTGTAAACACATTTATTACATAACATAATATATTAACTAAATACAATACGCATGACACATACTGTAAATGTGTTATATTTATGATAAATACATATATTTATAGATATATCTATATACAATATAGATAAGAGGAGCAGTATTGGTGATACGTTGTATACTATTTTATATTAGATAATATAAAAATTGATAATAATAATACTAATAACATATATTATAACATTAAAAACTATAGGTTATACATTATGACTTATTATAATACAACTGATATTGGAATTCATTTTTCTATATAATAATATATTTCCCAAAGAGATTATATAGTTATTTAAAAAAGTTATATATATATATATATATATATATATTATTGTCTGGGGTCGATGCATCCATGGATCAGTGGGACAACCAACATTTTAAGCTTAAGCTAGTAAGCCAGAGGTCCCGGGTTCGACTCCAGGCAGTTCTTGTTTTTCTCTTGTGTTTATCAAGAATTTTATAAACGATAAATTCAAACACAAGAAAAAAATGTTACTATTTGTTTTGTATTGTCCGGGGCTACTCACAGTTATTTATAATATGTACAAGTATATGACTTCTTGAGGGGTCCATTTGTATCCGATATTATTATATGTGTGATTCAATAAATAAACATTATTATTATTATTATATATATATAGGGGGGGGAAGGGAGTAGTGGCCGATAATTAATATGCCTCAGAAGATTTCTAATATATCGATAAATACTGAATTTTAGGCTCTTATTTTTTTGAATTAACTAGAAAGCGTATAGTTCTAGAATACTGTGATTTAACTTTTATATATAAAGTGTTTAACCTAATAATATAAACGTTTGATTAGCATTAAAAAAATCACTAACATTATGCAAGGCAGTAGTAATGGCTGCTAGTACCATAACATGCGATAGGTGCCTCGTAATGTATTCGATTTATATTTTGTTAATTATGTAATATTAAATAATTATATTTATGATGCATACACACCTTATTTGATTCAATGATTTAATTATATATTCAAATACTCTTACACATAAATAAGCATAAATATATAATCATGTTTTTCTCAAAATTTGACAACAAATTATTATGTAATAAATCAGAGTAATTAATTAATTATTTAAAAAAAATGTTTACTATATATTATAGATATTTTGATTATCTGAATATTGTATATAGAATTTTTTATCATATCAAGCACCATTTAAGCGTTACTTAAATCGGCCACTACCCCCTTCCCTCCCTTATATATATATATATATATATATATATATATGTGTGTGTGTGTATATATAACATAGTTATTTAATGCATATATAGAGATCAATTAGAAATTAAATATGATTAACTTAGGAATACAAATAATTTTAAAATCGTTAATTTAAATTATAAAATTTTTTTATAATCTCACTAACATATTTGAGTGTATATCATATTTATGGTATAATAATAATAGTAATAGTAATAATAACGCGTAGTTATCATATATGATATGAGTATCGTGGGATGTTCTAGAAGGTCAAGTTCTATTAGAAGCATTAATGTCCGTTGATGTCACTATCGAGGATGTGAGTTCAGTTTTGCGGCCCAACACGAAATTCATCATTTTGCGCAACTCCAGCTGAAAGTTAATGTACTGAAAATTAATGTGCTGAAAGTTAATGTGCTGAAAGTTAATGTGCTGAAAGTTAATGCGCTGAAAGTTAATGTGCTGAAAGTTAATGTGCTGAAAGTTAATGTTTTGAAAATTAATGTTCTGAAAGTTAATGTGCTAAAAGTTAGTGTGCTGAAAGTTAATGTGCTGAAGGTTAATGTGCTGAAAGTTAATGTGCTGAAAGTTAATGTGCTGAAAGTTAATGCGCTGAAAGTTAATGTACTTAAAGTTAATGTTCTGAAAGTTAATGCGCTGAAAGTTAATGTGCTGAAAGTTAATGTGCTGAAAGTTAATGTTCTGAAAGTTAATGTTCTGAAAGTTAATGTGCTAAAAGTTAATGTACTTAAAGTTAATGTTCTGAAAGTTAATTTGCTGAAAGTTAATGTGCTGAAAGTTAGTGTGCTGAAAGTTAATGTACTTAAAGTTAATGTACTGAAAGTTAATGTACTTAAAGTTAATGTTCATAAAGTTAATTTGCTGAAAGTTAATTTGCTGAAAGTTAATGTACTTAAAGTTAATGTACTTAAAGTTAATGTTATGAAAGTTAATGTGCTGAAAGTTAATGTGTTTTAATGAATACGAACACGCTTAATAAGATTACAATAACAAACAATAGAACCATCTCAGTATGTGTTTATTAAGCTCCATACAATCACTAGTGACTCATTAGTAACGCGTTCTTTACATCATATTGTTACGACGTTAAATGCCCGAAGATGTGGTGTACAGTGTACATTGTATGTGTAATGTATAATGCACACTGTATGTGTACAGTGTACACTATAGTGTACACTGTAGGGTACCCTATAGGGTAGCCCGTTGTGGTAACTAGTTTAGTTCCCTTCATAAAAAGAGCCGTCTCGTTCGGAATAACTCCTTTTGATCATTCTAGATATTTTTTCTAAATCGAAAAAAAAATTATCAATGGAATAATAAAAAAAATATATATTATATATGTCTATCATCATTATATAAATATAAAATTTTAACAACAATTGTTGTAAATTATGTAATTAATTAAATTTTGGGGTAAACTAATCGTATATATAACATTTTTTTGTTAGAAAAATAAATATTTTTTTATTTATTATACCTCGTTGATATTAATTATAGGTTCACAACAAAGTTTGATCCTTAATTAAAATAATTTATCAAACAAATAGTCGAATAAATTATATTAATTAAAAATAAAAAAAAATTAAATTAATTTGAAATTTTTAAATAATTTTTTACTTTATTAATATTATAATATATTTATACACGTATTTGCCAACTATTTTATTTTTATGATAATGCGCACTTGCATAAATATATAAAATACATAAGAAAAAATGTCTATTTATCGAAATTTACATTGTAAAATAAATGCAAATATGTCTTCATTAAAGTGCTTTCGTTTTACCAATATTAAATATTTGTTGATGAAACTTCATAAGTTTTTTACATTTATAACCTATTGTGAGCGAGAGAGCAACACTTTCAAAAACGGGTTACCCTAGTGTACACTGCACACTTCATGCCATGCTTGTTTAGGATTGAAAGTGGGGGGGGGATTTTAAAAATAATACTTTTTTTTTCGAATTATATATGAAAAATAATCTAATATAATACATCTACTGATTTATAATATATTAATAGGATTACTAATTAAGGATTACGATATATATGTATTGATTATGGATTTATTATGGATTGATTATGACAAAATCTGATTTTTAAGGGCCAACATTTAAATTGGTGCGATAATACATAATAGAGGAGGCAATTGCTCACAATATTTCGCTTAAAAAGACGCTGCTGTATACACATCCATACACACACATACACACCTACGTACATATACACCTGTGGGGGACACCGACCTGGTAGGCTCTGTACTGGAACGTGTACACGAACGGGTTCACGCAACAGTTGGCGAAGTTCATCACGGAACCGAGTTGATAAATAGTGCCGCTAGGGGTGATGTTGGCGCCCAGGTTGTAGCTGAATGTGGGCGTGTCGGTTCGAGGTCAAACGGAATAGTTTTTATTGAGCACTTCGATATTATAGAATATAGGATATGTTAATGATGTATATATATATATACACATATAGGTATATATATACATATATATATATATATATATATATATATATATATATATATATATATATAATGAGATATTAACAGAGGCTGGCCATAAATTATACTACAGCGGACAGAGCAAACACTTTGAAGGTGTTGGATTCATCATCAAGAAGGATTTTACAAAATCTGTAATGAACTACTCTGCCGTTTCAAGTAGAATTATGTCAATTCGTATAAAGGCTAACCCCATGAACATATCCATAATTCAAATATATGCACCGACAACTACCCACGAAGATCAAGAAATAGAAGATTTCTATGAGAGTATTGAAGAAGAAATTTCCAAAACACCAAAAAAGGACTTTTTAATTA
This sequence comes from Osedax fenrisi, assembly GCA_964019155.1. Lineage (NCBI taxonomy): Eukaryota > Metazoa > Annelida > Polychaeta > Sabellida > Siboglinidae > Osedax > Osedax fenrisi. The sequence continues at coordinate 41,365,651 of OZ025243.1, forward strand.
TACAAGGAGACTGGAATGCTAAAGTTGGAAAGGATGCAACCTGGAATGGATGCGTTGGTCGCTTCGGTACTGGGTCCATGAATGAACGAGGCCAGAGATTACTTGAGTTTGCTGAAAGGCATAAATTAGTGATAGCAAATACTTTGCACCCACACAAGGACTCAAGAATCACTACATGGCACTCACCTAATGGACTAGTACACAAAAAAATTGATTACATTCTGACACCTAAAAGGTTCAAATCAAGTATCATACGAAGCTCAACAAGAACCTATCCAGGAGCAGATGTGAATAGCGACCATGATCTAGTAATGTTCAACCTGAGGCTAAAACTTCGGTCAAACAAGAGGGAGAAAAGCAAACTGATTTGTTATAATGTTAACAAACTGAAAGACCAAACAATCAGCAAAGCATATTCTGATCATCTAGATGCACAGCTCAGTGAAATAGAGAAAAATATGAAAGATTGCGACTTGACAGAAATATGCTCTGACTTCGAACAAGCTCTAACTAGTTCTGCTTCTGAGATAATCGGCAAATACCGTAGTAAAAAACAACCCTGGATCACTGATGATATACTAGACTTATGCGACAAGAGAAGAACACTTAAACCCAAGAGAAAACTAAATGCTGAATCAGAACATAAGTACAGAGAAATAAACTCCAAGATACGAAAAATGATGCTCAAGGCAAAGGAGGATTGGATACAGACACAGTGCAAATCAATCGACGATGATATGAAACATGGTAGGCACAACAAGCGAGCCTATGAAATATTGAAAATGCTAACTAAAACAACACCCAGAAGCACATATATTATTGAAGATAGAAATGGAGCACCGCTAGCTGAAGATACATTGAAACTAAATCGCTGGACTGAGTATTGCAAAGAACTTTATAACTACCCTATTAACCCTGATCCCAGTGTATTAGCCCATAATGAGAATCACAATATAGATACAGATGATGAACTGCCAATTCTTGAGTCAGAAGTCGTTAACGCCATTAAAACATTGAAGGAGGGTAAGTCACCGGGTATAGATAACATACCGAGTGAATTAATCAAACATGGAGGAACAGCTATAATAAGAATGCTCACAGCAATCTGCCAGAAAGCATGGGTATCTAAATCATGGCCAAAACAATGGACAAAATCATTAATAATACCTATAGCTAAAAAAGGTGACCTTAAGAAATGTAAAAATTACAGAACACTAAGCCTAATCTGCCATTCTAGTAAAATACTCCTAACCATAATCCTCAAACGATTAAATCCTCAAATTGAACGAGTGCTATCAGAGGAGCAACCCGGTTTCAGGAAGGGAAGGAGCACAGTTGAACAAGTGTTTAATTGCAGAAATATTATTGAGAAGCATCTAGATAGCCAAAAAGATCTCTATCACAATTGTATAGACTTCAAGAAGGCTTTTGATAGAGTGTATCATGAAGGGATGTGGTCAGCATTATGCAAATTTGGAATTAACAATGATATAATTATGATGATAAAATCTTTGTATGCAAACTCCACAAGTGCTGTACTACTCAATAATATGGCAGGCCCGTTTTTTAACACAACGGTTGGATTACGTCAAGGTTGTCTGCTCTCACCAACATTATTTAACTTATTCCTTGAAGAAATTATGAGTGAAATTGAGATAAAACATGCTACATCTATTTCTGTAGGCGGTAGACCAATTTGGAATTTAAAGTTTGCTGATGACATCGACTTACTAGCCGGATACAATGCAGAACTCCAACATCTCACAGACGAATTAGCAAAGAGTACATAACATTATGGAATGGAAAGTGCTGAAAAAAGCAAAGTTATGATAAATACTAACAATGCAAAATCTGTAGATATAACACTGTATGGAAATAAGCTAGAAGAAGTAAATAAATTTGTTTATCTTGTCTCCACAATTACAAGCGATGGAAAAAGTGATAATAAAATTAGAATAAGGCTTGCCCAATCTATCTCAGCGATGATACGTCTCTACACAATTTGGAACAGCAAACACATCAATTTTAAACTTAAGTACAATCTATATCGATCACTAGTGCTCTCTATCCTTACTTATGGCTGCGAGACATGGACGATTAGTGTGGCAATGCAAAAGAAAATATCTGCATTTGAAAGCAAAGCACACAGAAAACTACTTGGCATCAAATATCAAGATAGGATTACGAACGTGTGTATGCGCAATAGTATAACCATGATGTTAGGAACTTACGAACCTCTACTAAAAACGATAAAGCGTCGCAAACTGAAGTGGTTTGGCCATGTATCCAGACACGACAACCTGTGCAAAACTATAATGCAAGATTCTGTTGAAGGAACTCGAAAACAAGGACGACCCAAATATTAATGGATTGATAACATTGCTAAATGGACTAAACGAGATGTAAACGATCTAATACAAGATGTGCACAAAATATATGGCTGGAGAAAACGTGTTGCTAATACCTCTTCGATTGATTTCCCCTACGATTTACGAGTCACGGGATAACAAGTAACAAGTAGGTATATATATATATCTTATACGACGATCACCAGATAACAGAATAAATCGCGTAGTTAAATTACATCTAGTTTAATATAATAATGGAATGCATCAGGGAATTAAAATAATATAGATATATAATAATATATAATAGAATAAGCAATGGTATTTAAGATAGTCGTGTTAAAGTATAAAGTATATATTATTAAGTATTTGTTATAACCCAGTTTATATTGAGTTGCTATATATACTAATGTGTATAGTATATAAATACATTTATATATATATATATATATATATATATATAATCTATAGGTATATATATAGCACGTATATTAAATATTTTCTTAGAGAAGATTTTATTAAGAAATATATTATAAATCAAATATATCATAAATTATTTACAAAATAAATTATTGTTTCATCTATATATTAAATATGTTATATCAGTGAAATATGTTATCATTATTATTTAAAGCATATATGTATGTATTTAAAATCATTATCCTTGGGACTGTTTCTTTTATTTATTTATTTCTAACTTATTTGTAGTGTATTTCATAATTATCGTATCGTGGATTAGTCTATTATTAAATATAACTACTCATATATGATTAGTATAATTATAGATAGTTGTTAGAGAAGTGTTGGTTTATTTAATTATGTGTATTTTAAATTGAAAATTGTTCTTTTTAAGTATTATCCTATTAGTATAATTATTTTACCAATGTATATTTAATACATATATATATATATATATATAGTTATAAACATTATAATTAGGCGTTAACAAAATTATAACGAGTAAGTATTCAGCATATATAATAATTAAATATATAAGTCTTCGATCTGCCGGGCCATTGTAATATTTATTTACATGTGTTCGATTAAACATCTGAACCAGATAATACTATAATCTCGCCATTCTTTTATTATATAATCAGATAAATCCGTATCTAATATCAGAAAATAATCCTTGTCATAATCATTCAAATAAAATATAATTAAATATAACAATAAATATATAAATAATATAATAATGCTGTATACAATACTAAGATGTAATAGAAATAAGAGTGGTAGTTCTTCATGGGTGACAGTGGGGAGAGGAGATTTAAGTGAACGAAGTTGAGAAGAAAGTCTATGTATAGACTTACTGTCATTAGCGAGTTTGTCAAATTTGTGAGTGATGTAAGAGACTTTGGCGGTAGAAATAGCATTATGGTGGAGATTTTTTAGATTATTATAGTAGGGGAGGGATGTTTGATATACAATTTTGCGGCTTTGCGATGGATTCGCCTTTGTTTCAGTAGGGATATAGTATACCAGGATAAGTCAGGGCGTGTGATGGAGGTTTTAGTGAATAAGGGGCGTATTTATCGAGGGTGGATGAGAGAGAAGTATGGAGTTCAGCAGACGTTGAGGTTGGAAGGGAAGAAAGATCGCAGATAATAGCAGGAATGGGGAGGTTATGGAATTTGCATGATATTCTGGTAGTGAGGGGTCTGGTGGGTTTGGGGTGACTAAGGATAAGGAATATGAGAAAGTGGTCGGAATAGAGTGTTCCGATGGAATGGTCAGTGACAATTTTATTAGTTTTGGGGGAAAATATATGGTCTAAGGTGTTACCATGGACATGGGTGGGGGAGGTGACGTGTTGTACAAGGTCAAATGAGGTGAGAAATGTATTTACGGACTGTATCATAGGTGGGTTGGGTATGTTGAAATCGCCTAGTATGATTGCATTAGAGGTGATAGTGGGTAGAAATAAGCTAAATTCATAAAGGAATACATTTATGTTGGGAGAGGTAGGACGTAGAAAAGGGAAATTTTGAATGTACGAGAGAAAGGTGAGCTGATGGCGCAGCTGAGGGCTTCTGAGTGGGAGAACGAGTGATAGGAAATATTAAAGATAGTTAGAGAAGATTTGTAAAGTATCCCTGTTCCGCCACCGGGATGGGGAGAGTCGCGATGGTTGTGAATGAAACAGTAGGGGGAGTGTTAAGAGCAGCAATGTGAGGAGAATCCAGAGGAGATAGCCATGTGATGAATAAGATTTCGAGGTCATGGTCAGTCATGAAGAAAATTACAGAAGGGATTTTATTGCGAAGAGAGCGTGCATTGATAAGAGCAGCGTTGAGGGAAATAAGGTGGGGTGGAGGGTGGTTAATTGTGGGGAGGGGGGAAAGTATGATTTAAGGGAAGTCAGGGAAAGGAGCGGGAGAGGGATGTGTTGGGTGAGTAGGAAATAAGGGGAGAGGTATAAGTAGTGGAGTTTAGGGTATCAAAATATCGGGAGGGACACATGAAATTAAGGCGATGTGAAAATTGTTGGTGCCGCGGACCACGTAATTAAAGTAGGGGATAGGGTGTGAGGAGTTCAGGTGATTGAAGGTGGAGGTGCAAACTTTACGATCAAGAAGTTGGGAAATGTTGAGGGGTTCACAGAACCTGACTTGAAAGGGTGAGTTTTTTAGGAGGTGGATATAGCGGATAACAGTGTTTTTGGAATGATGATCAAGATAGGTGATGGATAGGGGTTTTGGTAGTTTGGAGGAGAAGTAGAGTTGGGTGAGTGTGGGATACAGTGAGAGTGTATATGTGGCTGGGAGTGGATATTGATGGAGGCAAAAAGCTTTTTCAGATAGGCTGTGTCATTACCTTTTTCATTGGCACCAATGAGATAGTTGGGAGATAGTTGGTAATTTACCGACAAGAAAGTTAATAAGTGGAGTGTTGGGGGGGGGGGGGGTTATTAATTATTTTCCATGCAATTTTATCAGATTTGGGGGGAAGTAGGGGAGGTATGCATGAGCGGTGAGGGTTATTAAATGAGAGGGATTTAGCTATGGAAGTGATGGATTGTAATCGTTTAGTAACAGGGGATAGGTGAGTGGGGTTAGTAGAGATGGTAGTAACAGTGGGAGAGTTGGGGGTGACTGGGGTATGGTTTGGGATGAAGGGTTGGGTGGTGGGGTGAGCAGTGAAGATGTAGAAAAAGTGGGTTGTGGAGATAGGTGGGGTGCAGATGCAGGGGAATGATTGTTATAGATGGGAGGGGAGCTCATGGGAGAGGTTTGGGAGATGCTATTGGAGAGTATCTTACGTTGGGACGGTATAGGGTCAGTTCTACAGTTGGTGCAAAACCAGTAGAAATCAGAATTTTGGAAGGCAGTCATTTTGTTAAGGGTATATTTGGGGAGTTTTTAACAGAATTGGCAATGCCACTTACGGCAATGGTCGCATCCAGTGAGTGACGTGGCGATAATGTTACATGAGGAGCATGTGAAGTCAGTGTGGGTGGAGTTAGTCATAATTGAGGGTAGAAGTAGTTTATTGGGAGTAAGTGGTAATAAATATTGGACTTAGCTTGATTATGGGTAATAAAGTTAAATTAAATAAGTAACATTTTTTAAATTAAATGTTGTTGTTAAATGTTGTTGGTAATAAATATTGGACTTGATTATGGGTAATAAAGTTAAATTAAATAAGTAACATTTTTTAAATTAAATGTTGTTGTTGTTACGTTGTAAAGGATAGGCCTATATATGTTCCTTATCATACGACTATACATTTTCGCTATTAATAAGATTATAATGATTATTATAATGATTATTATTATAATAATATATAATAATGTATAACAATTATATTCATTATACATAAAATTAGTAAAAAAAGTAATTAAATATATGATACAAAATTTAGTATAAATTATAGTTTTATCAAAAAATCAAATTAAATACACATATTAAAAATGGATAAAAATATAATAATAATTTATTAAAAAATTATAAAATTACAAAGTAAAGATTCGAACTCATACCCTCTCAATCTTTAGACTAACACTCTATAGAGTGTATATATCCTCTAGACTACTGTCTTATATTTATATATATAAAGTTATAACTTATAAACTTATATAAACTTATATAATAGTCTTATATATAAGTCTGGTTATTTTAAATAATCTAATTAAATATATGATATACGTATATTGAAGTATTACATATATTATAATTAAATAATATTAATATTAATATAGTTATATTATATTTTATTAATATTTTATTTATATAATTGTATATTATATATTATACTAGCCGTACCCGACCCGGCGTTGCTCGGTTTTTGAATATTTGCCTATTATCTATTATTTATTAATTATAGATATATTATATACCTATTCATGATTATGCATTGCTATATATACAATAAAATAAATGTTAGCTAAAATACAAACAAAATATAGAAAAATATTTAAAAAATTAGTGGAAATATATTAAAAAATGCAACAAATATTACAAAATATGTTTTAAAAAATGTCTAAAACCCAAACTTAAACCCAAACCGTACCCAAACCGGCGTTGCTCGGATATTGATTGTTTGCCTATCTATTATTTATTAATTATAGCTGTTCCTGATTCTTCATTGTTATATATACAATTAAATAAATGTTAGCTGAAATACAAACAAATGTAGAAAAATATTTTAATAATTAAAAAATTAGTAGAAAAATATTTCAAAAAATATATTAAAAAATACAATAAATATTTTGAATATTACAAAATATGTTTTAAAAAGATGTCGAAAACCCAAACCTAAACCCAAACCGTACCCGACCTGGCGTTGCTCGGTTTTTGATTTTTTGCCAATTATTATTTATTAATTATAGCTATTACTAATTCTGCATTGCTAAATATTTATATTTAATTTGTTCCTAACTATTATTTATATACAATAAAATAAATGTTAGATGACATACAAACAAATGTAGAAAAATATTTTAATATTTAAAAAATTAGTGGAAAAATATTTTAAAAAATATATTAAAAAATACAACTAATATTTCAATTATTATAAAATATGTTTTAAAAAAATGTCTAAAACCAAAACCCACACCGTCCTGACACGGCGTTGCTAGGTTTTTGATTGTTTTCCTATCTATTATTTATTAATTATAACAATTCCTGATTTTAAATTTTTTACCTTACCCAACACGACGTTTCTCGGTTTTTAATTATTTGCCTATCAATTATTAATTATAGCTATTCCTAATTATGCATAGCTAATCTTTAATTTTTAGTCTTCTAACTAATATTTAATAAATCTAACTGTATCCGATGTATATCTAGCGTTGTTCTTTTTTAGATTTATTCGTAAAATATTTTGTAAAAATACAAAAAATAATTTAAAATATTATAAAATATATTTTTAAAAAGTGTCTAAAAATATTTTTTAAATATAAAAAATATTTCAACATATTAGTAGCCATACCCTACCCGGCGTTGCTAGGTTTTTGATTGTTTGACTATTTTTATTAATTATAGCTATTCCTGATTATTCTAAAATATATAATTGCTAAAAAATACAAAAAATATTTAAAATATTATAAAATATGTTTTAAAAAAATGTCGAAAACTCAAACCTAAACCCAAATCCAAACAGTATCCGACTCGATATTTATCGGTTTTTGATTATTTGCCTATTTATTATTTATTAATTAGAGCTATTTCTGATCCTACATTTCTAGTATATACAATTAAATAAAGTTTATCTAAAATACAAACAAATGTGGAAACATATTTTTTTTAATATTTAAAAAATTAGTGACAAAATATTTCAAAAAATACAACAGATATTTCAAATAATCCAAAATATGATGAAAACCTGAACCCAAACAGTTCCAAATCGTCGTTGCTCGTTTTTTTATTATTTGTCTATCTATCATTTATTAATTATAACTATTCCTTATTTGGAATTTCTTGCCGTACCCAACTTTGCTTTACTTGTTGTTTGATAGTTTACCTATCTATTATTTATTAATTATGGCTATTCAAAATTCTGCTTTTCATATACAATAACATAAATTGTTGCTAAAATTCAAACAAATTTATACAAATATTAATATCTCAAAAATTAGTGGAAAAATATTTCAAAAATATTTCACAAAATATTTTTAAAAATACAACACATATTTCCAATATTACAAAATATTACTTAAAAAATGTCGAAAACTCAAACTGCACCCTGCATTGCTCGATTTTTGATTTTTGATTGTTGTTGCCCATTTATTATTTATTAATTATAGCTATTTCTGATTCTGTATTTCTGTATTGCTACAAAATATATTTTTTATAAATTTTCTACAAATATTTTAAAAAGTATAATATTTATATCTTATAATATTTATATATTTATTATATAATTATAATATTTTAATTATATCTTAAAATAATAATATTTCAAAGATTAGTTGAAAAATATAAAAAAATATTTCAAAAAAATGTCCACAAAAATGTTTACAAATATTTCAAAAAATAGCCGTACCCGACCCGGCGTTGCTCGGTTTTGATTATTTTCCTATATATTATATATTAATTATAGCTATTCCTGATTCTTAATTGATATATATAATAAAATAAATGTTAGCTGACATACAAAACAAAGTAGAAAACATTTTCAAATAATATGTTAAAAAATACAACAAATATTTCAAATATTAAAAAATATGTTTTAAAAAAATGTCTAAAACCCAAACCTAAACCCAAACACAAACCGTACACTACCCTGCGTTGCTAGGTTTTTGATTATTTGCCTATTAATTGTAGCTATTCCTGATTATACTTAGCTAATATTTAATTGTTTTCTTCTAACTAATATTTACTAATTCTAACTGTATCCGATGTAGACTCAGCGTTGTTCGTTTTTAAGATTATTTGTAAAATATTTGGTAAGATTACAAATAATAATTTAAAATATTACAAAATATATTTTTAAAAAGTGTCTAAAAATATTTTAAGAAATATAAAAAATATTTCAACATATTAGTAGCCATACCTGATTTTTAATGCCTATTAATTTTTTTTATTAATTATAGCTATTCCTGATTATTCTAAAATATATAATTGCTAAAAATTGCAAAAAAATATATAAAATATTACAAAATATGTTTTAAAAACAAACCATACCCGACCCGGCATTTCTTGGTTTTTGTTTGTTTGCCCATCTATTATTTATTATTTATTAATTAGGGCAATTTCTGATTCTATATTTCTAGTATATACAATTAAATAAAGTTTATTTAAAATACAAACAAATATAGAAAAATATTGTTTATAATATTTAAAAAATTAGTGAACAAATATTTCAAAAAATATTTTAAAAAATACAACAAATATTTCAAATATTACAAAATATGTTGAAAACCCAAACTCAAACCGTCCCAAAACGGCGTTGATCGGTTTTTAATGATATGCCTATCTATACTTTATTAATTATAACTATTCCTGATTTAGAATTGTTTGCCGAACCCAACCCGATGTTGCTGGTTTTTTTATTATTTGCCTATCAATTATTAATTATAGTTATTCCTAATTATGCATAGCTATTCTTTAATTGTTGTCTTCTAACTAATATTTAATAAATCTAACTGTATCCGATGTAGATCTAGCGTTGTTCTTTTTAAGACTTATTCGTAAAATATTTTGTAAAAATACAAAAATACAAAAATACTTTAAAATATTATAAAATATATTTTTAAAAAGTGTCTAAAAATATTTTTTAAATATAAAAAATATTTCAACATATTAGCAGTCATACCCTACCCGGCGTTGCTAGGTTTTTGATTGTTTGACTATTTATTTTTATTAATTATAGCTATTCCTGATTATTCTAAAATATATAATTGCTAACAAATACAAAAAATATTTAAAATATTACAAAATATGTTTTAAAAAAATGTCGAAAACTCAAACCTAAACCCAAATCCAAACAGTACTCGACTCGACATTTATCGGTTTTTGATTGTTTGCCTATTTATTATTTATTAATTAGAGCTATTCCTGATCCTAAATTTCTAGTATATACAATTAAATAAAATTAAACATATGTAGAAACATATTTTTTTTAATATTTAAAAAATTAGATAAAAAATATTTCAAAAAATACAACAGATATTTCAAATATTCCAAAATATGTTGAAAACCTAAACCCAAACAGTTCCAAATCGGCGTTGCTCGGTTTTTTATTATTTGCCTATCTATCATTTATTAATTATAACTATTCCTGATTTGGAATTTCTTGCCGTACCCAACTTTGCTTTACTCGTTGTTTGATAGCTTACCTATCTATTATTTATTATTTATGGCTATTCATGATTCTGCTTTTCATATACAATAACATAAATTGTTGCTAAAATTCAAACAAATTTATACAAATATTAATATCTCAAAAATTAGTGGAAAAATATTTCAAAAATATTTTAAATAATATTTAAAAAAATACAACACATATTTCCAATATTACAAAATAGTACTTAATAAATATCGAAAACCCAAACCGCACCCTGCGTTGATCGATTTTTGATTGTTTGCCTATCTATTATTTATTAATTATAGCTATTCCTGATTCTGTATTCCTAGTATACAACAAATATTTCCAAATATTACAAAATATATTTTTTATAAATGTTCTACAAATATTTTAAAAAGTATATTATTATATCTTATAATATTTATATATTTATTATATAATTATAATATTTTAATTATATCTTAAAATAATAATATTTCAACGAATAGTTGAAAAATATAAAAAATTATTTCAAATAATATTTTTTAAAATACAAAATATATAAATAATATTACAAAATATATTTTAAAAAAATTTCAAAAAAATGTTTAAAAATATTTTAAAAAAACTTCAAAAATATTTCAAAAAATGTCAAAAATATTTCAAAAATATTTCAAAAAATTTCCAAAATTTCCAAAAATTTCAAAAAAAAATCAAAAAAAATTCAAAAAAATAGTTCGAAAAAATGTAAAAAAAATATTTCAAAAAAGCGACGCCGAAGATTTTGGACGACAAAAAATCATTTTAATGGCAAAAAGTCAATTTTTCAGGTTTTTCTGGGGTACGCGGTATTAAATTCAAAAAATTTTCCGGACCAAGACCATACTGTTGCAAATTTATTAAGATCGGGTATAAAATATTTTCGCGACGTACCCCGGTTCTCGAGTTACCTCACCAGATACACACACACACACACACATATATATATATAATTAAATAGACTTTCTTTTATATAATAGATAGATTATAATAATATAGTTCATTTGTAAGTATTATATACTATATATAATAATTATAATAATTATAATAATTATATAATTATATAATTATAATATTATATAATTATATACTATATAATTTATATAGTATGTAATTATTAAATATAAAGATATTCTGTAGTGCATCAACTAACATAATTATTATTATTATCATAATAATTATGATAATAAAATATAATAATTATATTTAAATTTAAATTATATTAATTAAATTTATAATTAATTAAATTCATTAAATAATTTTAAATTATATTATAATATTATAATGAATATTATAAATGAATTAATTTAAAAATTAAGTTTATTAGTTCAATATTATTGAATTCCATTATAATCATAATTTAATTATATATTATATATTCATAATTTATATCCACTGGATTATCCAGGCATATTTAATGTGTTAAATGTTAGGTTTAAATATATATGATATTAAATAAATAAATTAAAATTTATTTATTATAATAATAATAATAATAATAATCTTTATAAAAATAATAAAATATTATACATGATTAATTCTATAATTAAAACTTTTTTAAAGATGCTATTTTATTTATCAAATATACTATTATCAAGGATATTGCTATACGTGTCCTTGCTATTATATTAAATATAAATGTGGACAGTTATGTTTCTATATCTATAGATATACCAAATCCGGCTTAGGGCTTTGGATATACCAGGGAGGTCTCCCTGGATATACTATATAAATGGGTTGCCAGTAATTTTGTACAACTTATTAAAATAAATGTATTTCATATACAGTTCTTATATGAATATATATAATACATTATTAAATATTGATATAATAGATTGTATTATATATTCGTATAAGAAATGTATAATTATGAAATAAATTAAATGTAATATGTCGTACGAAATTACCTCGTACGATATTACTGGTAACCTATAGGCGTCCTAACTGGCGTCCTTTATTGTGGTATATATAAATTTGGGCTTTTATGGTGGTAATTATAAAATTAATTATAGTGTGCCTTTAAAGCTCAACAAATACATAGAGTACATGTATAAAAATATAGAGGCCCAGCAAAAAACGTATATCCTATGATAATGATTTAAAAAAAATAAAATTTTAGTATAACAATTAGCGTAATACCATTGTTAACGTATTAAAATTTTGTTAAAAAATATGCATTATTCAATATGGGCCTTTATATAATATATATACAAATATACATGGTGGGCCTTTTAGGTTGCAAATATCCCTCTATATATATTTATATATGTATATATTTACAAATATAAATATATAAATGTATGATTTTATTACTGATATAATTAATATTTTATTTAGATAAATAGAACATCATATCTGAAAAGTCTAAATATTAGTCTCTATATAAGTTACTTGTTATTTTGGTATGCGAATTCCTCTATAGCATAATGTTTTATTTAATACGTAATTTAACTTATTATTAATTAAAATTAGTTATACAGTAAATTTATTAGATACTATATTAGCTCGGGAATAAACTAAACGTTAGAAACAACTAAGTTAACCATATATGACTGTGGAAAGTATACTTTAGTTAATACGTATACGCGCAGACTAAATCGCCCTCTTATTTGAGATTGACTTATATATGTTCTACGTTGATAAGGTCGGAATGTCTGATTTCCGTTTATTATTAAATATTTCGATTGAAGGCAAACACTTAAAAGTTAGGTATCGTATAAAATAATAAAAATGAAACATATAAATATTTATATTTGAAAAATTATTTACCATTAATTTATTTTATATTTAGCAAATATAGGTTCGAAAATATAAAGTTAAAATATTCTCTAGCTATAACCGGGAAGTAACTCCCCACTATAACATGCGTTATTAAAAAACAAAGAATAATACGACATTTAAAAGTGAAGAATGTCAAAAGTTTTACATTTACCGTAACAATAGTAGTGGTTAGTTACCATGGTAAGTAGTTAGTTACCACTGCAGTGGTTACATTCAAATTACTATATATCTGTACTGCGTTCTAACAAACGTCTTCTTCAGCAGTGAAAGGAGTGGCAATGGACACATGTGACAAGAGATACAAGTATATTTATTTACAAATATATTTACATTAATTTATTAAGAATTTATAATAACATTTAATTTAATTTATAATATACTTATTTTAATAATATACTTATATAAAATAAAAATAGTAGTCAATAATATTATGTATCCCATATATGCATATTAATATAAACATGCAAAAAACACATATATTATTAAAAGGAATATTATTATATTCCTATATTTAGTATGTATATATATATATTATATAATATGTAGGGGAGAGTAAAGAGAGCAATGGACACATGTGACAAGAGATACAATTATATTTATTTACAAATATATTTACATTAATTTATTAAGAATTTATAATAACATTTAATTTAATTTATAATATACTTATTTTAATAATATACTTATATAAAATAAAAATAGTAGTCAATAATATTATGTATCCCATATATGCATATTAATGTAAACATACAAAAAACACATATATTATTAAAAGGAATATTATTATATTCCTATATATAGTATGTATATATATATCATATATAATATGTAGGGGAGAGTACTCGAATACCGACACCCTAACAATAAATACATTTATTATTTCTCAATTAAATATTTCCAAATTTTATTTATAAGTATTAAGTAGATTTATTTTAAATATTTAAATTACCTACATCTTAAATGATTGAGATTTGATATTGTTTCAAAAATTTCATAAATTTAGTTGTTTAAGTTGTAACGAAAAAATCAGTTATTTGTTTATAATTAAAAAAATATAAATACAAACAAAATTATACTTATATGAATTAGAATTATATTGATTTAATATATTTAATATTAGGATTTCATACATTAATTATTTTTTGATTGGAATTATATTTTAGGAGATCTCTAGGGTGAGGATATTACGTGCATGTCGATATTAGAGCACTCTCCCCTATACATATTAGTAGATGATAACGTTTATATAAATAAATATAAAATATAAAATAATAATAGTATACTATTAATGTAAAATTTCAAATACTTGTAATATTTCTGATCAACAACATAATTATCACCAAACTTTAGATCTTTATAATTATACTCTGGCAACTTTCAAATATTTTCAAATGTTTTTAATTATAATATATATATTCCATAGAATATTTATAAGAATAATACAATTAAAAAGATGTTAAATAGAATAATAATTAATAATTAAAGGTTAATAATAACTAATTTATATAGAATATGTCAAAATATAAAAGTTAACTATTTATTTAATATATAAATAGGCTTAACTTATAACTTGCGACAAATAACAAAATAAAAACTAAATAATATTTTAAAGAATATATTGATTTGTATCGTTATATAAAATATTTCAATAACAACCGAACCGAAATAATAAATTGAATTGATAAATTGAATAAACAGATTTGATATTTAGATTGAAAATAATAAAAAATAAAATAATAATATTACTTCACTCACTAAATGACTATTCAATATGCAATTCAATATCATTCAAATCCATAAATATCCGAATTTATAAAAACCAAAAATAAAAATGACTTATTTGTTATTAGAGATCGATGATCTGGAGACACTATTACCTCAATAGTCACATATATACCGTACTATACTATAGTATACTATAGTATATAGTACAGCTATAGGTATACCTGTACCGTACTATACTATACTATAGTATATAGTATAGGTATAGGTATATCTGTACCGTACTACACTAGGTCACCAACCTCAACGTGTACAAGCTCCTCAAGGAGTTGCAGCCTACGAAGCAGACCACCACTATAACGACGGTCTTAACTACGTTGCGCCTCGCTTTCGAATGCACGGTCGATGTCACTTCGACGGCAGTAGCTGTGAGAGGTGTACTCGTTATAGGTATAGGCAACAGTGTGTGTACTCTGGTGATTTGTCGAGGGGACCCGAATTCAAAAATAATTTATTTCCATAGTAATACATTTGGAGATTCTATATTATAAATTATACATGTATAACACATTGTTATGAAATTGGTACATCATATCACTACCCCCCTGGATCAGATTATAATAGATATATATATATATATATATATATATATATATATTAATACTTTATATTTATAGAACATATAAGTTATATCGATTTTAGACTGTTAACCACATATATAACAAAGAAACAACTATATAGAGAGTAGAACGTACCAACGCCTCCTAAAACCTCGAGTTTTAGGAGATGGTGAATGTATCCGGCTACCAGGAATATCGGCGAAAATCTATTTCGTAATATCACAACGTAGAAATATTATAATTAGAAAATTAATAATAATATTTTTCAAAAATGTAAAATACCCCTTAAAAGGCACTGGTGTACGAGTTACTATGGGACACTAGTGATGTACCAGTACGCAAGGGATGCTAGTGATGTACCAGTACGCAAGGGACGCTAGTGATGTACCAGTACGCATGGGACGCTAGTGATGTACCAGTACGCATGGGACGCTAGTGATGTACCAGTACGTATGGGGAGCTAGTGATGTACCAGTACGTATGGGACGCTAGTGATGTACCAGTACATATGGGATGCTAGTGATGTACCAGTACTTATGGGACGCTAGTGATGTACCAGTACGTATGGTACGTAGTGATGTACCAGTACTTATGGGACGCTAGTGATGTACCGGTACGTATGGGGCGCTAGTGGTGTACCAGTACGTATGGGACGCTAGTGATGTACCAGTACGTATGGGACGCTAGTGATGTACCAGTACGTATGGGACGCTAGTGATGTACCAGTACGTATGGGACGCTAGTGATGTACCAGTACGCAAGGGATGCTAGTGATGTACCAGTACGCAAGGGACGCTAGTGATGTACCAGTACGTAAGGGACGCTAGTGATGTACCAGTACGCAAGGGATGCTAGTGATGTACCAGTACGCAAGGGACGCTAGTGATGTACCAGTACGCATGGGACGCTAGTGATGTACCAGTACGCATGGGACGCTAGTGATGTACCAGTACGCATGGGACGCTAGTGATGTACCAGTACGTATGGGACGCTAGTGATGTACCAGTACATATGGGACGCTAGTGATGTACCAGTACGCATGGGACGCTAGTGGTGTACCAGTACGTATGGGGAGCTAGTGATGTACCAGTACATATGGGACGTTAGTGATGTAACAGTACGTATGGGACGCTAGTGATGTACCAGTACGCATGGGACGCTAGTGTTGTACCGGTACTTATGGGACGCTAGTGGTGTACCAGTACGTATGGGGAGCTAGTGATGTAACAATACGTATGGGACGCTAGTGATGTACCAGTACGTATGGGACGCTAGTGATGTACCAGTACATAAGGGACGCTAGTGATGTAACAGTACGCAAGGGATGCTAGTGATGTACCAGTACGCAAGGGACGCTAGTGATGTACCAGTACGTATGGGACGCTAGTGATGTACCAGTACGCAAGGGATGCTAGTGATGTACCAGTACGTATGGGACGCTAGTGATGTACCAGTACGCAAGGGATGCTAGTGATGTACCAGTACATATGGGACGTTAGTGATGTACCAGTACGTATGGGACGCTAGTGATGTACCAGTACGTATGGGACGCTAGTGATGTACCAGTACATATGGGACGCTAGTGATGTAACAGTACGCATGGGACGCTAGTGATGTACCAGTACGTAAGGGACGCTAGTGATGTACCAGTACGTAAGGGACGCTAGTGATGTACCAGTACGTATGGGGAGCTAGTGATGTAACAGTACGTATGGGACGCTAGTGATGTACCAGTACGTATGGGACGCTAGTGATGTACCAGTACATAAGGGACGCTAGTGATGTAACAGTACGCAAGGGACGCTAGTGATGTACCAGTACGTATGGGACGCTAGTGATGTACCAGTACGCAAGGGATGCTAGTGATGTACCAGTACGTATGGGACGCTAGTGATGTACCAGTACGCAAGGGATGCTAGTGATGTACCAGTACATATGGGACGTTAGTGATGTACCAGTACGTATGGGACGCTAGTGATGTACCAGTACGTATGGGACGCTAGTGATGTACCAGTACATATGGGACGCTAGTGATGTAACAGTACGCATGGGACGCTAGTGATGTACCAGTACGTATGGGACGTTAGTGATGTACCAGTACGCAAGGGATGCTAGTGATGTACCAGTACGTAAGGGACGCTAGTGATGTACCAGTACGTAAGGGACGCTAGTGATGTACCAGTACGTATGGGGAGCTAGTGATGTAACAGTACGTATGGGACGCTAGTGATGTACCAGTACGTATGGGACGCTAGTGATGTACCAGTACATAAGGGACGCTAGTGATGTAACAGTACGCAAGGGACGCTAGTGATGTACCAGTACGCAAGGGACGCTAGTGATGTACCAGTACGTATGGGACGCTAGTGATGTACCAGTACGCAAGGGACGCTAGTGATGTACCAGTACGTATGGGACGTTAGTGATGTACCAGTACGCAAGGGATGCTAGTGATGTACCAGTACGCAAGGGACGCTAGTGATGTACCAGTACGTATGGGACGCTATTGATATACCAGTACGCATGGGACGCTAGTGATGTACCAGTACGCAAGGGACGCTAGTGATGTACCAGTACGTATGGGACGCTATTGATATACCAGTACGCATGGGACGCTAGTGATGTACCAGTACGCATGGGACGCTAGTGATGTACCAGTACGTATGGGACGCTAGTGATGTACCAGTACGCAAGGGATGCTAGTGATGTAACAGTACGTATGGGACGCTAGTGATGTACCAGTACGCATGGGACGCTAGTGATGTACCAGTACATAAGGGACGCTAGTGATGTACCAGTACGTATGGGACGCTAGTGATGTACCAGTACATAAGGGACGCTAGTGATGTACCAGTACGCATGGGACGCTAGTGATGTACCAGTACATAAGGGATGCTAGTGATGTACCAGTACGTATGGGACGCTAGTGATGTACCAGTACGTATGGGACGTTAGTGATGTACCAGTACGCAAGGGATGCTAGTGATGTACCAGTACGCAAGGGACGCTAGTGATGTACCAGTACGCAAGGGACGCTAGTGATGTACCAGTACGTATGGGACGCTAGTGATGTACCAGTACGTATGGGACGTTAGTGATGTACCAGTACGCAAGGGATGCTAGTGATGTACCAGTACGCAAGGGACGCTAGTGATGTACCAGTACGCAAGGGACGCTAGTGATGTACCAGTACGTATGGGACGCTAGTGATGTACCAGTACGTATGGGACGTTAGTGATGTACCAGTACGCAAGGGATGCTAGTGATGTACCAGTACGCAAGGGACGCTAGTGATGTACCAGTACGTATGGGACGCTATTGATATACCAGTACGCATGGGACGCTAGTGATGTACCAGTACGCAAGGGACGCTAGTGATGTACCAGTACGTATGGGACGCTATTGATATACCAGTACGCATGGGACGCTAGTGATGTACCAGTACGCATGGGACGCTAGTGATGTACCAGTACGTATGGGACGCTAGTGATGTACCAGTACGCAAGGGATGCTAGTGATGTAACAGTACGTATGGGACGCTAGTGATGTACCAGTACGCATGGGACGCTAGTGATGTACCAGTACATAAGGGACGCTAGTGATGTACCAGTACGTATGGGACGCTAGTGATGTACCAGTACATAAGGGATGCTAGTGATGTACCAGTACGCATGGGACGCTAGTGATGTACCAGTACGTATGGGACGCTAGTGATGTACCAGTACGTATGGGACGTTAGTGATGTACCAGTACGCAAGGGATGCTAGTGATGTACCAGTACGCAAGGGACGCTAGTGATGTACCAGTACGCAAGGGACGCTAGTGATGTACCAGTACGTATGGGACGCTAGTGATGTACCAGTACGTATGGGACGTTAGTGATGTACCAGTACGCAAGGGATGCTAGTGATGTACCAGTACGCAAGGGACGCTAGTGATGTACCAGTACGCAAGGGACGCTAGTGATGTACCAGTACGTATGGGACACTATTGATATACCAGTACGCATGGGACGCTAGTGATGTACCAGTACGTATGGGATGCTAGTGATGTACCGGTACGTAAGGGACGCTAGTGATGTACCAGTACTTATGGGACGCTAGTGATGTAACAGTACGTATGGGATGCTAGTGGTGTACCAGTACTTATGGGACGCTAGTGATGTACCAGTACTTATGGGACGCTAGTGATGTACCAGTACGTATGGTACGTAGTGATGTACCAGTACTTATGGGACGCTAGTGATGTACCGGTACGTATGGGATGCTAGTGATGTACCAGTACTTATGGGACGCTAGTGATGTACCGGTACGTATGGGATGCTAGTGATGTACCAGTACTTATGGGACGCTAGTGATGTACCAGTACGTATGGTACGTTAGTGATGTACCAGTACTTATGGGACGCTAGTGGTGTACCGGTACGTATGGGACGCTAGTGATGTACCAGTACGTATGGGACGCTAGTGATGTACCAGTACGTATGGGACGCTAGTGATGTACCAGTACGTATGGGACGCTAGTGATGTACCAGTACGTATGGGATGCTAGTGATGTACCAGTACGTATGGGACGTTAGTGATGTACCAGTACGCAAGGGATGCTAGTGATGTACCAGTACCTATGGGATGCTAGTGATGTACCGGTACGTAAGGGACGCTAGTGATGTACCAGTACTTATGGGACGCTAGTGATGTAACAGTACGTATGGGATGCTAGTGGTGTACCAGTACTTATGGGACGCTAGTGATGTACCGGTACGTATGGGACGCTAGTGATGTAACAGTACGCATGGGACGCTAGTGGTGTACCAGTGCGTGAGACTAACCCGGTCCGACCTTAGTTCTCATGGCGATGAAGATAAGGACGTAAAGAGTGACCAGTACGGACATAGGGATCAAGTACTCGACCACGAATAAGCCGACTCCGAATATCTTGCGAGCTCGCAGCGAAGGGAACACGTCCCAGTCTATGCATCGTCCGTCTATTACCTGTGCGTGCGTGTGTGTATGTGTGTATGTTGGTGCGTGTGTGTATGTTGGTGTGGGTATGCGTTAGTTATGTAAATGATGCCGATATTTGATGCCGAGCCGAGATTTCATTTTCGGAAAAAAAGAGCCCTAACCGATACTCTAGCCAAACGAGCCCGAGCCGATTTAAACTTTAGGTAACTGAGACTAATACTGCACCATGCTTTATATTTGAGCATCATTTACATCACTAATATGTATGTGTGTATGTACGGGTGCAAGCGTATACATGAGCGTGTAACATCATCCTGTCATACATATATGTGTCATATATAATCTTAGTAGGATAACCAATATATAATAAAATTAATAGATGTTTATATTATATGTGTATATATGAATTATCACATATTATATACAATTGTATAATATAAACTATAGCGTAATATATATAAATATATATATATATATATATATTTGTTATTTGTTATAACAAATATATATATATATATATTTGTTATTTGTTATAACAAATATATATATATATATATATATATATATATATATATTTATATATATTACGCTATAGTTTATATTATACAATTGTATATAATATGTGATAATTCATATATACACATATAATATAAACATCTATTAATTTTATTATATATATATATATATATATATCATGTATTAATTATATATATATTAATGAAATATATAATTAAGTATATTTAAATGTATCATGTAACTAATTAAAGTACAGTGTAATAATGTAATCATGCAAGAATATAAATATAGGATACTATTATATATTACAAAATATAAGAAAATACATACACATATTACAAGAACATAAAGTAATGAAATAAGTAAGAACTACATAGGTGAGAGCCAACAATTACAACTACAAATTTATTTCATTACTTTATATTCTTTTAATATTTGTATGTATTTTCTTATATTTTGTAATATATAATATTATCTTATATGTATATTCTTGCATGATGTATATTCATGCAGTGTCCGTCGGACACCCTATAACCAATCAGCGAGCAGCGTGTGAACTATTCTGATTTTCATAAAAATCGCGTGCGTTATAATATTAATACCACCAATAGAGCTCAATCTAAAAATTGTATTATTTAGATACTTAAATAGTATTATTAATTAAAAACATAATAACAATAAATTAATTATTAACTAATTAAATTAGAATAAATTGTTCATAAAATTAATTATAAATAATGTAATTGTAATTTGTCTGATTGATTCATCAATAATATATAGTTTATCTAGTGGTATACAGGGTGTCCGTATTCGGACACGGGTACCGAATCCGGACACCCCCGTTATCTATGGAATTAAAAGATTAAATAAAATTTTAAAATCACTATAATATCTATAATCATATATATTAATATTTTGTAATTTTTGAATAAAAACAATGAGTCATAAAATGTTAAGACCATTTATTGTTAAAGTGTCCGTATTAGGTTACTTTCCACTATAGTAAACAGGTAGTAATACATCATCTTTCTAAACTCTCGTATGTAATATATTCTCCTCTGGATGTAATGGTAGAATAATGATTTGCTTGCTAGCTGTATAGTAGAGGTTGAACTAGTTGTTTATTGTGAATGGTCTGACCGTCTCATAGCGAATGTTATTGTTATGATTAAAATATGCTATCTTTTAAAACTGTATTCAACCATATCTTATAAGCTATAGGTGGGATCAATAGATTATATAGTATTTGCATGAATATAAAATATAAATGGTTATAACCATATATGGGTGAATAATATCATATCCGTAGATATATGATATATAAACTATGATGAAATTTGATTAATATTATTAATTTGTTTAAATTATTCGTGGCTACCAAATATAGTGGCCCCAGGCTAAAACCTGATACCCTTTCAACTGCCCACGACGTATACAAATATGGCATTATGTGTACTGGGTTGATTGAATATTATAGGTAGGTATGTTTTGATAGGTACACATTGTCGTTTGTAAATATTAATACTATAACACATGTTTATATATATATATATGAAATGAACGTATATTTAAACACTTAAATAAATCATAAATGTCCTCTCAAAAGTATATCTATATAGAAATATAAATAATAAAAGTAGGTAAAACAATGAATATCATTTAAAATAATAAAATAATATAAAATAGAATATACCGGAAGGAAATTAATAAATAAATAATAATGACAAACAATCTTACAAGTATTACTGGTTGCCACCTGAGATCAATCGCCATATATATTTTATTATTATTTTTTTATTATATCATTTGTTAATTTTATATCTTAACTATATGTAACATGGCATTTATAAATCATTATATATATTCGTTTATATTCGTTATTTGTTTTTTATTATTATTATTGTTTTATGTCATTTTGTTTGTTTTAAACAATAAACTATATCTATCTATCTATCTATCTATCTATATTGATTGAATGCCATTTTATTATATATATATATATATTTGATGTAACACATATTACCTCTACTAACCACTGGTTATGCTTTACACTTCCATCTCAGACAGTATGCTGTATTACAGTATACTATAGTACCCTCGTTACTGAATTCTCTAAAATCTCACCCTCCATTAGATCGTGTTCCATTATGCCTATTCCACTCCTTCTCTCCTTATATCATTGGTTATATTACAGATATAATCAACTTGTCTCTTATCACTTCGTGTTGGCTCGACTATGATGCTCCATCAACCGATCACTACGATAGTATACGCCGAATCGGCATTTGCAGTCGTATCCCCAAAGTGTTGGAATGCATTGCCAGCTCACATTAAATCAACTGAATATCAACCTTTATTTAAACGTAAAGTATATAACTATTTTATTTCTTTATAACTTCATTATTTAATATTGTTCGTGTTCTTTTATATATATATATATATATATATATATATATATATATTTTGTTCTTGTTATTGTTCTTATATTTATTTATGTTCAAATTGTTAGACATTCATTATTATTGTCTTATATGACGCCAATAAATATATGATGTTTTGTAGTCAATAAACTATTTAATAATAATAATAATATATATATATATATATATATATATATATATATTTTGTTCTTGTTATTGTTCTTATATTTATTTATGTTCAAATTGTTAGACATTCATTATTATTGTCTTATATGACGCCAATAAATATATGATGTTTTGTAGTCAATAAACTATTTAATAATAATAATAATATATATATATATATATATATATATATATATATATATATATATATATTAATAATGAGAAATCAAGAAAATAAATGTATTTTTAAGTAATTTACTGGGACCGGAATAGTATACTATTATATAATACTATAGTATTACATACAATGTAATAAGCTAATATATATATATATATATATATATATATATTTATAAAATGCAGATTACCTATTATATCCTGAAGATGTGAGCCACTAATTAAGAAGGCGTACAATATACGGCGTACATTAATGCGAACATATGTCTTACACGGTTATGAAAATACACTTCCCAATTACTCCAATATTACCGATGCAGATGTTGCCTACGTCATTAACACTGTTTAGCTATTGTGCACACTGGTTTAATATTGTTCACACTATTTAAATATTGTTCACACTGGTTACATATTTTTCATATTATTTAGATATTATTCACATTACTTAGATATTATTCCAACTACTTAGATATTGTTCATACTATTAAGATATTGTTCAAAATATTTATATATTGTTCACACTATTTAGATATTATTCACACTACTTAGATATTATTCCAACTACTTAGATATTGTTCATACTATTAAGATATTGTTCAAAATATTTATATATTGTTCACACTACATACATATTGTTCACACCACTGCAGTAGTGATATATGATACCTATGATAGTCCGGGGGGACAATACACTCATGATTATATATCTGATGTCCCGTATAGCATCATAATGGAGGTGTATGTATTACAAGCTAATCTATAGTGTATATTATACAAATGTATAGGTGATGATGATGGTGAAATGTTGATGTATATATATATATATATATATATATATATATATATATTTTATAATAATAATAATATAATTGAAATATATCGTGCTACTAAATAATAGTATTACATATATAGACAACTAATCTATAATCAATATAATAAAATTATAATGTATCTCATTTTATATATATACGTATATAAATCAATTATTCTATAAAATTACATAGATGTACAATATAATATATGCACAATGTTTATCTATATTGCACATATATACTGCACATTTATATATATATATATATATATATATATATATATATATATCCTATAATTACAATATATATATATATATATATATATATGACTTGAATAATAAAGTAATAGTTACGTAATAGATATGTATATTTTATCACCTGCCAAGTCACGTGTTTTTTCACGTTACACGCGTATCGGGTAATTAGTACCTGTAATTACTAATTACCGGTAATTAGTACACGACACGTGACTTATAACACGTGACGATATTACTAAATAGAATACTTGACGTCGTATACGAATGTATCGATCTTTCTAGACTATGAGCGTATCTTCGATGTTTAATAAGTGCATAGAAACTCGTATATAAACTCGCTTTTATCGGGTTTTATCTCCCCGGTTTTATCGCGATTCCGCTATAGTTATAGAGATACATTATAATAGGAAATAATTGTAAATATTAGTTAGTAAATAGTGAGATTGGATTCCTGGGATAACCTATATTGCTATAGCTATAGCTATATAGTAGAGTGCACTATGAGTTGCAGTCCGGGATGGTTTCAAAGTTATATATGTAATACACCACAATATAAGTAACATCTTAATATGGCCTGCGAATTAACGCCTCCTCTATATATATATATATATATACACATGCTCACATTCACACATGCACAAATACACGTGTACACATATACACGCGTACAAGCTTACGCGCGTATACATTAACAGATGAGTGACGCGTGTTGTGTGCTGACGTTAGTAATGAAGGCGTAATTGACTACTAGTGTTCTATCGTGTAATGCGTCATACCACGTGTCTAACCTATTCTCCCCTATACGCGTGATACACGTGACGTGTAGCACGTGACTCGTACTTCGTGGTCACGTGGAACTTGATGCGCCGCACGCGTGACGTATTCTAATTTCTCTGAATTGATGACATGTGATAACATTGTAAACACATACATAACAAGTTATATTTATAACTCGTGACATCACAACATACGTTTATTAATATATATTAGTGCTGTAAAATTTCAAATCTCAAATATCAAATCTCAAATATCAAATCTCAAATCTTTTTTTTTCGGTTCGGTTCAAATCTTCAATTTTCGGGTATTTGGAAAGATTTGATGGTCTCAAATCTTTATTTTAAATTTAGTTTCGGTTCGGGTATCATGTCAGGTAATTGTTCGGGTAACGATCGATTAACATAATTATGTAATAAGTTTCTTTCAACTATTTTAAAATATCCAATAAAATGTATAGATACTATTAATTCGATTATCAATTATGCCACCTATATGATAATATATTTAAAATCAAATAATGTTATCAAGGACACCGTTTCCTTGATTTATTATCCATTAATAACAATATTTAAAAAGTAATGTGTATATTCTGCATATTCCTGAAGGAATATCATTAGATTAAGTTTAAATGATTTATACTCTGTATTAATATATACAATTGTAATTCATAAACCGTTTAAAACTATATTTGTCTACAAGTACATTTTTAATACATATTTGACACTATGGTATATATATATATATATATATATATACTACTAGATATATCTACTAGATATATAGTCTAAATATAATATTTATATTTAGCCTTCTATATAAATATATATATATATATATATATATATATATATGCTATAGCATATATGCCATATATGGTGTATATAGTATATAGGATTCCTCTTACACCTTTACTAAATACTATATATTGACATATATATATATATATATATGATTATTAGAATAGTAACGTATTCAATAATTCAAGTAATTAATAATTATGTATTGTCAATTATTCAATTATAATTAATTAATTAATAATTATTTATCAATTATTATTATTAATTAATACAATTAATTATATACTATTTTAATAATTATTAATTATTTAATTATAATTAATTGATTAATATTATTTGTAAATAAATTATTATTATTATTAAATAATAATAATTATTTATTAATTATTATAATTATTTAATAATTATTATTATTATTTATTAATTATTATAATTATTTATTAATTATTATAATTATTTATTAATTATTATAATTATTTATTAATTATTATAATTATTTATAAATTATTATAATTATTTATAAATTATTATAATTATTTATTAATTATTATAATTATTTATTAATTATTATAATTAATAATTAATTTAATTAATAATAATTATTTATTAATTTATTTATTATTATTAATAATAATGAATTAATTAATATCTCATTTTTTTTCTTCGTTAACTTATTTTAAAATATTATTAAAAGATTTGAAGTTC
Organism: Osedax fenrisi; assembly: GCA_964019155.1. Lineage (NCBI taxonomy): Eukaryota > Metazoa > Annelida > Polychaeta > Sabellida > Siboglinidae > Osedax > Osedax fenrisi. Next base: position 41,392,976 of record OZ025243.1, read on the forward strand.
TCGAGAACATACCTAAATATGAGAGATTTGAAGTTCTCGAGAACTTGATATTTTTTTAAAGATTTGAAGTTCTCGAGAACAAACATTTTAAGATTTGAAGTTCTCAAGAACAACCAAGTATTTGAAATTTTACAGCACTAATATATATATATATATATATATAATTATGTGTGTGTGTATATATATATGTGTGTGAGCTAAACTCGCCGTTATAGTATCTATATATATATTATAGTATCTATAGATACTATAGTACTATAGATAATATCTATAGTACTATAGTACTATCTATTAGATATATATCGGTTAGAATAAAAATGCTTACATTTAGTTTTAAATCAAATACAGTTCAATTATTAAATGTACCGAACTTTATAAATTGTAAAATAACTTGTAAAACAACCTAAATAAATGAATTTTGTTATTGAATTTTACCATTAACACCGGTAAAGTTTTATAAAAGTATATATATATAGTTTATAATTGACATAGTTATGGGTTATAGCAATCTTATATAGGAGGTTATATAGGTAAGGTTTGGAAATATATCACAATTAATAATGAATAACTAAATGAATCGATAAATAAGTGAATTGTAAAAAATCCATAACTAGAGTTAATATATATATATATATAATTATGTGTATATATACCGAAGCCCATAACCCCATAACAGACCATAAAAGCATATATATATATATATATATATATATATATATCATCGATATAAAGAAACTTTCTTTATATCGATGATATATATATATATTTATATATATGCATATATGTGCATATATGTATACATTTTAGAGAACCCGGTTGTACACTTTTAAATAATGGGTCCACTATAGACATGTGTATATTGACAGAGAATGTATATTGATACATAATGTCTACAGTGCACTGTAGACATTATGTATCAATATACATTCTCTGTCAATATACACATGTCTATAGATATGTCAATAAATGTATATAATCATCATTATTATCAACTATATATATATATATATATACTGAAACGAATGTCTATATATATATATATATATATTATACTTATATTAACTAAAGTAAGCATTATATATATATATATATATATATATATATATATATATATATATATTACATATGTAATAAGTCTGATAGGCACACTCAGTCCTTAAACCAAAAAAAGTAGAGTACGTATTATGCATTAAATATATTTATGTATATGCCATATTTCTTAAAGAAATGTATTGATATATAAACCGATCATCTCATTAATATATATATATATTAACCTATAATCGAGCCTATAGGCTTGCATCGCCTATATATAGGCGATATATTTATACGATAATATGTTTCTGTGTTTATGTGTGCGGGGTAAAGGGAATGTGTACATATGTAAATGTGTATGTTTGTATTAGAGTATACTATAATCACAGAATTTGCGAAGCAATCCTTATAATTTCCTAAAGTGTGGTATAGTATACTAATGTATATATTACGTAGTGTGTTATTCCATTATACATATAATATAATTACTGAGGTTAAGACCCTAATGTCCCTACTGAGATGTTATTGTCATATTTAAATTAGATAATCTCAGCGATATTATGGCATGTGACATATGTGCGCTATATTGCCACACACACACACACACACACACACACACACACACACACACACACACACATACACACACACATAATAACACATACATAATTTTATAAAATGGGTCTTAAAATATTATTTAGAAGTGATCTTATATAATTGTGTATAAATAAATGATCGGCTCTCGTTAAAACCATGGATGCATTAACATGAGAGCGGCTTCGAAGGGACATTAGAGCCATATATGGTTATAAGTGAAAACTTCATCTAAGTTCCTGGATGGGATGAAAGGACTCCACCAAATAAAAATAACAATAACAATAACAATAACACGTGCATTACATAACAACACACGTGTGTAGAAATATTACGTAATCACACGTGATCTTACACTCGTGATTGTATACTAGTGTTTACTAGTGTTATTTCTATATGTTTAATTATACCTATTATTATATAACAATACATATTGTTATATATAATTATATATCTATATAATCTCTCATCAAATGATTTCAATTGTTATATACGTTATGTAATATGACAATTAAATATATACCTATTGTTATCATAAATAATTGGTTATATATAATATGTATATATATATATATATATATATATATATATATATAAAGTCAACTCTCGGTAAGTCGGACTACGGATAAGTCGGACTTCTCGATAAGTCGTACACATATAGTTGGTTTGGTTGGATTTGTATCTAGTTCAATGTTAAATTAATCGGATAAGTTGGATAAGTTGGATTGGATAAGTCGGAATATTTTATAAGTCGGACACTTATTATTGTCATTTTTATGATTTTTATACTGGATAAGACGGCTTTTTATAAATTGTCAGAAATGTTTACTTTAAATAATGTATATTATAATGTTAGTAAGTAATATTATTGAATACAACATGTTAGGTTGTTGTACATTTCGGTAATCCTTTACTTTAACTCATGCTGCGCTTCTTATGTATTATTTGCATGATATTTTGAATATCGGATAAGTCGGACATCTCGCTAAGTCGGACACTTTTTCGGTCCCTTGCGAGTCCGACTTATTGGGAGTTAACTGTATATATATATATATATATATATATATATATATATATATATATCTATATATTATAATATTTATATAGGCTAACCACTTTACATTATATTTATAATAACAATAGGTATATATTTAATAGTCATAACAAAACGTATATAACAATGAAATCATTTGATATAGATAATAATATGGACACCTAACCTAAATATGGATACTACGCTTCACAACTATATACAACATGTAAACATCCTATAACAATAGCCTATATATATAACAATAGCCTATAGGCCATATATGACCTGTAGTGTAGGCACTACTTTAGTGAATATGTGGTACATCAATAATGAAGCATTATTAATGATAGAAATTTGAATACGTTAATTGACAGGGAATTATATCAAACAAATCACGATACACTATATATGTATATATAATATTAAATTCGATGTCGACATATCTCTTAATAAATCACATTGTCTGATCACTAATTACAGATCACGTACACGTCTACGAACAATATCACTAAAAACGAATCTGTAACTCCTTATCTATTAAATAACATTATAATTAACCTCATAACTAAATATACTCCATTTAAGACAAACTAATTACTATTCTCTCGGATTTGTCATGTTTAACTTACGATTTCAGTTTAATTAAATAATTTATCAAGTAATTAAATAGCACATATCAACAATATTAGTCAAGTAGACTTTCACATTTACTAAAATAAATACAAATATTTCATAGAATCCGTCAAAAGTAACTATTTCCAAGAAATACTTTTATAATGCAACGGCGACAATAAAATGTTGTTAAGAAAACAATACTAGAAAGAACAGCATGTCCTACGACATTCCTTGGTCAAGTACTGTATAATAAGTTGTATTACCATTTATCATTTAAAATCAATAAAATATGTGACTCTAATGCTAAACTCTCGAATATCAAATCTCCCCCAAATCATGAAATATTATACACTGTTACTAAATATAGCGTTTCACTTATACTACATGTCTTCTTTCGCCCTTCCAACTTTTACCGATATTATAACTACCTTCAAATAGTATTACCCTAACTATCCACTACCACTCAAACAGCATACCGTAAATAACAGTATAGCATCTAACATCGTTACTAACTTTAAATAAGTTATTAAAGTTATATCAATTTAATAACTTTCCTAAACACTGACAATATCGCTACTTAGGTTATACTTATTAAGTAAAACACGAGCGTATCTCATATTAACTGAACAAAACACACACCTATAGCTCGACCTATAAGCTATCTAACTATTCATAAACTATAGTTATACGCGTACCCTACTAATGTCGTATACAATAGTATACAATAGTATACTATTTTTGTATACGGCCTAATTAGGTTAACATTAATGTTTAGGTTATTGTAACATTCCAACGACTTATTATTGTCAAGGTAATAGCATGTACCCCCCCGTGGTAAGAATGCTCGCAATACATCGCTACCATAGTGCATCACCTCCACACGCATATCTACATGATACATCGCAGTGTACCTATACATTACCGTGCATAGTAACGATCTTCGTGAAGACAGTCATATCGTAGGAACACCTACACAACTTTACTATAGTACATATATAACTATATACTATATATTATATATAGTATATAATATATATTATACATATAACTGACAATACTCGACTATTACTCGGATATCCAAATTATATAGTAGTTATTAATGTAGTGTATACACTCTAAATAAAGTACAATAAGGAGGTGTAATGCTATAGTATTCTGTCCTCTTCATCGTACGTGTACTGTTCATGTTAACGCTGCATATACCCCACACAACATACACGCTATAGCTAATGTACGCTAACTTCCTCGTGACACATAACTTCATTATACCCCTGATAGTGGGGGGTTGCCACCCTGGTCTGTAGTATTGCTTCGTAGATGTTATAAAAGATGTTTACTTAAAGTATTACCCATTGGCCTGAAAATAATACATGTTTACAAATATATATATATATATATATTTATATATATATATATATATTTATATATATATATATATATATATATATATATATTCACGAACGACAACAATAGAAAATTATTTTAAATCCCTCTTATTATAAGGAACAAGAAAACAAAACAGAAATCAAATACAAATTTGTCTAATAAATATTATTATTATATGACGATTATTACGTGAGATGACCTACCCTTGTGCTCGGTAGGAGGAAGCACAGTTGAAGGCCAAGTCCTACGACCCAGACGAACACAGCCATCGTCACCACGTGATACCTCTTCAGCGTGCACCTGTGGAAGATGGGAAACACCACCGCCAGGTAGCGCTCGAAACACAACAACGCCAGGTTGAACGAAGACGCCTGCACTAGACTCCAGTAGGGTAGATCGCTGGGGTGGCGGGGAGGGGTCAGGGGTTAGGGTAACTGTTCCGGTAGTTATGGTTGTTTAAACGTATATTTATAATATTATATATAATATATTTATTATATATAATAATAGTATTTAATTATTAAAATCTCATATATATATATATATATATATATATATATATATATATATATATATATATATATTATTTATCTAGTGTACTCTCGTAACACGTGGTTATTATATAATGTATAATACTTTATCGGTTGTTAATAAAAACTTGTTATAATAACGGGTTTAGCATGTTTAATACGTAACGATAGGAATTGGGAGGTGTAAGTGTTGAGGGTGTAACGTTAACCCGGGGTAGCAGGTATGTGTAAGGTGTAAGTTGTAATCTATATATGAATATATGTATATCATCGCAAATGGTTTTTAATTATTCTGATAAAATATAACAAATATTTAAATATACGTATTTATAATACACTAATGTTAATATATATATATATATATATATATATATATATATATATTTATGGTTTTTTATGGGGTCAAGCGTATACATAAAATACTAATTATATTAATGTTTTACAGAACAGAGCCCTGCGAATTATTCATAAGATAAATCGTTTCAAAAATATTGATTATATTTATAAAAAATTAAATATACTAAAGTTCAATGACTTGAAAAAAGTATATATGTTAAATTATATGTATAAAGCATTTCACCATAAGTTAACTAATATTGTACAAGTAAAATATGTCAAAAAATATTCAAGATATAATTGCAGAAATGATAAATTATTCCATATTAAAATGAGTAAACTCAATACAAAGATTAAATGTTTGTCTATTTCTGGTTGTATTCTTTGGAATGAATTTGATTTAATTATCAAAAATTCAATTACTTGTAGTATTTTTAAAAATAAGTTAAAAAAATTCTATATTAGTAAATATTGATTCATCTAATTGTATTCATTCATTTTCTAGTTTACTTCATTTAAGAAACAGATATCGGAAACAGGAGCCAGCTTTAACAAGTGAACGACTTATCCTGATATTGAAGATATTATTTATTTATTATGCTATTATTATATTATTCAAATTTATTATTATTTTGTATTGTTCGATTATACCTATATTTATTCTTATTTATTACATCTTGTTTCTTATATTACTCCTGTCTTACGTGTATTTAACGCTATAGCGAATATATTATTACGTCATTCAGCTACAATATTAACGGATCTCAGTTACGCAGATGACATAGCTCTAGTATCCCAAGAAGTCGAACAAGCTCAACTCATGCTAACAAATATTGAAATAGAAGTCGCTAAAATCGGTCTCCATATAAATGCAAAGAAAACTGAAATAATGTCCTTTAACTACAACACACCAGTCAACATCGAACTAGAAAACTGCACTGCAATAGTAAAAGTCGTTAACAATTTCAAATACCTGGGTGCGTGGATGTTGAGCTCACAGAAGGACTTCGAAATTCGTAAAGCAATTTCGTGGTCAGCAATCCACAAAATGAATTCAATCTGGAAATCCAAAATGAACATAAATCTGAAAATAAGAACCTTCAAAGCGACAATCGAGCCAATATTACTATATGGAAGCGAGTGCTGGACAATAGATGCTAGTCTACGTAAGAAAATCGACGGATGCTATACCAGATTTTTAAGATTGGTGACCGATACTTCATGGAAAGAAAAGATAACCAACGTTCAACTCTATAGAGGACTGCCAAAGATTACTGATGTCATTAAAGATAGAAGACTGCGACTAGCAGGTCATTGTATAAGACACAATGACGAAATAGCGCACAATCTAATATTATGGACGCCAAAGACCGGTAAAAGAAACAGAGGACGACAACCCAAAACATTTGTAGATATTCTAAAGAACGACTGTGACTGCGAAGAAGAAGACGAAATACGTTCATTGATGATGGATCGTGCTGGATGGAAGAAATGTCAAGAACTGGTCGAGCGAGAGCTCGACTAAAGTAAGTAAGTAAGAATATATTCATAGCATGTAGGTTACTACATGCCTACATACCTACCTAATACATACACATGACCGTTAATTATTCCTTATTACGGTTTTCTATGATAGAAAATATTATATACCAATACAATCCTTTTGTACTAATATACGAAGACATGTAGCCGATAAAGGCCATTCGGGCATGCCATGTGTTCATGTTGTGAGTAGATGTTTGCCGCACGTGATATTTGAGCTATTTGATTCACTATGTAATTTAATTTCAGTATATATTATTATAGTTATGTTATTATCATATTTCTTTGTTTTTGTTCTTTAATACTTATATATTTTTGTGTGGAATCCTTTCTCGAAAGCATATTGCTATTAAAGGGTTCCTTTTTTACTCATTATTTAACTATATTATATTGTATACATATGCCATGTGTATTAATTATTAATTTTTGTATATTATACAAGTAAAATAAATATAATTCAATTCAATTCAATAAACGGTGTTTAAATAAAATAATAATTCACATATTAATAATAATAATGATATAAATATTTGCGTATTATTATTATTATTATTATTATTTATTTGAGTTTATATAATTTTTAAATGATAATTAACAAAAGTGTTTATAATAACATGGTAATATAAGTACAAATAAAATGATAATATATGTTCGTGATATATAAAATAACAAAAATTACTTTATAAATCGTGTGCATAAATTATAAAAAAAATAAACGAATATAAAATTATAAATTATAAATAAATGAGTTTTTAATAGTGTATTGAATGATGATGTTGATTCACGGGATCTTAAATCAATATCGAGATTATACTAATGTATAGTATATATTGTATAAATTGTATACATTGTATACACATATGTAGAGTACACATGGTCACACTATATATAGTGTGTATACACATGATGAAGACCACAAATTAAAGGTAATACAAAAAATATAACTTACATAATATGTGATTTATTAGGGATTTAATTTATAATGAATCTAATCTATTATATTTAGTAAATATTATTTACTACATGGAGAAAAAGTATTCCATGTATATACATATATATATATATATATATATATATATATATATATATATATATATATATTTATAAATATAAAATCATATTGGATATTAATCAAAAGCCGTAAAATATCGAGTTGTAACCCGCGGTGTGACGCTGCGAAAGGGGTGTGTCATGATTACGTAATCACACGAATACGAGAACGAGTAGGAGGAGGCGGCGGCGGCTTTTTTGAATTGCTCGCGCGGTTCCGGTATAATAATTTATATCATCTGATATTACATCCAATATTCGTATTGTATTTAATCAAGGACATGTCCTTGGTTTAATGGACCATTCCATGTATATATATATACGTATATATACGTACATATATATATATATATATATATATATATATATATATTAGTTATAAACTATAGTTATACAAAATCTAATTATATAAATATAAATATATTAAAATAATCCAATCTGTATTTGTTTACGTTATTAATGGCGAATGATAATTTAAAATGTGTTTGCATTGCGAGATACGATGTGACAGGGATTGGGATAATATTATATTAAATATAAATTATAAATCATATTATATATTCAAAACCCGAAACCGGTTTCAGTATATACAATAACATTCTGAAACCGACCCGAAAAACAGATTAAAAACCCGAATCCAGTATGTTTAAAAAAACCCGAGACCGACCCGAAACTGACCCGATACGTGAACATCCCTGCTATATATATACGATATATATATAATATATATATATATATATATATATATATATATATTTACATATATAATTACATGGTGTATATATGTTTAACCAGAGGAGGTTAAAGCCGTATCACATACCTTAATACAATATAACATTTTATGATATGAATATATTATTTTAGAGATGGTATAAAGATATAAAATAAATATATATGTATAATACAAATATAATATTTAATATATATATATATATATATATATATATATAATTATGCTATTATTTACTATAACCATTATATATTAACAATTACGCAATCATGTTATCACGTGGCTATAGTAATAGTAGAAACCTATAGGTTTCTTTATTACACTAAGTATAGAAGTACATCCTTATGTAACTCATTAAATGTAAATATAACTTATGTACATTCATATATAATGTAAATATTGTATATATATATATAATATATATTATATATATATATATATATGATTATATAAATATATATATATACAATGTATTAATATATTAATATATATATATATATATACAATATTTACATGTACTTAATGAATTAATGAGTTACATAAGGATATACTTCTATACTTAGTGTAATAAAGAAACATAGTCACGTGATACAACGATTGCGTAATTGTTAATATATAATGGTTATAGTAAATAATAGCAAATAATATATAATATATAGGTATATAATACTACATAATATGTATTACATATATGTGTGAGTATATTCATAACTTAAATAATGTATATTATTTTCAGTGAGAATATTAATCATTTATATATATACAGCAAAGCAGAATATACCGACTAGGTTATGTAATAAAGTATTTTAACCTTATAAGGTCCCAATACTTCACTATAAATATATGTTCAATATAACCGATAAGGACATAATTACATTTTTAAGTCACGCCCATATTTTAGCAGAACATAATAAATCATAAATAGTTTATTAGGATTAAATAATACACTATACATATATTATATGTATAATATTGATATGTGTATATATATATATATATATATATATATATATATATATATATATATATATATATATATATATATATATATATATATATATTCATGTTGATGATTATAATAATAATGTATTAATTAAAACTTAATTTAATACACATATATATAAATACATAATTTAGTAATCTAGGGAATAATTATGATTAATAATAGTGTATTTAAATTGATAATCACTGGTGTAGATCATGAGTAGAAGACATTGCACATACCCGTACATACACGTACAGTGTACGGCGTACAGTGTGGAGTTAATCATGTTAGTAATACATGTAGCTGCTGCTGTTCGCGAACTTCGCGGGTTATTGTATTTCAATAACTATTGACCATGCAGAAACACTTTACATAAGAAAATTATAGTGAATTAACAAATATTAAGATAAATTTAATTTTAATAAATCAATAATTCATAACTTTTGCATTATTGATTGATGTAGGGTGGTCGAGTTCACTACATTGTTCGCTTAAGGGAGATGTATTATTACAACAGAATTAAAGAATATGTATTATATCTTAATATGTAATAACGTATACGTTTAATTTTACAATTTGTCTATGTTAGCTATTGAATTTTAGAACAACGGGTCTAATAATTAAGGTATCGCCACATATCGGACGTTATTGTAAACACTGTTGAGATTGTGAATTCATTAAAAAATAGCCTTTTTTACTCTTTCATTTATAAATATTCTAATATAAAATTTGATTTTATTCATAAAATAAGATAGCTATCTTGTTAATGTAAATAATTTGTATATTAATATGTTAACAAATATTAAAATTATTCAATATGTTCATATTTATTTGATTTTGCTATAGCAGGGTATACCTTTTGTATATATTTTGTAAGGGTATACCCCTTACAAAAACCCTGCGATGTATTGCTACTTTCCCCTATATCGTTAACTATTTGTAATTATTATTAAATTATAGTTAATATAGCGATATATTGATTATCAATACATGGACATATATGCATAGTGTATTGTATTGGGATTCAGCTATATTTCATGCAGTCAAGATGTATTCACACATTATTTGATAATATACATGTAGATTTTTACTCCACACACACACACACACACACACACACACACACATATATATATATATATATATATATATATATGTGTGTGTGTGGGTGTGTGCGCGTGTATGTATGGATGGGGGTGTATGTGCATGTGTGTGTTTGTGTGCGTGGTAATCTTCATATAAATATATATATATATATATATATATATATATATATAAATGTATAAACGTCTATAGAAATAACCTGGTCCAGAATATGCACTTGAACATGCCATTGTCACCGACCCTGTCAGATTTCCACAAGGTCATCATGATCACGATCAAGATGGATGTCAGAAGGTCAATCACCGACTGGTTCCATATCAATAGGTTGGCGAATGTCCTGCGCATAGAAGCCTTACTAGTGACGTAGACCGCGGTGCTGTTGCCTAATACGCCCACTATGCCAATCACGAGGAACGATATCTGGGTGGGTAGAGGTAATCGTACTTTAATATATATATACACTTTAATATGTATATATGCATAACTATTGTGTTTAATGTTTTTATTTTTATGTAGTATACTTTTTTTCATTCCATCCAGGAACTTAGATTAAGTTTGTATTAACTTAAACCATATGGCTCTAATGTCCCTTCGAAATTGCTCCCACGTTAAAGCATCCATGCTTTTAACTATAGTGTATCTATAGAGCCGATCATTATTGTAAATATAATTATATAAGATCACTTCTAAATATTATTTTATGACATATTTCAATGTCCGCACGAGGCTCGAACCCACGGCCTACTACTTATGTGTCTGACGTCTTAGCCAACTGAGATACACAGACAGTTGTTTATATTAACTATGATTAACTATAGTTAATATCGGTGAAAATTAATACATAATATATTATTCTATAAACTAGTAATGTGTTGAGTAGTATATATTACGTTATAATACGATGCCATTTTGTTCATATTATCTTTTGTTATATCATATATTATGTCGAAGAATAATATCTGGAGGTGGGGGGAAGAGGTGGTGATAGTGTACTGTAGCCTATATGCTAGTAACTAACTATAGTTAATATCGGTGAAACGTTGTAAATGATAGCCTATCATTGATAGGTAAAAAAAATATTAGCATGTCATTGTGCGGCGGATTAACAGTATGTACTATACTGTATTATATATATATAATATATATATATTATAACTATAGTTAATACTGTGTATACATGGTATTAACTACAGTATATATATATGTACCGTATATATATATATATATATATATATATATAATACAGCATACTAGGACATAGTAGGACATACTACTACAGTGCATAACACTCTAGTAGTGTAAGTAGATTAGACACAATTAATCTGTTTACAATTCGCAAACATGTAATATACTATATTGTAATCATTATTATTGATTTTCTATAGTATAGTATATAGTATATACCTATATGTATTCATCTTTGAATTTGTTATTTTAAATTCTATAAACAAATTATCAATAAAATATAGTATAAGAATAAATTAATAAAAATATGTTGACTTTATTGGTGCAATGAAATAAAATAAATATAAAGTGAAATATACCTACTTTTATAATGAGAAAACATAAAATATATTTATATGCATAGGGGAAAGTAACCGAATACGGACACTCTCGGTATCTCAGAAACCATAATTATACCCAAAAAACTGTTTAATGAATAAAATATTCATAATTATATAAATAGTCTAAATAGGTATTTGTTTGTAACTATTCAAAATAGTGCTGATATATCCAATAAACTGATTTTTGTATTAATATTTTAAATTTATGAAAAACAATGTTTACTTAAAACCTTCTCAAGAATATAAAATGTATCGATGTAAAACATAACAATATATTATTAATAACTAAAACATTCTAAACATTATATATATATATATATATATATATAATTACTATATTTTTTATCAAATATTAATTAAGTTATAAACATATATCTAGATGTCATATAAATCCATAATACGGACACCATATAACCAATCATCACGCAGCATGTGAACTATTCTGATTTTCATGAAAATCGCGTGCGTAATAATATTAATACCACCAATGAAGCTAAATCTATAAATGTTATTATTTATATACTTAACTTGTATTATTAATTAATAAAATAATAAAAATTAATAAATTAATTACTTATTAAATTAAATATAATTTAATATATTAAATTATTCATAACATTAATTATAAATAATGTAATTGTAATTTATCTGATTGATTCATCAATAATATATAGTTTATCTAGTTGTATATATATACCCTATTATAAAACTGGGTGTCCGTATTCGGACATGGGCACCGAATACGGACACCCCCGTTATCTATAGATATATGGAATAAAAATATTACATAACATTTTAAAACCACAATAACATCTATAATTATAGATTATAATCATATAATATTAATATATTGTAATTTTTGGGTAAAAATATTGAGTCATAAAATGTTAAGACCATTTATTGTTAAAGTCTCCGTATTAGGTTAATTTACCCTATATATATGTAGTATATACTTATATACATATGTATATTACATATATTCATATATGAATATATGTATACAATTAATTTTAAACTAAACTATATTGTTATCGTATATAATAAATAATATAATCTACATAAATATTTATTATATAATAAATAAGTATTAAATGGTTATATTCTTAAATAATAATTCAAAATCGATTTATTTATAATTTGTAAATATACACCTTTCTATTAATTATTAATATATATTATGTGTATATGTCTATACATAATGGTATATATGAACTGCAGTTCATATATAGTATACACATAAGAATATGTTATATGGACTTAATGAATTATATATAAATATTATATATATATATATATATATATATATATATATATATATATATATATATATACCTTTATACATAAAAATGATCTATACAAATAATAATTAGTATCACTATTGTTGTAACAAATCACTATTATCTGAATATCCGGTATTACATAATAACATCTACCCATACCCATACCCATACTCACACATACACCCACCCACACTATATTACACTATCATGATATTATCCTATTGTATTTTTATGCATATTATATAATAATCAATTATGTATTTAAGGGCATACGCTTGACCTTAGAATTCAATGTAAAAATATAGGTTTTTTTTAAAGTCTATTAGTCTAAAAATAATTAAGTTATTTTAATTCTGTAAACGGCATATTGTAGTGTGGAATGTTATTTACAAGAAATTGTATGGATCATAATATATCATTATTTATTTTCGGAAATACAAGATATCTTGTAATGGGGAAAAAATATTCATTTTTATTTGAAACTATTTTTATATATGATATAATGAAAATAATTGAATAAGCCATACAATTTTATAATATAGATATATAAATTGATATATACTGAAAATGTCATCAAATTATGAGCATTATTTTTAGAGTAATAGAATTTTTAATATTTAAACTTAGGCTAAAATAATTATTCTGAGATAATCAGGTTTGAAAAAATGACATCTAAAATAAAATATATTTTTATGAAATTTACAATATAGAACTTATAAAGAATAATAAAGAGTATGTATGTATGTTCATTTATGGCGATTGTATTTGAACTTTGATTTTTGTTCTCCCAGGTTATACTGATTACAATATATTAGATTATCATAATTATATTTTAATATAATTTGAAAAGTATAAATTAAAAATAATAAATATCATTTATTTTTATAATTTAGATTTATTTTATACAAAATAAACATGATTTTATCGTTTTTTATGTAGGTTTATAGATTATATTTATAATATTATAAATAATTATTATTATATTATATATAATATAAACACTAATTATATTTGAAAATAATTTGAAAAGTTTGAAAAAATAATAAATATCATTTATTTTTATAATTTATATTTATTTTATACAAAATAAACATGATTTTATCGTAGTTTATATATATGTTTATAGATGATATTTATTATATTATAAATAACTATTATTATATTATAAATAACTATTATTATATTATATATAATATATACCATAATTTATTTTTGTTAACATTATTTATTTATTATTTATATACAAAAAAAGGTGATGTTATAAAAGTTTGATTTGTATGCATTATTGATTGTTTTATGCTCTAATATTTAGATATGTTATAGATATCTGTATATATATAATGTATTACATTTATCAAAAAAAAAATTATTTAATTTGTTTATGTTGACTGATTTTTTAGGTCAAGCATATGCCCTAAAGTAATTTATTAAACAGATAATTCACATTTATACATATAGATAGATAGATAGATAGATTAAAAGTTTATTGAATTACTGGTTATAGGTATACCTATATAAAGAAAGTTATAATTATATATAAACATATAATTATATAACATATAAACAAAATATATAAATGTGATAATAGTAATACAAAACGACACGATACAAAAAAACAAGAAATAAACTGAGAAGTAAAATAAAAATAAAACATTGGATTATACGAGCCGTTGAATCAATATATAGTATCTGATAGTGCAAGTTGTCAAACAGGAGAGGTAACAAAACCGAAGGTCTCGGGTTGGCAAGGCCCATATGGGATGGATCAATTCCCAAGGGCGGATGAGTCCCTAGTAAGTAATTTGGTTGACGTCTCCTGGCGTTAAGCTACCGTAAACTGCTGACAGCAAGCATAATATCAGATACTATATATTGGTACAATTAATACGGAATAACAATAACATAATTGATACATTTGGTGTGAATTAATGTTTCACGGAAAAGTGTTACGGTTTTACAAGATGTAATTGTAAAGGGTAACGCGTTCCAGGAAGAGCAAACTCTATTTCCAAAATAATTCAGATGGGCGTTTGTTCTACATTTTGTCTTTCGTTTCTTCACTTTAGGCCCTCTGCAATTGTTGCTATATAGATCAAATATATCAGTTGCATCCACATCGATAAGTCCGTTCAGTATCTTATATGTCAGGGTAAGATCAGCTAATAACCTACGATGAAATAAAGTTTTAATATTGAGAACAATAATTCTATCTTCATAAGACCGTTTAGTAAGGTTACATCTATAAAAAAATATTTTAGTGAAATAGATTTGAATATTTTCTATATTGTTAGAATTGCATATGAAATTGTCTGGATTCCAACAGATGAATCCGATTCCACAATAGGGCGAACGTATGATATATAGGCTTTAAGCAAGTATATATAATCATTGGTAATGAAACATCTAAATAATCTATTAATAATTAAGTGTGCTTTATATAGTATTAATATGAGTATTAAAACTCATATTATCATTAAATGTTATGCCTGAATCCTTGAATGAGGTGTGTATAGGCATTCAAAATCATTAATGAAATATGAATGAACAGGGTTTTTATTACCAATTCGCATGACAACACATTTAGTAGGAGCAATTTCTAGTTCCCATCTCTTCATCCAATCACTAAGTTCATCAAGAGCACATTGTAAAGGTAAACAACTTTCTGTGGGCTTAAAAGAATATAAAAGCTTAGCATCATCTGCAAAGAGAGAAGCATATATGGGTGGTTTTATAATATTATGTTCGACACATGATGCTCGACACATTATGCTCGACACATGATGCTCGACACATTATGCTCGACACATGATGCTCGACACATAATATGTGTATTATATCCGTAATACATATCACGTCTGATGGATGTGCTGATTCCGAATATAAATACATATTAACGGTTGAATAATAATAACCAATACCTATTACCTATTTAAATATTTAAATATTATTTACCTGTAATTTAGTGGTACAATTCACATTGACCTTTGTATCAAATATATAAGTAATACTAATTTACATGTATATACCATGCAAATATACATTTTATATATCTAGATACACATGCATATATATATATATATATATATATATATATCTACTATCAATTATAAATTATATAGACTAGCGTTCTATATATATATATATATATATATATATATATACATATTACACTATCATAATATTATCCTATTGCATTTTTAAGCATATTATATATTGCATTTATCATATAGCATTTAACAGTATTAATTTTTATTTTTTATTTAAACAGTATTACAGTATATCTCATATTGATAGTAAAAATTATTTATTTTTCTCTTTCTTTAATATTTAACTTTGAATGCCTATTCAATAATCACAACTTTTATTTTCATTATCTGTATCAAATTTATATCATTTATTATTGTAATTTTATATTTTATCTTGGTTTCTAATTTTAGATTTTTATTATTTTTGTATGTCATTAACATTTTATTTAATCATTTCATTGTTTTTTTTTTATAATACTATGACTTTATTATTATATTTTTCATTATTTTTATTTTATTATTTTATTAGAATGGAAATGATGATATGACATTGCACATACTGATAGGAGGTTTCGAATCAATAAATCTGATCGCTTTCACTGGTCCTCTTTATACTTTGTCTATACACTGAATTAACTCATTCATTCGATATATATATATATATATATATATATATATATATAAGTAAATCTAAATATAATTTATCTATAGTACCTATAAGTATAGTATACTATGGTATGGTAAAAAGTATACCATATATGGTAAAACTAATATGTAATATTTACTATAGTAGTCTATTATATTATAATATATATATTATTTATAATATATTATAATATATATATAGTTTATAAACTATAGTTTATTGTACATGTATGACGGTATCGTTAATGATTACACAACAGTAGTCCAGTCGCATGCAATACAAGCGTAATATAATTATGTAACGCCAATAAAATCCTCGCCTCTCTTACTATGATGTATTAGATGTCTACACATACAGTCACATACATGGGACCATATATGGCGTGCAATCGACATCCATCATATAGTACCGGAGTACGGGTCATTTGTGTTCGTAATTATTACGATTATAATTAATAAATATTAATAGTAAATGCACAATTATTAGGCTGTTATAGATATGCGTTGTATACAGTAGGTTATACCCCATAGGTTAGGTATACTTACTTACAATCATTGTACTTACAGGTCATGTTTGTCTGGTATATATTAATAAATATATAACCATATATATTTATAATATTAGTATAACATATAATATTTTGGAATAATAATATATTATGATACAAATATTGATATAGGATATATATAAGTAATAGATAACCCATTATTGTAACAGAAACATACATTGATACATTGGAACGTCAAGTTTACAAGTACTATAGTACAGTATACTGTATATAATGCTGTACAATGTACACGATGTACACGATGTACACTATGTATAGTGTACGTTATACAGTGTTGATTGTACAATGTAAACATTACACACACAGTGTGCATTATAGTGTACAATGTACATTGTACAATGTACAAAGTACAATGTACAAAGTACAATGTACAAAGTACAATGTACAAAGTACAATGTACAAAGTACAATGTACAAAGTACAATGTACAATTGGTCTAAATTGATATCTGATAAAACGAGTTATTTCAAGTTAGATGGCATGTGTATATGAAGGAATTACAACAGTTACTAAAACGGGCTCTAATACAGGATATATCCTGTAAATTGTACAGTATATTGACATACTTTACTCTATATAAACTTTATATAGATATTATTTATATTATAAAGCATGTGTTCACATTAAATTACACATGTATACACTGTACATACTTATATACGACTGTATATAAGTATATACAAGTATATATCCTATACACTATACATTGTACATACAGTGTACATACAGTTTACATTGTACAATATACATAGGATATGTATACTATAGGATATGTATACTATAAGATGTACAAGGTGTACGACGTGTATAATGTGACATACCTACAGATGTTGTTGTGCGTACACCGTCACATACTTTCATTAGTATTGCGGTAACTGCAATAACAACAGTCATGGTTGACACACGAGATCGTGCACGAATACTGATGCTTTAAACAATGGTGGGCGTTTAATAGTGGGCATTAAACAATAGTGGGCGTTTAACAATAGTGTACTCGCGATAATCTGACTACGATTATCACGTATTTATTGTTTTATAAATAATTTGCACATTTGTAATTATCGATGATTTGATAACGTCAAAGATTTTCCGAAGGAAATTGCTTCGCAATATCTTTGATAACGTTCTATAATTAGAGTAATTTGGTATTACACAACGTACAAATTCAACGATATATCGATGATACATAACTCATTAAACTTATAACTTGATAGCTAAACCTAATTTATATATAGGTATCTAACTCAGTTTTAATAATAAAATATCATTATTTAATGAATAAATATCGAATAATGCGCACATTAAACGTTGTAATAACGTCGTGTACGTTTCGCAATACGAATATTACTCTAAAAGTATCACGTAACGTTACGCAATAGTGACACGCGACACGTTGCGTAACCAACCTTAACGGGTCCGTTCAACATTCCCATGTTCTCAGACAAAGCTGGGCTTGAAGTTGTTACCTCAGTCATGGCAGAAGATGGGTCCGTTCTATTTGATCTCAACCCTATTGTGTTGTATTGAGGTGTAAGAGTTCGTGCGTGTATCTATATTATCTATATCTCTATATATATGTATATATGATAATCTATATTACACAGTTTAATACTATATACAACTTATCGAATACATTAAAACAATGAATTATCGGGGAATTACTCTGTATCTATGCATACGACCAGGGGCGGATACAGGAATTTTTCAAGGGGGGTGGGCTGACATTCAATTATAAGTGTATTTTAAAAATGAGACTTATTTACTATGATAATATTCAATTGAAAAATATGTAAGTATATATATATATATATAAATTAAATACTATATTAATTAAATAGAATAATATTTTATATTTCATTTAATAAAAACTATTAATCCAATAAATTAATCAATTTTATTCTTCTTGGAAATTTGGAAATAACATAATCATAATCGATCTATATGATAATATGTATATATATAATAAAGAATATCCATTTAGTCGAGCTACACTCATAGTCGAACATAAATATGTATTTATTGTTCTTAATCGGCTAAATGAACGTTCACAATCACACGAGGTAATTGGGATAGTAGCATTCAATAAAAGCATATCATAGATATTAGGAAAAATAAACCTATAATATATATAAAATATATATTATTACTATATATATAATTTAATGTAAATTTAACTTGACATGTTATTAAGAGTAGGCTAATTGCTATCGTATTAGGTAAATATTTAGTCTCTGTCCATTTAACTTCCCAGCAAATTAATTCGGTTTTTATTTAATGTATCTTTGGTAAATCATATTTGACTTATTCATAAAACTTTATACAATATATTTTCTTTCCACGAATCTTTGTTTTCATTCATTACTTTTGGAATTAATAATGATCCAAAATATATATACAATATGTGTTTATTGAATCTTTCTTTCATCTCCATTATAAAATGATCCAATAATGGAATAGATATTACTTTTTTTAAATACTCTTCAGCTGATGAATCAAGTATATTTGTTTGTACGATCCTAGCTTTCTTTTATTTAACTTTGGTAAATAAATTACTTGATTTTAATATGATAATAAATGTGATGCTTCTTCATTCCATTCTAATTGTACTTCATCAATATTATCTCTACAAACTTGTATCCCTTTAATTAAACTTTGAATATCTTTATTAGCCTTGTATGCGTCGATTGATCTACTCTGGAGAGTAGTTGTTAAATTTTCTATGAAGTTAAGTGAATTATTACATACAATTAATGACATAATAAATTGTGAATTAATCATAGAATTGTAAAGACCGTTAGCTTTTGTTACACTTTCTGAATTCCATGATTTATCTTCATATATGTCTAACATGGTTTCGAGTATTGCTTGATATAGTTCGATGAATACTCGCAAAGCATCATGTCTGGCAACCCATCTCGTTTTACAAAGATTAATTAATTTCTTTTTAGAAGATTCAACACAAATTTTTGTAATATTTTCTTCTAGTAATCCTTGCCTCTTAGCAGAATATTTAAAAAAAATGCAGATTTCTAATAATATTCCCATCATATTTTGAATTAATGGTATTTTGCAAGCATTTAATATTGATAGATTTAATACATGTGATCTACAGTGTACATATGTAGCTTTAGGGTACTTATTTAGAATTATACTTGACGCTCCTTTTACTTTTCCAGACATATTTCCTGCTCCATCGTATCCTTGGCCTCTTAAATTTTCAAGATTTAATTCAGCTTTAGTTAGTGTATCCATAATCAAGTTAGCTATACTTTCTCCACTAAGATTTTCACATTCTATGAAAGAAATAAACTTTTCAGTGATACACTTACCATAAAAATATCTAATTGCTAAAGCCATTTGTTCAGTATTAGATACATCTGTGGTTTCATCAGCTAGTACACTAAAATATTTCGCTTTTTTTATATCATCAATTATTCTTTCTTTAATATATTCACCACATTCAAATATCAATTCATTCTGTGTTGTTTTTGAGGTGTATTTAGCATTTTTATTACACATTAACAAGTGTTCTTTTAATATATCATTTCCAGAGTTCATGCATAGATTTAGAAGTGCATTGAAATTTCCTAGATTAGAATTTGGATCAGTAGAATACTCATTATGACCACGTAATGAAATATTTTGTCTTCCACAAAGAATGATTATATCTAATATTGATTTCAATTTTGCTCTGTTGCATTCAATTTGCTTAGATATGGAATTATTGACTTGCATTATAGCTGATTGCTTCTTATTTTCCATCACTGCAATAAAACGAGAATTGTCTTCCAAAGAGTTCTTGTGGTAAATAGTAGATTCGTGTTTTCTTAAATCTGCAATCGCATCTTTAAACTTAATCATGGGCGAAGTGACAAATTTTCCAACTTGATTGTGATTCATTTTTAAATGAAAAACACATGGTATACACAATCCGCCATTTAAAGATTCACTGTAGGATAACCAAGAATATGTGTGTAACCACTTCATTTGAAATGTACGTGTATTTCCATTTTATTTATGTGGTTTAAAAACGTGATCTTTGATAGATTGTTGTGCGAGTATTTTCTTTAGCAGAATATACTTTTCTTCGTGTGTTTTACTTTTTAATTCATAATAAATAGTGCCAATATCTATAAATTATATTACAATTAATTAATAGACTTAAAACAAAATATGTATAAACATACCTATAATTGATATTGAAGGTTTTGCTGATTTAACCACATCATCTATTTTACAGAGCTTTTTTATAGTCACTTCCTCTGGTATTTCAGGATTATCAAATTCTATAAATGATGAGAATATTTGAGAAATAATTTGTATACCTATTGTTCTTCGAAAAGTTGTAGAAAACTTATATTATAAATGAAAACATTATAAAAGTTATTAAATTTACTTATTTTAATTACTGTATACAATTACTTAATTTTATGACAATAAAAAACTTATATTAAATAATTTATTTTTTATAATTTATAATAATTATTATTATTTAATTTATTATTAAATTAATTTTCAGAATATTTTTTTACTATTTGATTGCCACATAACTGCCATCTAGTGATTAATATTTTGTTGGTTACGGGTTATAACAGGATCCTAGGATCGTATATGAGGCATGCGTCGCATACGTATGTTTATATCATTGACAAATTAAAGCTATATCTAATATATATATATATATATATATATATATATATATATATATATATATATATATATATACATATATTCATTAATAAGTAAAGCTTCTAGATTCGGAAAATACTCAAACACTCTAATTGATAATTGCTTTACAAATATTAATATTAAACCAGCTTTAGCTGGCCTTTTAGTTACAGATATCAGTGATCATCTGCCAATATTCATTATTTACAATAATTATTTTAGAAAAAATAACCCTATTAATAAAAAAAAATTAACATACATGTCGCGTAAATTAAATGATACTAATGTTTATAATTTAAATAATAAATTATCTTCCTATAACTGGAATGAAATTTTTGAGGATGAAAATCCAGATACTGCTTTTAATTCATTTATAAATATTTTTAAATCTCTTTATGATAACTGTTGTCCATATACATCTACAAAAATACCTAATAACAAAATCAAAAATAAACCATGGATATCTTTTAGTATACAAAAATGTATATCAAAAAAAAATGTTCTTTATAAAAAATTTAAATTACAAAATTCGACGGATATTAAAAATAGATATATAAAGTACAAAAATATACTAACTAAAATCATTAGATATTCAAAAAAAAATATTTTGAAGAAAAAATTGATAATAACGATTCTAAAAATAAGTGGAAAGTTGTAAATAAATTACTTAATCCTAATAACAATGCTAATATAAAATGTCCATTTAATAATAATTCGCCAATTGAATATAAGCAAACTGCTAATTCATTTAATGATTATTTTTGTAATATAGGTAGAAAATTAGCAGATAATATTAATATTAGAAATAGTAATAATATATACAACTTTCCATCTAAATTAGTAAATAATAATACTTTTTTCTTTTATCCTACTAATAAAACGGAAATTATAAATATAGTTGAAAATTCAAAAAATAAAAAATCAAATGATTTATTTCATATAAATATGGATATCTTGAAAAAAACAATATATGTAATTTCGCCCATTCTAGAATATCTATTTAATCTTTCGATATCTAAAGGAAAATTTCCTAATATACTCAAGATTTCTAAAGTCATTCCATTATTTAAAAATGGAGATAAATCTAATATTACTAATTATAGACCAATTTCATTGATATCTCAATTTGCAAAGATATTTGAAAAAATTATAAAAATTAGAATGATATCTTTTATTGACAAATATGACTTAATACATAAATCACAATTTGGTTTTCAAAAAAATATAGATACATCCGTTGCAATAAATATGTTAATGAATGACTTAATTGGAAATCTTGAGAACAAATATATTTCTTCAATTGTTTCTATAGACCTCAAGAAAGCTTTTGATACAATTAATCATGACATTTTATTAAATAAATTATCAAATTATGGTTTTAGAGGTGTTACTTTAGATTTTTTTAGCAGTTATTTAAATGATAGGAAACAACAAACTGTATATTTTAATAATGAGTCAGATATAAAAATATTAATTATGGAGTTCCTCAGGGTTCAGTTCTGGGGCCAATACTATTTATATTATTTATGAATGACTTGCATTTATTTTCTAATAAATGTTCAATTATTTTATTTGCTGATGATACTAATATTATTTTTAAAAATAAAAATATTAATAATCTTAATTCATTAGTTACTAATGAACTTATAAAATTAAAAAATTGGCTTATTATGAATAAATTAACAATAAATATTGAAAAATCTTGCTATATAATAATTGATAATATAAATAAACATTATTTTGATAATAATATTTATATTGATAATAAACTATTGAATAGAGTAGAATGCTATAAATTTTTAGGAATGTATATTGATGATAGACTTAACTGGAAAGCTCACATTGATTATATTTGCAAAAGAGTATCAAAATTCATTACAATATTACATAAACTCAAATTTTCATTAAGTATAAAATCACTTAAATTATTATATAATGCTTTTATCCTACCTAATCTTAGCTATTGTATAACTATATGGGGTAATACGTATAAATCAAATATAAATAGGATTATTATATTACAAAATATAGCTATACGTGCTATTTATAATTTACAAAATAGAATTAATACTGATGAATTTTATAATTCTTTAAATATTTTGAAATTTAAGGATATATATAAATGTAAAACAATATTAATTATGTATGATGTTTTAAATAGTAAATCAACATCTCCATATAAATCTATATTTTTTCTAAAAAAAAATAACTATAGTCAAAGAAGTCAATATAAATTTATAATACCATCATATAGGTTACAAATAAAATATTTTAGTATATTTTATAATGGACCTATATTATGGAATAATTTAGAAAATTCTTTTAAAACTTATCTATCGAAATCAGTATTAAAACGGAATTTGAAAAAACGATATATAAATCAATATCTATAATAAAATTGTATGTATACATCTATAGATTAATTGAAATTTTTGAATTGACATATTTACTAATGATAACTAATGATAACACTTTGACTAAGGATACATATTTAACTAATGATAACTCTTTGACTAAGGATACATATTTAACTAATGATAATTATTAATAAATGAGAACTATTAAACTAAGGATATTTAAACTTTAGAATTTACATAAATATATTTTTAAATATATAAAAAAAACCATAAAATAAAATAATTTTTTTTAAACCTTTTAACTGTTTTTAAAACCTTTAACTTATGTGTATTTTTAGTATTTTATTTTTTAATTTAAATTTTCTTGAGGTCTATATAATTATTATGAAATTGTAAGTGATTATTTTTGTGTATTGTATTATTATTGTATATTAGGTGTGGTTGTAGTTGTATAGCTTTGTATTGTGTTTTTTACGTTTTGTTTAATTACCTAATTATTTTGTTTTAATTTTGATTATATTTTAGTTATTTTATTTATTTATCTTATCTCAAATTTTATTTACATGATGAATGGCATTATGGGGAGTTTTTTAAAAATATTTATATTGTTTAACAATTTAAAAAGTAATCTATATGAATATACATTTATAGTAACATTTTAACTATTTTATATTGTGTTTTTTTGGTGACGGAGTGTCTGATGTTTTTGTAGTTGTGTGGTATGGTACGTGTCGGGGAAAGGGATATACTTTTACTGAGAGGAAAGTATTGCCAGTGTTCTTATTATTGGCACAAATAGGATCCCTAAGGCATTGGACCTGACGAACCCATACCCCTGAAGTTGATACACCATATATCCCCATTAATTTCAATTACTATTGGCTACTCTGGTTATAATTTTAATGATTAAATATATCGTATTTTTATAAGTGTATTATTCTAATAGATTACTAAATAATTAAATTTTATTTATAATTTGTTTTTTAACATATATTTTTGTATATATTTTGTGTATATATTTTATATACATATATATTTCTTTTACTAACTTTAACTCTTAATATTTTATTTATTTTTATTTTACATTTACTATAATTTTCTCCTCATAATTGTCCTATAGGAAAGTGAAATAGGTAAAAGACTAATTAAGCATAGCGCTTCTTCGTTTACCATGGTCATACCTAAATTCTGATTATTATTATTATTATTATATATATATATATATATATATATATATATATATATATATATATATATATATATATGTATCTATATATCTATAGATATATCTAATAAAAGCTATACTTTGATATTATCTATAGATAACATTAATTACATACATCGCACAGTTATATAAATATACTGTATACTTTCCATATGTATATATTTAGTGTATATATTATGTATATATATAGTATATATAATATATGTATAATACATATATCATATACATATATATATATATATATATATATATATATATATATATATATATAATATATATATTATATATATATATATATCAAATATTTTCCAAAGGATGCTTCGCAAAATCTTTGTATATATTATATACTATAATATATATATATATATATATATATATATATATATATATATATATATTTATTATTTCATTTTAATTTTATTAATCCATTTTAATTTGTTTTAATTAATTTGATTTGCTTTTTATTAGTTTTTATTAGTTTTTATTAATTTTATAATTCATTTGAAATTAATTCATTTCATTTTAATTATATAATTATAATATCTAGTATAATTATGGGTGATTACCAACCGTGGCAGTACTCTTAATTGCGTACGTTGTAGGAGGTGTGTTTATGTTTTAAGATAATGATTGACGCGTGATTGCATATTCTAGATGCAGACACACTAATTGATTATAATCATTATAATTATATAACCAGATTAATATTTATATATTAAATTTAATTGAATGGAATTAAATCTACTAATTTATTTTATTAATTATGTATATATAAATTTAATATATAAATACATTACCTATACATAGATACTATAGTATAATTATATAGAATACTAAATATATATAAATAAATAATTATTATAATAAAGTATATATAAATACATTACCTATACATAGATACTATATATAGTATAATTATATATAATACTAGATATATATATATATATATATATATATATATATATAAATAAATAATTATTATAATAAAGTATATATAAATACATTACCTATACATAGATACTATAGTATAATTATATATAATACTAGATATATATATATATATATATATTATATATATATATAAACTTTATATTATAAAGTATAATGTCATATGCTTATGCATATGCATGCCTATGTATTACATTACATTAAATTAATATTATATATAAACTTTATATTATAAAGTATATAGAAATATAGCCATACATTACATTCAATTTAAATTGATTTTATATTATACAAATTAATTTATAATTAGCTTCAATTGATTTAATAATTTAATTTAGTTTTTTTTACAAACTTGTTATTACAAACTATATAAAAAATATAGTTATATAACCAATTAGTAAATATATCACAACTCTTGTATATATAACCACGCCTATATACGCCTATACATACGCCCATTTATAAATTACAACGTAAATTCACCTTATTAGAATAATAATACTGCCACGGTTGGTAGTAACCATAATTATGCACTGATATGAATATAGGTGCATGTATAGTATACATTGTATACTGCAGTATACTTTATATGTATATTCGACTCATATATATATATATAGATCCTGCTAATTAATAACATTAGTAAATAATGTAAAATTTACATTATTTAAAATAAAAAGCCTAACAAGTTAAATATAATATTATTTAATAATATTAAATATTATATTTTGTATATTCCACTAACCACTAGTATCACTTTTATTTGAGAAGTAGGATAATAATGTTCTTTTGCTCATTGTTCTTTATGAATCAATTAAAAATATAAAATAATAATTTATAATTTATTATTTTAAAATAATAAAATATAATTTATTATTTATTACATACAATGAAAATAGAAATTAATGATTATCTAAAATACAGAACATTCTGTAAACATCTATATAATATCTAAATTGTAAAAATATTATAATCGCCAATATAATATATCCCAATGGCCCATTGAGATCATCTATATCGTAGGTCACCTATATATATATATATATATAATGTATCATATAAAATGTATCCAGTTAAATAAATAATTTCAACAATTCAATATAATCACGAGGGGGGGCTAGAGCCCCCCTAGCCCCCCCCCCCTGTATCCGCCCCTGAGTATACCGGTTCGTTCGATTCAATTTTTAATCCTTCATATAAAATATAATACATATCTATATTTTAGTATAATATGTATTAACAATTTTTATAAAAAAATAGTTACCTTTGGTCACGAAGCATTTAAAGTTTGAAATATAAATTATTATTTTAAAATAAAATGTATAATATTCCATGTATAATAGTAATGACGCCATCTTATTATCTTTGATGTTTACAAATATTTAAATTAATATTTAAAATTAATTATGTATTTGTATTATATTTAATGAATTAATATAATATATACCATTTATATTTATTAATAATATAATATCTATATTTCATTTTTATATCTATAAATTACCAATATTAATGTCTCCTAAAAATCGAGAAAATAAGTATTTATTTCAAAATAATTCAAAAAAATAATTAATTTTTGTAGTTTTTATACTACTTGTAATATATGTTTCTAGGATATATTATATCCATAGTTGGCTTAAAAAAAATCATTCAATTTTATAAAAATTGAATATAACTAATTTCTATATCTCCCCCATGTTAAATTTTATATGTATTCAATGTTAAAATAAAAATGTCTCGTGACATAAAACTATTTAAGATATAGGTCTAAAATTGTAAACACTTATTCATCATAGCATACATAATTGTTATAGATGTGAAGGTTTATAAAATTCTAAAAAAAAATTAGTACAAACCGGTCTAATGTACAGTCACTGTGACTGGTTTGTCACAATTTTGGTTTATTATTATTTTTGCTGTATTAATTAATATCTATGATAATATAATATAATTAATAAATTAATATTTTTTTATTTTAATTTAATTTACTGACTACCTAATGTAAATGTTTAATATGAATTTGAATTCTATAGAATACCAATATAGTAGAGATAATATTTATATATATATACATTTAGGTATGTAGTAGAGATAATATATTTTGAAAAACTATTCATATGATATGCGTTAAACACAGATCCGTTGAGTATAAATGATTTATTGTTACTTTAAGAATAATATAATCACTTGATATACGTTAAACACAGATACATTCGTTTAGTATCATTGATTTATATTTGGTAAAATGTTATTATAACGCATCAAGCATCTTTGATACGTGTTTGATCCATATAAAATAGTATGATTCATTGATTCGTGTTAGATGTGTGTTAGATATGTATCCATGATACTGCTACTTACTAGGTAGATCCAAGTTGATCTCAGTTTATAAAAATAACTTTTATTAAACTGGGATATAATGATCCAAGTTTCAACTAGTTAAATATGGATCAGTTAAATCCAAGTTGATATCAGTTTAAAACAATAACTTGGATTAAACTGGGATATAATGATCCAAGTTTCAACTAGTTAAATATTGATCAGCTAGATCCAAGTTTATTTCAGTTTAAAAAAATAATAATATATACACTATGAGAATATACACATTTTATTAATACGAGCATAAGATAGAGACAATTAATTATTTTGAGAAAAATTATTTTGAAAATATAAATTTTTTTAATAACTATAACAATTATAAATCTATATAGAATATCGATTTTTCTTAATTTATAATCAATATAATCCTTTAGGAATATCAGAAATCATAGTTAAATATATCTTAATATATATCTTATATTTAATTTTAATAAAAAAATGTATACTTTTTGTTTTGTAAACTAATTATAGAATTATAAATTGTTAAGATTCAACTATGGTTATTATTCCCTTAATATGTTTATCATTTATCATTTTCTAGTTTATCAAACAATTATTTATTAATCCGTTTCATACTATTTTATCTGACAATCATAGATGTGTGAGAAGATCTATGTTATCACTTTTAGAATGTTCTCCAACATCTTTATGTACCTGTTTCCACCATATCTTCGTGTAAATTTAGAATTATTTTGAAAAATTCACTTTTCAAATCGGCCTAAATGACTATATTTAATTAAGTAATTTATTATATTATTTTTATTTTTTTAATTAGAATTAATAATATATAAGAAAAATACAGTTAAGAAATATTATATATATATTGTTATTGTTATTGTTAACAATAACAATATATATATAACATGTATATATATATACATAAATACATAATTATCATGAGGAAGAATCATTACAATTGTATTAATATAATAGTCATTTGTTACATTTATAATTATAAGCACTTCGTTAATAATAAGATAAATAATAATAACTTATAATTGTTGTTATATAATTATACAGTATATATTTTAAACCGGATTTTAAATAGGTTGTAAGTTCATTACAGATTACAAATAAAGTACACTTTAATATTGATAAACAAACCTATTCAATTATAATTAAGATAACAATGATGACTAAAAAGAATGATATACGTATAACTCGTGATAAATGTATTATGATTAGTTATAGTATATATTATATTAGTTAACGGAAATCACTGCTATAAATATATAATTAAAAGTATTTAATTTCTAATATTTTATATGTAAATAAAAAAAATATTACCTCTACTCTTTAAAAGGTAAAATAGTTAATGTGAGGCCATTACATCTTTTGACTATTATAATAATAAGTTTACAAATATTTATATTTTTAATATTTTTAATAGTATTTTTAATAGTATTATATATTAAATGTAATATTGTATTGTATATTGTAATATTATATTGCAGTCCATACACAATCTATATGTATATATATAGAGCACAATTTTCTATAATCATATAGGATAAATAGAGGTTATTTGCTAATTATATTTGTTACCTAATTCGTTCACCTATTCATTTAATACGTATATAATTTTATACTTATACTATTATTACATATAATTATGTGTTCGTAATGCCATTATGACACACGACGCCCGCTATTGTCACGTGTTCGTGAACGCAAAGCCTCGCGCGATGACGTAACAGCAGCCGTCATTACGTAATCACGATTATCACGTGACCATGTGGAATACCTCTTCGCCGTGGTCGTCAACGGAACAGCCGCTAGAGGCCGCTACCTCGTCCCAGTTACGAGCCTACATAATGACCGGTCTATCAATAGCCAGCGGTCTCATAGGCGTAGTAGGTAACGCCACTTCGATGCACGTCATGCGGTCGAGCCGTAAGATCAGACAATCGAAATCGTACACTCTACTGATGAATCAGTGTATGGTTGATTTCATGGTGTCGGTTATAGTGACCTTCGACCTGTTCCTGAAGTACGCGCTCCCTAGCGGCGAGGGTGGGTCGCTGTACTGTTACGTGATCTACACTAAACTAATACCTACCGTGGTGGTAATGACGTCGTCCTATTTTATCCTATTTATCCTATTTTATCATATCCCTTTAATTACACTTTTAATATCTTGAGTTGCCTTATATGCATCTATTGACCTAATCTGGAGAGCAGTTGTTAAATTGTTTATAAATTAAGTGAATTATTACATACAATTGTAATTAATTAATTACATAATAAATTGTGTATTGCTCATAGAATAAATTGTAAAGACCGTTAGCTGTTGTTATACTTTCTGAATTCCATGTTTTATTTTCATATATGTCTAACATTATTACAAGTATAGCTCGATACAGTTCGATGAACAATGGCAAAGCATCATGTCTGGCACAAATTTGTTTAATATTTTCTTCTAGTAAACCTTGCCTCTTTTTTTGCCTCCTTTTTGCCTCTTAGCAGAATATTTAAAAAATATGCAGATTTCTAATAATATGCCCATCATATTTTGAAATATCGAAATTGTGCATGTATTGATAGATTTAATACGTGTGATCTACAGTGTACATATGTAGCTTTAGGTTACTTATTCAGAATTATAGTTGACGTTCCTTTTACTTTACCAGACATATGTCCTGCTCCATCGCATTCTTGCACTCTTACATTTTCAAGATTTAATTCCACTTTAGTTAGTATATCCATAATCAAGTTAGCTATACTTTCTCCACCGTGATTTTCACATACTATGAAAGAAATAAACATTTCAGTGATACACTTACTATCAAAATATCTAATTGCTAAATCCATTTGTTTGTTATTAGCTATATCTGTGGTTTCATCAGCTAGTACACTCAAATATTTATATTTTTTTATTTCATAAATTATTCTTTCTTTAATATATTCACCACATTCAAATATAAATTCATTTTGTGTTGTTTTTGAGGTGTATTTAGCATTTTTATTACACATTAAAAAGTGTTCTTTTAAGGTACCATTTCCATTATGGAAATTCCATAGGTTATACATGTATATACATATATACTATGCATAGTTTTAGAAGTGCATTGACATATCCTAGATTATAATTTGTAT
Source organism: Osedax fenrisi (assembly GCA_964019155.1). NCBI lineage: Eukaryota > Metazoa > Annelida > Polychaeta > Sabellida > Siboglinidae > Osedax > Osedax fenrisi. The sequence continues at coordinate 41,425,673 of OZ025243.1, forward strand.
CAGTAGAATACTCATTATTACCACGTAATGAAATATTTTGTCTTTTTATAAAGAATGATTATATCTAATATTTATTAAAATGTTGCTCTATTACATTCAATTTGCTTAGATATGGAATTGTTGACTTGAATTATAGATGATTGCTTCTTATTTTCTATCACTGCAATACAAAGAGAATTTTCTTCCAAAGAATTCTTGTGGTAAATAGTAGATTAATCTTTTCTTAAATTCTTAAATTTCAGCAATCGCACCTATAAATTTAATCAAGGGCGAAGTGACACATTTTCCAACTTGATTGTGATTAAATGAAAAACACATGGTATACACAATCTGCCATTTACTGATTCACTGTAGGATAACCATGGTTATAACCGAGTATTTCCATTTTCTTTATGATGTTTAAAAACGTGAACTTTGATGGATTGTTGTGCGAGTATTTTTTTAGCTGAAGATACCTTTCTTGATATTTTTTACTTGTTAATTCATTATAAGTAATGTCAATATTTTAAATTATATTACAATTAATGAATATATAAAAAAAATATGTATAAACCTACCTATAATTGACATTGAAAGTTTTGATGATTTAACCACATCATATATTTTATAATCATGAGGGGGGGCTAGAGCCCCCCTAGCCCCCCCCCCCTGTATCCGCCCCTGACGACATATTACGTAAGCAAACAGCTCGGAGTAAATATATCGATACCCCTCTACTAAACCTCTACTATGCGGTAATACGGCTCTATCTATTACGCAATATAACTACTGATGACGCAATATGGTTACTGATGGTATAACACCTTAGTATACACACTAATGCTAATATTCGTGTAAGGGAGATGTGTAGGAAGGGGTTATGTATGTACATATTTATATATATATATATATACAGAGAGAACGATGTATAGAGATAGAGAGGAAGAACGTAGAAGAGGATATAGTTGATGGTAATATATTCAGAGATGTGGTAAGGGGGTTGAGAATGTGGCTATGGAGTTAGTTAGGAGGAAGGGAGGGGGGAAGGGAAGGGAAGTGACGGGAAGGTGGAAATGGAATGGAATGGAAGGTGGGGAATGGAAAGGAAGGGGTGGTGGGGATGGAAGGTGGGATGCATATACGAGTTGTATTATATTATCTAACCGTTCGCAGCACTTTAGATAGTTGTTATGTCGGTAGAGGTCGCTACGTAGTGCACGTGACTTGTGACGTAGGTGTGTTCAATACGACCGCAGAACATGGCCTACCTTCACACTTAACACATCCTGTCATCACGTGACACTCGCGAGGTGGGCGTTACGTATCACGTGTCTATTGTTTTAATAACGACATCTAAAAAAGAGGAGGAGTCAGGAGAGGGGTGTCGTTAATGTTTAATATAGGTGAACGCGCCTGTCATTACTATATAACGAAGTGCGTACGTATATATATATATACGTGTGTGTATATATAAGTAGTATTATATATATATAATAGTAGTAGCAGTAGTCGTAGTAGTAGTAGTAGTGGTATTAGTAGTAGTAGTTGTAGTAGTAGTAGTAGTAGTAGTAGTAGTAGTAGTAGTAGTAGTAGTAGTAGTAGTAGTAGTAGTAGTAGTAGTAGTAGTAGTAGTAGTAGTAGTAGTAGTAGTAGTAGTAGTAGTAGTAGTAGTAGTAGTAGTAGTAGTAGTAGTAGTAGTAGTAGTAGTAGTAGTAGTAGTAGTAGTAGTAGTAGTAGTAGTAGTAGTAGTAGTAGTAGTAGTAGTAGTAGTAGTAGTAGTAGTAGTAGTAGTAGTAGTAGTAGTAGTAGTAGTAGTAGTAGTAGTAGTAGTAGTAGTAGTAGTAGTAGTAGTAGTAGTAGTAGTAGTAGTAGTAGTAGTAGTAGTAGTAGTAGTAGTAGTAGTAGTAGTAGTAGTAGTAGTAGTAGTAGTAGTAGTAGTAGTAGTAGTAGTAGTAGTAGTAGTAGTAGTAGTAGTAGTAGTAGTAGTAGTAGTAGTAGTAGTAGTAGTAGTAGTAGTAGTAGTAGTAGTAGTAGTAGTAGTAGTAGTAGTAGTAGTAGTAGTAGTAGTAGTAGTAGTAGTAGTAGTAGTAGTAGTAGTAGTAGTAGTAGTAGTAGTAGTAGTAGTAGTAGTAGTAGTAGTAGTAGTAGTAGTAGTAGTAGTAGTAGTAGTAGTAGTAGTAGTAGTAGTAGTAGTAGTAGTAGTAGTAGTAGTAGTAGTAGTAGTAGTAGTAGTAGTAGTAGTAGTAGTAGTAGTAGTAGTAGTAGTAGTAGTAGTAGTAGTAGTAGTAGTAGTAGTAGTAGTAGTAGTAGTAGTAGTAGTAGTAGTAGTAGTAGTAGTAGTAGTAGTAGTAGTAGTAGTAGTAGTAGTAGTAGTAGTAGTAGTAGTAGTAGTAGTAGTAGTAGTAGTAGTAGTAGTAGTAGTAGTAGTAGTAGTAGTAGTAGTAGTAGTAGTAGTAGTAGTAGTAGTAGTAGTAGTAGTAGTAGTAGTAGTAGTAGTAGTAGTAGTAGTAGTAGTAGTAGTAGTAGTAGTAGTAGTAGTAGTAGTAGTAGTAGTAGTAGTAGTAGTAGTAGTAGTAGTAGTAGTAGTAGTAGTAGTAGTAGTAGTAGTAGTAGTAGTAGTAGTAGTAGTAGTAGTAGTAGTAGTAGTAGCAGTGCCGGATTTAGACGGGGGCAAAGTGGGCAAATGCCCTGGGCCCCACATTTCTAGGGGCCCATACATTTTCTATAATTTATATATATTTATATGATATATTACTATTTAAATTCTTACAGGTAGTGGTCATATTAATTACTTATCTAAAACTTTCTGTGATAAAATAAGTGTAATACTTGCTGATCAAGTAAAATCAACTATGCCCTAAAATTCCACAAACTTTCCAATGATAGTAAATCCATACACCGACTCTCTGCCCAACTACTTGGTCGCTCACTCAAAGCCCCTCTCCCCACTACCACCCCCGAGAAATTACCACTCCTCTTTGACAAAGCATTCAATGATAAACTTTCCACCACCCTTCTGCCCTTCCCACCCCACATTATGCCCCACTCTCATAACCTTTCCCGTCTTACTTGATTCTTTCGATTCACCCAAACTTGATTGAATAATCTCGTGAATAAGATCGTTGCTTCACCCCTACACAAAATCATCTGCACTTCACTTTCATCCGGCTCCGTCCCTCCTGATTTCAAAGTAGCTGCCATCTCCCCCATCCTTAAAAAGCCTAATCTTGACTCCCTGAATTCCTCTAACTACCGACCCATCGCCAACCTCTCAATCCACTCCAAAGTCCTCGAACGTATTTTCTCCTCCCAACTCATCACCTACATCACATCCAACAATATCCTTAACATATTCCAAAGCGCCTACCTCCCCCACAAATCTACTGAATCCGCCCTAACCATCATTACCTCCGAGCTACTCTCTGGCCTGAACAACAACCATACTCGTCCTCTTCGATATGTCCTCCGCTTTCGACACCCTTGACCACAATGTCCTCATACACAGACTCTCCGCCATCGGCATCAAAGGCATTGCCCTCAACTGGTTCACCTCCTACATTACCAACCGCTCTTCCTCAAGCAGGATTAACACACACTCGTCCCCTCCCGCTCCATAACTCATGGTGTCCCCCAGGGGTCTGTCTTCGGATCACTCCTCTTCAATATTTACCTCCTCCCCATGTTTGACATATTCACTCACTACCCCGAAATTTCCTTCCATACTTACGCCGACGACCTTCAACTATATCTAAACTGCACAGACTCCCCTAATTATGCCCCTGACCTACTATCCTCCTGTATCAAGTCCATACACCAATGGCTTACCTCCAACTCCCTAAAACTTAACCCCACTAAAACGCAAGCTATCTTTCTCTATTTACCACTACGTTCCTCTACCCTCCCTGAACCACCCCCCATCTCACTCGACAATACCACACTCCCCTACTCTCAACACGTCCGAAACCTTGTCTTCCATATTGATACCACCCTTTCCCTTGACTTTCATCTTATACACATGCATAAATCCAACCACTACCACTTACACTGCCTCCGCTTAATCCAACGCTCCATTACCCTCCCCATCGCTATTACCATTACCTCCTCCTACATCATCCCCCTATTCGACTATTGCAACTCCCTACTCTTTAACCTCCCGGATTACAAACTCATCAAACTACAGCGACTACAAAACGCTGTAGTTCGCTGCGTCCATTTACTTCCCCGACATTCCCCTGACTCCATTACTCCACTCCTTAAACAACAACACTGGCTGCCAGTCCCCCATCGTATAAAGTACAAACTCTCCCTAACCATCCACAAAGCTATTCACCAAAATTCCCCTGACTACCTCCCTCCTACATCTACAAACACCAATTACTACACTCCAGACCCGTTCCTCCAACAACTATATCCTTACCACTCCCCATTTATACAAACTCCATTCTTCAAATATACGCTTCTTTGTCCTCTCTGCCCCTTACCACTGGAACTCCTTACCCAAACACCTAAAACTCCCTCCAACTCAATAATTTCCCTCCCACGGACGGCCGATTGCTCACGCACTTGCAGTCCTTAAACCAACACAAATAAAAAATAAGTAAGTATAATAAAAGAAATTAAGAATGCCAAATATTTCAGTATATCAGTTGACTCCACGACTGATATTTCCCATATTGATAAATTGACAATAATGGTTAGATATTTAAAAGATGATATAATAGTAGAAAGATTCATTATAATGAATCTTTCTACTATTATAACATCTTTTAAAAGATATTTTTGTATACATTTGTAGAAATACATTCCCATACTGGTTTAGACTTGATTAATGTATTATTGAAATTCTTCAAGACAAATGGAATTTATATAAAGAATTGTCGTGGACAAATATATGATAACGCCAGTAACATGTCTGGAAGATATAATGGGATGCAAGCCATTATACAAAATCATAATCCATTAGCAATGTGGATACCATGTGCTGCCCATTCTTTAAATTTAGTTGGTCAATATTCAGTGGAGTCATCAACAACTGTATCATATTTTGCATTTATACAAATACTTTACACTTTCTTCAGTAAACCTAAAATATTGAATGTATTAAGTTTATTAAGTTAAAGATTAAAGGAAGCTGGACATGTTGTAATAAAGAGATTATGCGGTACACGATGGTCTTCACATACTGATGCAGTAAGCGCATTTTCTGATGTATATTCAATCATTTTAAATATAATAATCAAGATGAAAAAGGATAATCTTAATGCGTTATCACTAATTGAGCTGAATTATCTATATAAGAGAATGAATGAATTTGAAACTGTTTTTCTATGCAAAATTTGGAAGGCTCTGCTATATAGAATAAATGCAGTAAGCAAAATATTACAGTCTAATTCAATTGAGTTGATGGTAGCCGTCAATAATTTTTAAAAAACGAATACAAATTGCAAAGAAATACTTGATGATAACCCATTGAATACTAATGAGAGTATTACACCAAAAGAAAGATTTAAACGTGAATATTTTCTACCTATATTTGACAATTTAATTGGTAATTATATAGTATATATATATTTTAATAATGATTATTTTAGATAACATATATTTATATATGTATGATAATTATAATTAATATTTAATATATAGTTGCATTAAAGCAGAGGATTGATGCATATGATGAAGTGGCTACACTATTCGGGTTTATAGGAAATCTGAGGACCATTAGCTCATCAAAAATAACAAATAATTGTAAAGTTCTCCTAAAGAAATATTCTACGGATATCAATGATGAATTAATAAACGAGACAATACATTTCTCTAAATATTTAATCGAATCTGATAGATATAATACAATTACCAAAAAATAGTACTATCGGATTATAAATAATTTCGAGAAATTATTGATGTTTATCCTAATATTGAAATTGTATATAGGATATATCTATATCTAATGGTGTCAAATAGTACAGGTGAAATAAGTTTTTCTAAACTTAAATTAGTAAACAATTATTTAATAAATTCGCTCACACAGGAAAAATTATCAGGATTAGCATTATTATCATTGGAGTCAAGTTTATTAAAAGAAATTGATCAAGAAAGAATAATATATATTTTTTCAAAAAATAAAACACGCAAAATAAATATTTAATTAGGAAACTCTTTTGTATTCAAACTAATTATAATCTAAACTATAGTTTATATATATACCTTTATAAAATATAAAAATTATACATGTATGCGTACCAGGTACGTCGTACCTATACCATAAAGATGTTAGTTACCCAATGTATGTAACTATGTATATAATATACTATATTTATATTGTAGATACATCTAATATGTTTTTTAAATTATAAAAATTAGGGGGCTCATAAATTAAGTTTGCCCCGGGCCCATACTTTGCTTAATCCGGCACTGAGTAGTAGTATATATATATATATATATTATATATATATATACATTCATGTTTAAATTATAATTATATCTACGAATATTATAAATACAAAAAATTATAATCTCGAATATATTAAATATTAAATAGTTGCCATGCAAACGTGAAGCCCGGATGTAAATAAACAATATAGCATCAAATTAAAATTTTAAATTCGCATTATTTACATTGTAATTTATACTGTTATCGGGAGTAAAAAGTAAGTTTATTTAATATATTATCTACATTTATATGTTACAATAATTATAATGATAATTATAACTATAGTTGGCAAACTTATAAGACAAATAATATAATATTATATATTGAATATCGCTATTCATCTCGTTTTAAATAAAATAATCATTGAAAAGAAAATTACGATCACAACAAATTATGTTATTAATAAAAATGAATTATAAATAATAATATACAATATATATCTATATTGGTATATTTTGTATATATATATTGTATACGTATACATTATATTATAAGTATACAACTGTATAGAGTTACCAGTAATTTCGTATGACTTATAAGTATATTTATTATATTTATTATAAGTACTAAATATATTTAGTTATCTCGTACGAATTATTAAATTTATTTCATAATTATACCGTTCTTATACGAATATATATATATATATATATATATATATAATACAATATATTATATAAATAGGTAATAGGATGATAATAAATGTATGAAATAAAGTTAATTTAATAAGTCGTACGAAATTACCTCGTACGAGATTACTGGTACCCTGTATACTATTATAAGTAGGATATATATATATATATATATATATATATATATATTATATTACATTTTTATATTATTTATATTATAAATATATATATATATATATATATATATATATATATATATATATATATATATATATATATATATATATATATATATATATATATATATATATATATATATATATATATTAATATATAATTACTGATTACCTATATATATTATTTATATTATAAATATATAATATACATTAGTTATTGACATATAATATATACATTAGTATACTACTATATACTATATAATTACAATATAACATATGTCAAATTTTATAATATATTATAATGTTTTAAAATATATAAAATATAATAACAATACATTATTAAGTAATAAGTATTCATTATTAAGTATTTATATATAGTACCTATATATATATATATATATATATATAAATTAAATCTAAATAATTATATATATATATATATATATATATACATTACTTTATCTCAAACCTTTTGTTATAAGTCATGTTGTATACATATATGTATCAATAGTATAGATATTGATGAAATATACTATTATAGTAATATAATAGTATATTCATTAAATACATCAATATAAATCATATAGTAAGCTTTCAACATGTTAATTATATTTATGTGTATAATATACACATTATACACTGTATACACTGTATATGTATGTAATATATATATATATATATATATATATATATATATATATATATATATTATATACCTAAATGCAGTATAATATATTGAAAAGTCTACACTATGGTTTACATTATATACTTTATAATATAAAGTTTATATGCCTGCATGAAATGTATAAAGTAAAATATAATATATATTATTAGTAGGATATACTATATAAAATACTATTATAGAATACTAGTATAATTTTATATATATTTATATATATATATACACACAAGCAGTATACTGCTTGTCCTATAGGACAAGGGTTCGAGCCTCGTCCGGACCATTAATTAATTATATAAAATGGGTCTTATAATATTATTTAGAAGTGATCTTATATAATTGTGTATAAATAAATGATCGGCTCTCGTTAAAACCATGGATGCCTTAACATGAGAGCGGCTTCGAATGGACATTAGAGCCATATATGGTTATAAGTTAAAACTTCATCTAAGTTCCTGGATGGGATGAAAGGACTCCACAAAATAAAAATAACAATATATTAGACATGTATGGCCAGGGTATACCCTATAACTATAGTTATAGAAAATGACTGCTTAGTATACACTTATAAGCAGTGCTTACTATTAGTTATATAGTTATAATTATACTGATACTTACCATTTATTAAAACAATAGGTTTCAATATTAATTTATTAAAATATAAAATTATACATATATGATTAATTATGTATATATAGTTACTTTATTAAGTACATACAGTTGTAATGTAGTATTTATGTTATAGTTATAATTATAACATAAAGTAAATACATATAATAACATACATACTACATTACAACTGTATGTACTTAATAAAGTAACTATATATATATATAATTAATCATATATATATATATATATATATATATATATAAAATTACAAAATAATAAAACCAATATACATATAAATTTTATTTATCAAAATAGTATAAATAATTAATAATAAATAAGAGATTTATATTTAAAAAACAACATATTTGTTTTATTCATTAATTTATTAATTATTATACCTCTATAATAATAAATAAATAATACATATGTAGGTATTAGCTATATTATTATTATACTAGTTTAATATATTAATACAGTTTATGTACTATTAATTTATAGATGTGTACTATAGGTAAGATAATAGTAGGATAATAATTTAATATCAAATTATATTTAGCAACCCTCGACCCTAAAAGAGCTTATCACCATTTGTGTTTACGATCATAAATTGAACCTATATTATATTGAATTTTAATGGTTAATAAAGGTACAATAATAATAATTAAAGTGAATAAAGGTTCCCAAAGAACTAGATCCGAAATAACCTCATCATCTCTAAGTAGACAATGTCCAGAAAACTTTAAGCATCGACGTCTGATCTTTGTAGATACTTTTTCTATAGCTCCATAAAGTACCTCGTTTGTAACTCTCTGATACCAATGTACGTTTAATATCATTTGTAGAATTCGAGTGTATGTGCCATCAAATTTTTTGAGTATTGTTTTGTGAGGGTCCAATTCTCACATCCATACCGCAGAACCGATTCAACTATCGTGTTCATGAGCCTGATTTTTAGTTTCCTACTAAGAGTTGATTTACAGATATTCCTCATTTGATTACATGTTCTCCAAGTAAGTAATTTTCTGATTTTCAAATATTTTTCACTGCTGTCTATACATGCCCCTGTGTACTTTAAGTATTCAACCATTTTAGATTTGACCCATCTATATCTTTGATTTCAAACTGTTGATTGGTATTGTAACATGTATTTCGTTATCCCTGTATTCATGCTTATTCCTACTCGTTTTGCTGATATTTCGACTCTATGAGAATCTCTATGGCTTCTTTGATACCTTCACTTACTAATGCAATATCATCTGCGAAATCCATATATGTAACAGTGATAGGTAGTACTCTACTGCTTGTGATTTTCCTTATTTGGAAACCTAGCTTATCTTCCCTTCCTAGTAAATATGTTCTCATAACATAATCGATAATTATGACAAAAAAAGATATGTAGTTACGTAACTCCGTGTAAGAAACCAACTAGAATATTTAAAGTTTCCGTTTCTCCATCGGGTGTAATGACCTTGGCAGTAGCTAATAGCCGTCACTAACTCCTCTGGTATCCCGTAAGCTTTCAGTATCGTAAGCATGTTTCCTCTACGTATAGTATTAAAGGCTTTCTTGAAGTCGATGAATCTCAGTATTGCTTCTAGATTATTATCTTTAACTCCCTCAATCAGTCATCTGAGTGCTAATATGTAACTGTTTGTTCTTCTGCCACTTCTGAAACTATTTTGATTTTTCCTTAGATAACCATCTAGATGAGGCCTAATTATTTTATTTATACGATTATAAGTTTTCGCTACCTATGAACTAAGATTTATATATAAGTTAGAAAAAGTAAGACACTATATATATAGTGGTATAATTTGTATGGCTCTTCTAAGTTCATCGTAGAATTTGTTTATAACTTCATATTCGCTAGAATGTGTAAGTGCATATATGATTATAATAGATGTTGCAGGATTTCCATGGAATATATATATTTAATTTAATTTAATTTATTTTAAAGAATCTTTGAGCCAAAGCAATCAAACGTCTAAAGTAAAAACAATATAACGGAATATAAACACAAATAAAATAACTAATAATAACGAACAATAGGAATACTCAACATTAATATAAATAGTAAATAACATTATAAATAGTGATAACAATAGTACTAATATATATATATATATATATATATATATATATTTATATATATATATATATATATATATAATATATATATATATTATATATATATATATATTTAATAATATTTATCTAGATATTAAATATTTGTTTGAAGTCCATAATCAATTACAATAGGATACATTGGATTAACGTTCACTATAGTGAAAGAACCCTATATGGTTCAGCGATTACAATTACATTAGGGTAAAATAAGTAAGGTAAAGCTCAAATAATATCACTAGGGTACATATGATTAAATGTAACTATAGTGAAAATGTAAACCCAATAGTATACAAATAATACAATTATATTACTGTACGCGTAACCGCGGTTCAAATAATTCCATTAGGCTGCATAGGATTACTTTTCCCTGGGGTACATCGAATATAATTTAAATATGATATATATCTCATATTGTATACAATATATATATACAATTATAATAGGTTACAACTACAATTGCCTGAGCTCAGGTACCCTAGGGTACATGGTATCCTATAATGATGTTATATCTTATAATGTATATACTCTAATATTCTCTAGTTTACAGTTTGATTATTTTGAGGGTATACAATTTGTAGGGTATATAAAGTATACTTTTCTTATTTGTTCTGATTTTTAACCTTGTTATAATCCTATAGGGTACGGATATAGCCATATATAGGGACACCATTTTCACACACACGAAATTGCACTCGCAACAACATACTTGTCAAAAGTGTACATCAATAGATAAACTTAAATATAATTAACTATGATACTTGCAAAATAAATTCTAATTCAAACATTTTTAAATGATAAAATTGTGATTTAAAATTTAAATAATTATATAATTTAATTATATAAATGTAAAAATAGTAAACTATTGAATAGATATCAACGATATGAATATACACAATTATATACTTAAGTAGCATATCGTTAGTTATCGTTAACAATTCTACTTCTACCACAGTCATGAAGTTATGGGACAACGTAGTGAGGATGATCCGGTTCCTGCACCGACCGTACCGCGAAGAGGACGACGCCCTGAAGATCTCCGACCTGTACGACCAGATAGCAGCCATTCGCCGCGAACGGGGTTTCTCGCGCTACTACGCCTGTCCTCTAGACGTCGACGTGCACGAGTCCGTGTACCAGCGCAGCGAACGACTGCAGTGTTCCGATATAGTACGCGACGAGTTGGATCGTCTCCACTTCGAGGAGAGGGTTTGGCTGAGACGAGGCGATTCCGGCGCGTCCAGTCGCGTCGTTATCACGGATCCGGAGTTAGACCGGCTAGTAGGGCTGGCATCCGATAGCGAAACCCCGGCCGTAGATACATCGGCGCTACGATCCGATACCGTTATAGAAATGGAGTCCGCCATCGCTGGGATTAACCTCTCCGGAGGTCGGGGGTCACCGTCGGGTCGAGTGACCTCAGCGTCGACTTGGCTGGAAGTCGCCTCACCTGAGTCCGTGGCTAAACTCTACTCCGTACGACCTATCGCTTCAGCCGAGCGTCCCGCTTGCGGGGAGAGAACCGCGCTCGACCTTCAGGAATTGGAAGCCAGGCGGAAGTCGGTCATGGCGAGGATACTGTGCGACATCCACAAACACCCCATTAAGTTGGTCAGCAGGTCGAGTAAGCACCGCAAGGTCGAGCAGTTGGAGATGACCCCCGTGAGGGAGAAGGTTAAACTGAACATAACCCCGTCAACCCTAAAGGGGGTGGGGCTTAAGAAAACCGGCTACAGGTCCGGACATTTCATTGGCTTTCCGAAGATCTCCATCTATTCGATCAAGAAGTCAAACCCTAAGATGAATTCGGCGCTGAAACTTCAGAACAAACGATCCAGCACCGAATGTCGTAGCGGACGAAGATCATCCCCGGCCCCGGTGTGCGCTAGAGCGGAGCGGATGTGTGCTATAGCGGACCGAGTGTGCGACTCTAGAGGAAGGCCGACCGACGCGAACCTGGCGGGAGTCCGAGATTCGCTGATGACGTCATTGAAGAACCGCAGAACTAAAATATCTCCAGACAGCGACGGATCAAATAAATAATGTTTTAAATTGTCTATACGCTTTAATATATATATAATGCATATATTTAATTTATTTAATATAATACCTATCATAATTATTTAATAACTCTAATGTATCTATCTTAATAAATATCGTCATAATTTATTTGTCTAAAATCATTTATCATAATTTAAATAATTATTATCATAATATTAATAATTTTATATAATTGTAAACATTATTATAAAATCATTATACTTACTTACTTTAAGTAGAGATCTCTCTCGACCAGATCTTGCAGTCATTCTCTATCTATCACTTCATATTTCAGCAACATCGTCCATTCCGCAATTTTTCTAAGAATATATATGTATGTTAACGGTTATTCAGGCTATCCTACTTCGATTTCTTTTCCCTCTTTTATGTTTCCAAAGCAGCAGTTTATTTGCGATCTCGTCGTGGTGTCTGATGGATTGGCGACTAATCGCATTCTTCTCTCAGAAATAGTGTCAGTAATTGTTGGTAACTTTATATAATATTTATTGGTTAACTTGCTTTTCCACTTGGTATATGTTGCCATTCTTGGCATCCGAATTTAATAGCCATCAATTTTCTTCTTAAGTTTTGAATCTATTTTCCAACATTCGCTTCCATATATATATGACTTAGATAACTGTCTGCAGGCAAATGTGTGGCTCAGTTGGCTAAGGCGTCAGACACACAATCAGTATGACGCAGGTTCGAACCTCGTCGGGACCATTAATTAATTTTATAAAATGGGTCTTAAATTAAGACCCTTAATATATTATTTAGAATAATTGGTGATTTTATATAATTATATATAAATAAATGATCGTATCTCGTTAAAACCATGGATGCCTTAACATGAGAATGCTTTCGAAGGAATACTCCGTGAATATACGTAATAATAATTAATGATATTGTAATACATAAATAAATTGTTTATAAACGGTATAATATATATATTAAAATCTACAACCACATTCAGGTTAGTGTCTCCCGAATGACTCATATCGTGGTTTCATTCAAATATTTAATATTAAAATGTTATTTTAATTATTTGTAGGTATTATCACTGAATCATATACTCTGATAATACTATGTAGGCAGTTAAGCATTTTCTAATATTATCTAAATAAATATTAAAAGTGTACTATAGTAGTAGAAACATAGGTAGTACCTACTTCGTTTTGGTAAATTAAAATAATATTGTTAAACCATATATTAAATTAATAGAAATTTACATAAATACAATTACAAATATATTTTAGTTTATTTTAATTGTATAATAATTATATATATCAAATCTATTATAAATGCTTACTGTTTAATAATAATAAATGTAAATATATAGTATATACACTATGTATTCAGGAACTTATATATGATAAATATAGTGACCTCAGAACATTCTTTATATATCCAAGATCTTGTGTAACATCTTAAAATAATATATGTATATGTATTACTCTATACATAACTCTCTCTATATCTCTATCTCTCTCTCTCTCTCTCTCTCTCTCTATCTCTCTCTCTCCCTCTCTCTCTCTCTCTCCCTCCCTCTCTCTCTCTCTCTCTATATATATATATATATATATATATATATAACTACCTGTGTGGCTCATATAACATTATTATCTAATTAAATAACTACTTCACACGATTTGATTTTTATAAGTGAATCAAATTTGATTTGCTTAAATTGATTTGCTTTAAGCAATATATTTATATTTTCAAATTACCTACATAACATCATCTATATTGTATTTATATTATCTGAAAATGTATAAAGATTTATCAAACGTTTCACATGGAGTATCATCAACAATTATTAATAATGTAATTAGGAGCTATCATAATTAGTTACAGTTCTTTCAAATATTTGGGCCTACAATTAAATCTATTTTTCAAGATCAAAAATGCGTTAGCAAATAATTATATCGACATCAACTTGTCCTTAAATACATCGTATGCAACTATATAGGTCTACTCTTCGCGATGAGGAAGATGTATTTTTTTTGTATTTATCAACAATTACTATGTAGGTATATCTATATCACAATTTGGTAATATCGTTCTTATAGATTCAGATGATTTCAAGTATGTAACTACGTCAGAAATGCTACCATGTTTACCTCTTTTTAAAATCGGAAGCTCCAAATTCAAATACCGAATATTAAATTCAGGATATTTATTGATCTATTAATGCAATTATTTAAAAGTAATTTACATCTTATTATTATTATTATTATTATATTATCTAACCTCTTCCTCATTTATATAATCGATCTTTAAAAGACTTTCCTGGAGTTTATAATATGATACCCAACTATCATCATCTGTAGAGAAACGTGATTCGATTTCGACAATTGTTTTGTCAAAAAGTTCATAGGATTTATTTCTGTAAACAAGCATAATTATATATATAATTAGGAATTATTATATATTTATATATATATATATATATATATATATATATATTATACTGGCTCGATAGCGCAATTGGCTAAGGTGTTTGACTTCGAACCAGTAGGCCTGGGTACAGTTCCCAGGCCGAACTAAAAAAGTAGTCTTAAAATAATATATAGAAGTGATGAATTAAATTTGTATTAAATTCATCGGCTCTAGTTAAAACCAGGGAAACATTAACTTAAGAGTTGTTTTGAAGGGACTTTAGGGTTATTAATAATAGTTATAAATATTAAATGACTCCATCTAAGTTTCTGGTATGGTATGTAAGGAATCCACCGAATGTATACAATACAAGAATACCAGTAAACTCGGACCACTTTTGAGGTAAACTCGGACCATTTTTAAAGTAAACTCGGACCACTTTTTAAAAACATAAAGTAAACACGGACCACTTATTAAAAACATAAAGAAGATTCGGACCACTTTTAAAATAACTATATTTTGTATATTTCTATAATATAATATGCTTTAACTTACTTCCACCTTATATAATTATATTATATCTGTTAAATAAATTATAAAAAGAGTCATTTAATATGATATTTTTGTGGAATTATATACTTAAATAGGTAAACATTTAATTTGAACTCGCACCACTTTTGAAGTAAACTCGGACCACTTGTGAAGTAAACTCGGACCACTTGTGAAGTAAACTCGTAAATGAATCTTTTTATAATTTATTTAACATATATAATATAATTATATAAGGTGGAAGTAAGTTAAAGCATATTATATTATAGAAATATACAAAATATAGTTATTTTAATAAGTGGTCCGAGTTTACTTTATGTTTTTAAAAAGTGGTCCGAGTTTATTTAAAAGTGGTCCGAGTTTACCTCAAAAGTGGTCCGAGTTTACCTGGTCCGAGTTTACCTGGTCCGAGTTTACTGGTACTCCAATACAATACAATATATATATATTTATTTATAAATTTATATATGTTATGTATATATAGAATGTTTTTTTTATTTAACCTTAAATACGTGTCAACATCGGGTGGATTATATTCGTCTGATGTACCATTGTATTTTTTTATTGAAAATGATCTTCTTTTTTTTATAGATTTTTCAATTCCCAAATCTATCATTTCCGTATATATTTCGTTTTTCCTTTTATCAAAATGTAATCTATAATCTTTAATTTCATCTTTACATATATCAATCGATACATTAACGTTTGTGTCCAGTTGCACTGGACACAACTCTCTATAATGTATTAGATATTGGTCGATAAATTAGAGTGATCTAGATAGTTTTTTTTAAAGTGGAATAATGTATGATTGTTTCATAGAATCTGGAACAATATGGATATATCAAGACCTCCTAAAACCTCGAGGTTATAGGAGGTATTGGATATATTCCTTATATATAAGGGATATATTAATGATATCATTTATCATTGATATCATATGTCAGTGATATGTCCAAAAAAATATGGTGAAAATGAACGAAGTATATTGAGTGGAATATGATAAACTGTGGAATTTGTTTTCAAGGATGTCATCAGAGATCCTATATTATAATACGATGTCATGCATGGGAAGTGCAAAATATGACCAGTGATTCTGAGTGGATGTTAACTTGATATTGAGTAGTGCAGAGTTGATGTTTTGATTCGAAACTTTGGAATGTACAATGGTAATACTGGACATTTGTTGTTGGAATAAATTGAATAACGATAGTTCCTCGAGGAACAAGGACTGAATCAGGTTAGTCGTGAAGATTCTTGATATGGGTTTTACCTATTTACTAAATAGTATTTAGATAAAGGATAATTTGTAAGTATACTTACACATTATCCTATAGGCTAAGCTTACTTAGATGATATTCCACTACTCTCGATCATATCAGTAAAGTATGACGATATAGTAGATACATTTTTGTATTTCAAAGTGATAGGTAAACTTTAAAAGCAGTAAGATCAGAATCAATGTTAGTAGATTCATATTTAAATATTGAGCTTGTTATCCCGATGAAACAATTGCTTAGAATACAACGTAATTACAACGCCACAACCTACTAAAACCTAGGAAATATTGTCTCATTGTATATAATCTAGTGATATATATATAAATATATATATATATATATATATATATATATATATATATTTAGCTATAGCTATATTATAATCGAGTAATATAAAATAATGAATTAATTAAAATAAATATATATAGAAAACAATATTATTAATAATATAAATATATTACAAATTATTTCTATTTTATATTTATAAATATATTAAATATGTAGGCCAATTTTTTAGAATTATTTACTATATCAAAGATTTTGCGAAGCATCGCAAAATCTTTGACTTTATTAAACTTAAATTCTATATTTTAGTACATTTATAAACCACATATATTTATAACTAATAAACAAATTATAAAGTAACATTCGCTTATCGTAGTTATTTCAAATAGATTGATTATAATCATATTATAATTACATAAATACATGTACCACCTATAGTTTTTTATAACTTTTATAAATATTATAAATTTCTTTGCGCAATATTTACAAACAATGTCACTTCCTTTTTAGGTAACTACCGGTTGCTGTTCGATAACTGTTAAAGTTATTTTCTTATAAAATACTTTACATAATAATAGGATTATTATTATAAACAGTTAGTACGCCATTATAAAGAATATATTTCCATTTAATAGTTATATATTTTATATAATAATATATATTGTAAAATCATTATAAAATATGAAGAAATACTTCGTAATTAAATATACTCAGTATCCTATATTTGGGATACTCAAAATGTAATAATATCCACATTTAATATATCATTTGTTGTTTTTAATTTTTTAAATAAATTGTATTCTTTAAATAAAATTATTATAATATAAAAATGAATTATATACATAATATAGATTATATATATAACAATATATTTGTATTAATATAAATTATCATCAATGTGATCTTCAGCATTTTATGATCTAAAATATTTACAATATCTTAAATATAGTGCATATAATAAATGAAATAACATTTAATAATAATTATATATTATAGAAAACTTAAAAATAATGTTTATTAATATTAATAATTACACTATTATTAATCGTGTACAATAACTTATAATACTTATATACTCAACTCTGTAGGTTATTCAATTATGTTTAGAAACATATGTCGTAATTAACATGCTAATTAATTTTAATAAATTTGTTATTATATTTAATTTTTATTTCATAATTCCTAAGTTACTAAGCAATTATTACTTGCTGAGTTAGTAAGTAGTTGATCAATATTGAATGGTATTAAATATATATATATATATATATATATATATTAATGTAATACTATATTAATAGCATATTAAAATATCACATATGTTTATATTGATATAAAGTTTATATTATAAACGTATAAACATATACTCATTATATATTAAAATAGTACATATAATTAATATATGTAGTAAGTAAATGTAGTATTTAATTTACAAATATATATATATATATATCATTTACAACCAAAGACAATAATTCATATATTATAATCATAGTTGGCATCATGAGGTTTTTTGGTTTTTTCATTGGTTTTTTGGTTTTTTCAAAATGCAGGTTTTTTGGTTTTTTGGTTTTTTGCTAAAATATAAATTAAATAGCATATATTAAATATATGATATATTCTATTTTATTATTATAATAATTATATATACTTTAATTAATAATTCGTTTTAAAACTTCAATTTTATTAAATAAATAATAGTTAATTAAGCTTACTTTGTTTTTTTTTGTGAAGGTTTTTTGTCTAAATATAAATTAAATCTCATAATATTATATACATTTAAATGTATTAAATTAATTCATGTTTAAACTTTAATTATTAGAGTATATTATGTTTATACTTGTAGTTTATTTATATAAGTAGCAAAGATTTTTCTAAGGAAAGATACAAGTTATATGTATAAAATTGAATTACACGATTTTATCGTAAGTTTTAGGTGCGTTTTTGTGTGATATACCAACGTACCAACATATTAAGTTAGCACGCTTTTTTGTAATGTACCAATGTCCCAACGTCCCATCTTTATTCTTATACATGTAAATGCAGATTGTACGTTGGGATGTTGGTACATTGGCATGTTACAAAAATGCAACATCTCAACATCACAATGTACCAACGTCTACACAATGTAAAGATGGTATATATTATGAATGTATTTTCCGTAGACATAGACCAACCAATGTCCCAATGTACCATCGGACGTTGGTATATTATAAAAAAACTCTCTCTTATAAAACTTACGAGAAATCTGTGTAATTCAATTTTGTATACAAAATACCTAGAGCGCCACTTATTACGGGTTAATTATGATTTTGAATGATATACATATCTATGTAGCGAGTAAATTCTAATTTATATTGCATGTAATTTAATTGAGCTATATAAATATTTTGTATAGAAAGCGCGCAGTACCTAAACTATTTAGGTGATTCGATACTACTGCTAGTAGCAGCGGCTGGTAGTATTTATTAATTATGTTGCATATATATGTTATATATTATGTTGGATATATACTATATATATATTATATTGGGAGTGTTAGATATAAGCTTAGAAACATTGTTGTTAGTAGTAAATTAACTTGATTATTAAGATTAGGTTTTTTTTTAAATATTAGTTTTTTGGTTTTTTGATTAAATATAAATTAAATAGCTATTCTATTATATAAAAATATTATGTATTTACATACTATATTAAAATGATCATATATTACAAAATATAATTTTTATATTATTATACAATAATTATAATTTTATTATATAATTATTTTCATCAACCAAAAAACCATAAATAAACCTTGAAAAAACCACGAAAAAACCCAAAAAACTAGCAAAAAACCAAAAACCTGGAGCCAAAAAAAAGGTTTTTTGCCAACTATGATTATAATTATAACAGTTATAAAATATATTACTAAAAGATTTATCTTTACTTGATTATAATTGCATTTATATACAAATTATAATCAGATAAATATTAAGTTATACCGGTTATACATATTAATCGGTGCTTATTATTTATTCCAATATTATTTTGATATCATTAACACCCTCTTCATTTGAAATTTGGCATAGTATTGTTTACAAATTTTGCCTTTAATTAGTATACAGTTCTGTATTAAGGCCACAGGTTTTTCGTTTACATGTAAAAGATACAAAAAAGGTCTACTTTTCAAAACTTAATTCACTAAGTAATATTTATTAACATTTTTTTTTTATTTACTTACTAATTAATCTGAGAATTATAGATCAAGTTTTTGTGTGTGTTTTTTTTAATAAGCTATGTATTATGCATATTTTTTAGATGACCTACACAAATTACCAAAATACTACTTTTAAAATAATTATACATTTTTATCAATAAAAATATACTTGATTAATAATCTACATATGTTATGGAAAAAAATAAAATAAAATAAAGCATTATTACAACATTTATTATAATTATAGTGAACGTACTTGGTCAAAATAATTATTTTGTGTAAATCAAGTTTTAAATTAAGGCATACAAGTATGTTTATATTAGTTTTAAATGCTTCTTTTTAAATCAATTTTACGTAAACAAACCATGTATGCAGGGATGGTAAAAATCAAAAATATGTTTTTGGTTTTACTGTGGTTGTTGGTGTTTTACCGGGGTTTTTGTAATTTTTTATAACAAAATTAAATGGTACAAAATGATTAATACTTAAGTATACTTTATTATAAAAATTGATAAAAGTATACTTTATTATTAATTTATTGTATAATATACAAGAATGAAGTATATTAATTTAATATATAAAAACAGTGATATAAAAATCATAAAAATACCTTATTTTTATAAGATTAATTTTTTAATATTTTCTATTTTATTAGTTTTTATGTAATTTTATTTTATAGAATTGTAATACAATATTATTTTTATTGAATCAATTTCTATGAAATTGTATTTTTATTGAATTTTAATTGTTTTCTATTGAATTAAAATGTCATGAAAAATATTATATTTATTCTATAGAATTTGATTTTAATAGTTATAAAAGGGAGGTAATACCGGGAAGGGGAGTGTGCACTCGCTATCTTGCAATGCTGAATTAAAAATATCATGTGATATTTGAGCTCAGTGGGGTAAATATCGTATATTACATTTATATGAATATTTGAAATATAATTTTATATAAAGTAATATTTAATGTATAAAATGTAATATTTATTTAATAAATAGTATATTTTATATTCACCAATATATAACTAATGTGTTTATAATATATATAAACTTTATATATATATTTATTTAGTATATAGTTTAATATAGTCAAATAAAAATCAAAGGTTTAATAACATTTTTATTAATTTTTCATAACAATTTATTTCAGATATAATTTTATATAATGAAATATTTAATGTATATATGTATCTATTATATGTATTTAATAAATAGTATATTACATATTCACCAATATATAATTAATATATTCATATATATATATTGATATAGTATAGCTTAAAAATCATAAGTTTAACAACATTTTGTGAATTTTTCGTAACAAATTATTTTAAATTATAATTATATACAAATTTAATACACGGAATGTATGCACTAGCAACGCCAAATATATTACTATACTACACTCGACAATACCACACTCTCAACACGTCCGAATCCTTGGCTTCCATATTTATACCACCCTTTCCATTGACTATTATCTTATACACATGCATAAATCCATCCACTACCACCTACACTGCTTCCGCTTAATCCGACACTCCATTCCCATCCCCATCGCTATTACCATTGCCTCCTACATCATCCCCCTATTCGACTATTGCAACTTCCTACTCTTTAACCTCCCGGACTACATACTCATCAAACTACAGCGACTCCAAAATGCTTTAGTTCGCTGCGTCCATTTACTTCCCCAACGTTCTCCTCACTTCATTACTCCTCTCCTAAAACAACTACACTGGCTTCCAGTCCCCTATCTTATAAAGTACAAACTCTCTCTAACCATCCACAAAGCTATTCACCACAATTCCCCTGACTACCTTGCCTCCCTCCTACATCTACACACACCCATCACTACACTCCAGACCCGTTTCTCCATCACCTTTATCCTACCACTCCCCATTTATACAAACTCCATTCTTCAAATATACGCTCCTTTGCCATCTCTGCCCCTTACCACTGGAACTCCCTACCCAAACACCTACGAATAAACTCATCAACTCCCTCCTTTAAACGCCACCTCAAGAATCATTACTTATCCCTTGCCTTCCCTCCCACACAATAATTTCCCTCCCACTGACGGCAGATTGCTCACGCACTTGCAGTCCATAAACCAAAAAAGTAAAAGTAAAGTACTATTGAAAATGTATACCATTAAAGATATAAAACCATATATTTATTTATAAAATACATTTTTTGATATATATATATATAATTATAATATATATTTTATATATATTAATTATTAATTTAACTTATTACACTTTAGTATCTAATTTTATTACATTTATTATATCGTTTATATATATATATATATATATATATATATATATTATATACATAATTTATAATACATTACATACATTATATATATATATATATATATATACACAATATATAAAATTATTATAAAAAACATAAGATATACATATTTTAAAGCATATTAATTATATATTTCAAAGCATATATATTTCTATTTCAATATATTTAGTATAATTAAAGCCACTTAGGTAGCTTTGTATGAGATTACAGTGAAATATAAAAAATATTTATGTTTGCCCTTGTATTGTTTATATTTTACAGTAGTTCTTGTATGGTTTATATATTTCACGTTTGTTCGTGTCGGTTTGTATTTCATGGTTTTTCTTATACGGTTCTGTCGGTTTGTATTTCACAGTTTGTATATTCCATGGTTTTTCTTATACGGTTGTTCTTGTCGGTTTGTATTTCACGGTTTATATATTCCATGGTTTTTCATATAAGGTTGTTCTTGTCGGTTTGTATTTCACGGTTTGTATATTGCATGGTTTTTCTTATACGGTTCATCTTGTCGGTTTGTATATTGCATGGTTTTTCTTATACGGTTCATCTTGTCGGTTTGTATATTGCATGGTTTTTCTTATACGGTTCATCTTGTCGGTTTGTATTTCACGGTTTATATATTCCATGTATAGAGTGTTCTTTTCGGTTTGTATTTCACGATTGTTCTTGTATGGTTTATATATTCCGTGGTTGTTCTAGTACAATTTGCATATTGCACGATTGTTCGTGCACCCATAATTTTATATGTTATCCTAATTTTGTTTAAATAATCGTTTAAACGTGCTTAATTAATCAAATTTTATTTTAAATTACACAATTACATTTAATAATATGTTGATAATATATTTATTTATTAGTTTAAATATATATATATATATATATATATGATATTAAATGATTTCCTGATTCCTGAAAAAAATTATAAATGACCCCACTGAGGCTATAGGTGGCGCTACTCTATATAAAATAGCGAATGCACACTCCCCTTCCCGGTAATACTACTTATTTTTCATATTTTAATATTATATAAATTTTGTAATATTATTTATATATTTTCTTAAAATCTATAATTTTTTACATAATATAATAGATATTATATATATATATATATATATATATATATATATATATATATATCTATTAGAATTAAAATTATTAAATGTATAATATTTTAATATAAATAATCGAAAAACCACAAAATATATCGAAAGGTTTAAACCCAAAAGCCCAATCTCGTCCAACCCTGTGTGTATGTACCATTTTAAAGATTATATTTCAAATTTGATATAAAATCGAAAAAATACTACAAACATTTTTTTTCATTAATTTTACACTTGTCGTGCCCTTAATAATAGAAAATGTATACCTGTTGCAGAAATTATTTTAAATTTAAATATGTAAACAAAATTTCCTTTGATAAAAAAAACTACATAGTAATTTTTATTTAAATTAATACATATATATATATATATAATATTTGATCATTTACTTATTAAATTAGTAATTTATAATATTTTTTTTAATTAATTTTTTTTATTTTTAAATATTATTTAAAATAGTTATAATAATTATCTTTAATTAAATTATAAATAAATACTATAAATAATTAAATTGATTATCTCTTTATTTATACATTATATACGCGTAGTAGTGTATATATATATATATATATATATATATATAAATGTATATATTTCTCTGAATATATAAACATAAAATTAAAATCATATGTATGCAGAAGTTGACATTTATCAAAATATAATGGTTATCAGGTTATCAAAGCAATCTGAATCATGCCATCTGACCAAAAGAAGAAACGTGACCAGAAGAAAAAGGATGCTGCCAGGAAGAAAGGTCAGCCCAATACTACAAAAAAGGTGGAAGATTCAGAGTTGGACAACAATGTTGCTCCAACAAACGGTATTACCAAACCTGCCAATGGGTATAAAAAAGGTTGGGGACATTTATTTATTATTATAAATTATGTTTATTTATTTTGTACTTAATATATATAATAGTTATTGAAGACGATGGAACAGTTGTTACAGCTGGAGAATTTAGATCTGTAGCCGGATCTCTTGCATCTCATCCTGAAGCTAGAGATCTTCATATAATTAATTTTACTATTCTCTTCCATGGTCAAGTTAGTTTCCTATATTTATATTAGTTTATATAATTTGAGTAATACTAATTTATATATTGACCAGGAACTATTAGTTGATACCTCATTGGAATTGAACTGCGGTAGGAGATATGGTGTTTTAGGTCTCAATGGAAGTGGAAAATCAAGTCTCTTATCTGTTATAGGAAATAGAGAAATAACAATTCCAGCACATTTAAACATCTATCATTTAACGAGAGAAATGGATCCTAGTGATAAAACTGCACTTGAATGCGTGATGGAAGTAGACGAATTAAGAATAGAATTAGAAAGAGAATGCGATGAACTTGCATTATCTACTTCTGATGAAGCACATGAAAGACTTATGGATATCACAGAACAGCTTGAAGAAATGGATGCTGATACTGCACAAATGCGTGCCGGACAAATTCTTGATGGTCTTGGCTTCACAACACAGATGCAAGCTAAAAAGGTATTTAATTTTGTAATTAATAAAAGTTGTATTAATGATTAAAATCTACCAATAATAATATTAGAATAGTAAATATATTGATTTATTTAAGTATATTTTATTTAGTAGTTTCCAATAATTGTAATATAAATTGACATTTTGTTACCATTAATTTAAGAAATTTTATATTTATTAATATATAAAATAATTATATTAATGTGGGGTTCCAATTTAGCATTTTCCAGAAAATATTACTGGGAAATAAGTGTGATATTTAGTAGTGTTTATGTATTTCTAAATATAATCTTTATATTAATTTTTGTATAATTATATAATGTTAATATTTAATTTTTAAATTATAAATATTATTTTATATTTTTGATAAATAAATACAAAATATTGTTTTATAAATGTGTAAAATAAATGTGTAAAATAAATGTAAAATGTAACAAATGTAAAATAAAAATCTAATCAAAAATAAAAACACATATGTATTCACTTTTGATATAATATTATATATTTAATAAATATTTATTAGTAAAACCTATTATATTTCCTATATAAAATATAAATGTCTGTTATAACAGTTAACAGTTAAAATTAAAGTTAATTTTTAGCAGTATTAACTGCTGATATTTAAATTTCATAAATTTATTATTTAAATTTTTCATAAAATGTTTATTCTATTTTATTAATAATTAAATATATTTTTAGTTTATTTGATTAAACAATGAGATATATACAGACATCAAATGCAAACAATTTCTGAGTCATCATTCAAATACAAATATACAAAGTCGGTTTATACTAAATTCAAGAGATTTTACCCCACCAATAATTATTTATGATAATAGTTATATACCAAGTTGTAATTGTAACCATCTACATAATATAATATAATATAACCACATAATATAACCATCATATAACAATATAATTCAGATTAACTAATTTATTAATTATTCTTATGTACATACTAATTTAGGTTAAAGATTATTCTGGAGGATGGAGAATGAGAATAGCATTAGCGAGAGCTCTATTTATTAAACCAGCTATGCTGTTGTTGGATGAGCCTACAAATCATCTTGATTTAAATGCATGTGTATGGCTGGAACGATACCTTAGTAAGTATAGCAGGATATTGATGATTATTTCACATTCACAAGATTTCATGAATGGAGTATGTACGAATATTATTCACATACAAAATAAAAAGCTTAAGTACTACACTGTTAGTTTTATTTACATTAAAAAACTATTCTATTTATAGTTAAATTATATTCATTTTATTTATAATATTAGGGTAATTATGATGCATTCATGAAAACTAGAGGAGAACAAGAAGAAAATCAAATGAAAAAATTCAAATGGGAACAGGTATTTTCTAAATTTATGAAATTTTTAATTTTATTAAATATTATATTTAATTTGTAGGATCAAATTTCTAACATGAAGAATTACATTGCAAGATTTGGTCATGGATCTGCGAAACTAGCTAGGCAAGCCCAAAGTAAAGAAAAAACATTAAAAAAGATGGTTGATTCTGGATTAACTGAAAAAGTGTCTGGAGAAAAGGTAAGATATATTTGTGTATAGTTCGAAAAAAATAAAAAGTTTAGATTTAAATCAATGTATTTGATTTTAATGCAAATTATATTTAAATTGTAAAATAATATGATAAATAGATGTTTAATTAATTATAAAAATTGAATAAATCATTTTTCGACTGCTAATAGACTTAGTAATTTAAATAACTATTAATGTATATTATAATAAAAATGTGATATTGTGTATGTCTTGAATTATCTAAATTAATGTATATATTATATTATATGCTGTTACATAATGCAATATTAAATAATTATTATTTAATTACTAATGTTTTTATATTATACTGACTACTTTATTATACAGAATTATATTCAAATAATTATGCTAAAATTATTAATACACAAAATCAAATAAAAACGTTTTTGATAATTATTTAAATAAATTACTTTATATTTAAATATTTGTACAATCTTTGCAGCTTTATTAACTCCTAGTCTATTTCTTAATTTTGAATGCACCAATCTTTTTTGGATTTTATATAGAAAAAAATAAAATTATATCTTTCTCCAATAATGTCTATAATTCTTATTTATTTAACATTATATATTTTTCCTTTGATGTTTCTGAATTATAATATATATAATTCTCATTTATTTAAATATTAATGATATAACATAGCCTCCTATATTATAAAAATCATAATCTAATAATTATATTATATACTTTTCGAGAAATATTTATTTAAATCAAAAAAAAATTATGATTTTTAGGTTGATTTAATCATTCGAAACCTGATATATATATATATTAATTTTGATTAAATTGATTGTTAGGTTTTATCATTCAGTTTTCTGGAATGTGGAAAAATTCCTCCTCCAGTTATTCAAGTTCAGAATGTCAGCTTCAGATATAATGATGAAACGGTTTATTTTATTAATATTATTACAACTTTAAATTATCATCAAATAAATATTCATTTTTATATTTATCATTCAGCCTTACATTTACAAAGATCTTGAATTTGGATTTGATCTCGACACTAGACTTGCTTTAGTAGGTCCAAATGGTGCTGGTAAATCTACTCTTTTAAAATTAATAGTCGGAGAATTAAACCCTACAAGAGGTTTGATTAGAAGACATTCACATTTAAAAATTGGAAGATATCATCAAGTTAGTATTTAGTTTAAAATAATATTTATGTTTTTTATATATATATATATATATATATGTGTTATTGTTTTAAATTCTATAAGTAAATCTATGAGGTGAGCTAACTTATATTGCATGTACTTTAATAGGATATTGAAAACATTGTATAAAAATCATATCAAACCTCTATTTATATCAGAATAATTTATTATTTATTTTTAATTCAGTTGGGTATATCTTTGCTACTATCAAAACCTTTATATATGAGGAGGTGTTATTTTGTATCAACTATTTTATAATTAATTGTAATTTCTCAATAATATTTTATTATGTTCAAAATATTATGAAATATCATAATTAGTTGATAAGACTTCTATTGGAGATAAATAATTAACTTGTATAATGTAAAATGCAGATTACATAATTTTAGATTAATATATACTTGATAAGTATTTTAATATATGAAAAAATAGAATAAATGTATATTATTAATCATATATAATTAATCAGATATTTACAACTATTATCTAAATATTATGAAATTATAATAAATAGCAATGAATATATTAATATACTGAATATATTCAATGTATGCTGATTGTTAAAATTATAAATTTATACTAAATATTATTAATACTCAATTCTTTTATATAAATTTATACATATATTCAATTTCAAGATTTTATAGAAATAAATATTATGTTCAAAAATTTGCTAGTCAATAAATTAATTTAGTATATTTTATTTTAGCATTTAGGAGAGATATTGGACTATTCAATGTCAGCCTTAGATTGGATGTTACATTCATTCCCAGCAGTTCGTGATCGTGAAGAAATGAGAAAGATCGTTGGTCGCTATGGTTTAACTGGTCTTCAACAGACCTGTCCTATTAGAAATTTATCTGATGGACAAAGGTGTCGTGTAATATTTGCCTGGTTAGCTTGGCAAAGACCTCATTTATTATTACTCGATGAACCTACTAATCATTTGGACATGGAAACTATTGATGCCTTAGCTGAAGCTATTAATAACTTTGATGGTGGTATGTTACTCGTTTCTCACGATTTCAGACTGATTTCTCAGGTATATAAAGTATATATATATATTTTAACTGTATATTTAATATTTAATTTTGTATAGGTTGCAGAAAGTATCTGGATTTGCGAGCATCAAACTGTTACTCCATGGGATGGTGATATTATATCATATAAAAATCATCTAGTTAATGAAATTGAAAAGGAAGAAAGAAAAAAGGAAAAGCTAAACGTGAGAAAGTAATACCTAAAATACATGTCCTTTGAAACTATTTATGTGATTTATTTATCATTATTATACCAAAAAATAAATGGTACTGCCATAGCATATGAGGCTACAATATATTGTATCTTCATGTGAATAAAATCTATTCTGCATGATTTATTTATATATACATGATAAATTTAAAAATAATATATACTGAAAATTCTAAAAATAAATTTAATTCAAAAATTTAACCGATTAATATATTAGAAGATTAAATTACAATAATTTATATCAATATAAATTAATATATTATTTATGTATTTTAAGTATTTATTAAATTTAGTGATTTACCATTATAAATTAATAGCAAAATATTCAGATATATATTTAACTTTTGAAATTTGTAAATGAAATATATAATTGTATTTTTACGGTTAAAATAATAACCTAATTAGTAATTTTTGAAAATATATCTATTAAAAAACTTTCTAATGTATATTTTTATTTTTCTATTGTATATAAATAAACATGCATCCAAATAGTAGTATTCTGCTTTTTAAATAATACTGACATTCTGTATGATTACCATATTTCAACAAGTATATAAATATAAATGTATTTAATGAGATAGAATTTATATATAATCTAAACAACAAATAAATAATGCCAATAGTATTATAGAGTTACATTAATTATCATTCTAATAATTTGTGTAAGATTTATTCACAATATCAAATAAAGCCAAAACCTATATTTTTAGATGTATGAGATTAATAACTCGTAGGTGAAGTTTTCTTTATATAGACTGGATAATTTTAAATGATAACACCTTAATTTTGCTATAAAACAATTATGTATTGATATTCGAAGGGATATTGGATCCATATGTGGTTATAAGTGAAAACTTCATCTAAGTATCTGGATGGGATGAAAGTACTCAACCTAATAATAAATATTACAATAATTGATTGGTAATTGAGGTTTTTTTAACATTAAATTTCTATTATCAATTGAAATTTATATATATAAGATAGTCTAGCTATATCATAATTATATTCATATAATGAATAATATGAAATACTTACCTTTGTATAACAAATGTAAATTTATGCCGCTTATCTTCTATGTTAACTTTTTATATGCATAAATATACTTCAGTTCTCTACAATATTTATAAATGAATTCTAGGAATTCACTATTTTTAAATTTGTATTTCTTTATAAATTAGGTTTAAGTGAGTTATTTTTCTATATTTGTATCAATATTTCAAATAATATAATGTATATATATATAATATTGAAATCATTATTTTATGAATTTTTGTATTGATTTGTTAATATAATCCTAGACAATAATTTGATATGATAATTAAAAATATATATATGTAAGCATTATGGAGATAGTGTGAATATGTAAAAATGGCGAAATAATGACTCAGTGATAAGAAAAATATGTATGTGGTCTCAATATCAAATTATTCTTGGAACACGAAGTATATATCTAATATCAGGACAAGATTGGTATCAGTGATCAAATGTAGGTTATTGTAAAAAATAAATGAAAAGCATATGGCGATAGATTTAAATTAAATGAGTAATATAAATGACATACATTTGTTGATACCATATTGTCCATCTATTTCGATCTGCGTAAATTAAATTAAAAATATGTTAATACATAAGTATGGATACAAAAGCATATTTACTTACAATGTAAAGTTGAGTTTGAAATAATAGGTTAAATTTAAAATATGTATATATATATAAGATTTTGAGTATATTGTGAACTGAATACACAAATAATCTCTTTTATAGATGTAATAGTCTCGGCTCAAGATCGTTGACATGGTGTCTTACTCGAGATAATTAGTTAACCAAAATATAAGTCTGCATCAAAATTACATATTACACAATTATGTCTTGGATCGTTTCAATAGAGCTTGGCATCATTTACATTTCTAGTAATTAATTAATACTTTAATATAGAAATATAATTTATATATATATGTTTTTTTCAAATAGAATTCGCACATGCAATATTAAATATATTGATTTTAGTTTATTAATATGAATTATTTTAAATTATATATTTTCATTATTTAGTGTGTAATTTTAAACTTATTTATAATTATATATATTTATATACAATTAGAATATATATTAAATTTATATACTGATTTATAAATCAGTTTATGAAGAATTATTTAAATTATATTGAAAAATAACAAAAAAGCCATATTATAATTAAGTTGGAAATAATTATAAGAAATTTATTTCGTTCTAGGTGTATTTAATCCGTATTTTGTTTTCATATTTTCAATATCTTGTTTTGCATTCTCGTTGTCAATCTTCTTATATGTCTGTTGTGATGTTGATTATAAATTAAATATTATTCAATATTAATAAACTATACAATGAATTCATTAACATAATTAAATGTCATACATGGTTACATTAGATCAGATGTATGAATATTTATATTTTATAACGCTTTTGTTAATTTTAATTATATATTTTATCAGATATATAATAGATCCATACTTAAGTATTAAAGGGATATGTCGGTCCTCAAATTAGTTCCTCTATTTTTTATGAGAAAATATGTATAATTGATTACTTTTACATCTATACATCTAAAAAGTGTGATATAAATCATAATATAAGTATCTAAAAAATGATATTTTATAGACCTTATTTTCCACAATATTATTCAAAATAGTTAAAATTATAAGAATATATATTATACGATAAAATTGTGAATACTCGATCGATTGAAACAATTTGAAAACCATTAGCAACTTATGTTGTTTATTTATTAATATGTGAATATATAGGCGACTCTACATGTCATGCACTAGCCAATGAATATTCAAGCGTTTATACCTGTATATTCTGATAGCGTAATTCAGTTCGCATTTATTATTATTACAGTGACTTTTTTACATATTTATATTATTATATATCTATCTCTTACTAGTATATTATTAGTGTATACATATTTATAATGAGAATAACTATTTTCTCATATATATACATGTGTTTTTTATTGCTATATTATCATTATTCCATAGTATATCCAACAATATAAATGAATATCACCATCAATTTACCATAAAAATAACTATTTACTTTAAACTCGATTTTCTCATAACTTTATTTTCTCATGCACACCAAAATTAAGAACCCCAAGGCTTTTTTTCCCTTTATTGAATTTTATTCAAATCTTCACCATTATAGTGATATTTAATTGTTTTTATATGAAACAGTCGTATTTTTTTATTTTAGTCATAATTAAAATATATAATAAAAATAGTTAAAACATAAAAAATTAAAGAATAATTAGGTTTATAAAACATAAAATATTTTATAATTACTAATTGAAATAAAAAAAATTACCACTGTTTTTATATATAATAGAATAAAATCTATACAATAAAAAAAATTAAATGTAGAACTATAGTTCTTGTATATATTGTATAAAAAGCCTTCGGGTTTTTAAAACACGTACCAATTCCCTATCTCCTACATGTAAAAATCTATTTATAGACCGTCCCCTTAAATAACAACCATTTATCTCAAAATAATTATTTTCTCACATTCACTAGTATTCAAAATGATATTCAGAGAGTAGTTTATGTTATATTCTAATATTATTTTTGATATAGAAATAAGAGATGTGCCCAATTTCTAGTTTAATATTAAAAATTTAATTTTGTAGACAAAAATAAATATTAAATTTCAAATATAAATTACATATAATAATATTGAACAATTCTCTCAGTATGTGTTTAAATCTACATGTCTAGTTTATAAATTTATGAAAATATTTACAATATTCTAATATTTATCCAAAAATATAATTTATAGTAGTTGCAATTATCTCCTATTTATTTACATGTAAACGAACATACTGATTCCGATACCAATATATAGGGTATAGGTATATACTACCCACTTAAGCTAAAACATAGTTAGTATTAAAGAATGCAAAATGTTCGCGAATTTATGTGTTAAAGATAGGTAAAAGGGCTATATTTTAACGACTATAAACTTTTTTATTTATGATAATTTTTTTATATTTATTGTGTATATATCAATAATACAAAGAACATGACATCCGCTCATTATCTCAGAAATGGTTACTTTTTGTACTCCGAGCTAGATAGTTTTCAATTATATTTCAATGATTTCATTAATATTTGAAATAATGATATCAAGGATATTTATTTATGGTAAAATAAAAATGCATTCATATTTAAAAATTAGGTTATAATTGAACGATAATTTTCTATATTCATTAAATATAATCAAATTGAAATGATTGATTTAAAAACGAGTTTTTGGATTGTTTTTATATCTATTTCAAATGTGTACTCCTGGACCATGCAGTACGATAACATTTCTTAAGTGTAAAAAAAAAAACTCAAAATATGTCTTGTATAAAAACTTTTATGATAATACTTTCTTAAGCTGAGTTCACACCAAGAATCCGTACGGATAACCCGAATGGATTTAAAATACGAGTATATTAGCTTAATTTAGGTGTGAAGTCAATTTTAAATGTTCGGATAAATCCGTACGGATTTATTTACGACATGTTCTATAAAATCCGAGCACTGGACGGATATTATTAAGGAATATGAGGAATTTGAATCATCGATATAAATAAAGTTTCTTTATATCGATGATTTGAACGCACGAAACACGGTGTGCGTTATACTCAGATTTTCTGTCCGGATTTATGAATACTTTAAATATATTTTATATTTTAATATGTATCCGTGCGGAATATCCGTACGGATTCTTGGTGTGAACTCAGCTTTATATTATATTTACAATTGATTATTTTGTATTGTATATTTTCTATAAAATTGTCATATATATATATATATATATATATATATAT
Source organism: Osedax fenrisi (assembly GCA_964019155.1). Classification (NCBI taxonomy): domain Eukaryota; kingdom Metazoa; phylum Annelida; class Polychaeta; order Sabellida; family Siboglinidae; genus Osedax; species Osedax fenrisi. The sequence goes on from OZ025243.1 coordinate 41,459,778, forward strand.
ATATGAAAATTGTATAGAAATATATTACAAAATAATCAATAGTAAATATAATGTAACTATTAAGTATTATTTAAATATACAAAAAAAACAATCATAACTAAAAAAGTTCATAGTCAACTAAAATATAGCCCTATTCCCTTTCCCTTATGTTGTGCATGTTAACCAGTACATCATGCATACAACAGTGTTGGGCCAACACTGTCGTATTTATCAAATAGTTTATACTTGTTATAAGTAATCTATATTTATAACAGTTATTTTAATAAATTTATGTTATTAGTGAAATTTAAAGACATTAAATAAAATTACAGTATGCAAATCATCACAAATATATCAATAATTATTTCATTATTTAGAGTTAGATATGAAATAATTTCTATAAAATATAAATTGTATCGTCGCGTTTAAAATTAAATATTACAAAAAAGCACACTAATTTAAGTTTCTAATGGTTTCATTATTGAATTAATGATTTCAATAAATATTGATTACAAATGATGCCTGTACACAATCTACGAATTTCATAATCATATTGAAAGTATAAGAATCATCTATATACTATAGGGTTTCAATAAAATACTTAAGTGTAATACATAAATGGTATATATCTAAATGAACGAGAGAGAGAGAGAGAGAAAGAGAGAGGGGGGGTAGAAACCTTATTGGGTTGATAATAGAGCACCACCAGATACCGATTGCACACATTGAAACCAGAGAGATGATCGCATGCGTTCTTAGCATCAAATATGTCTTCGTATATTACGAACGCAGTTCCTCGAGTCTCTACCAGTTGACCTCTACATTCATATTATAATATTGATATAGGGGCTATTACACATATGTATATTCTTGCGCAGTATTAAACATAATATATTAGAAATTGATTTGTCATTTTTATATTAATTTAAAAAAATCATAAAATTAAAATTTTAAACTTTAGAAATTAACTTAAGTTTGAATTATAATTTCCTTTTAGATAATATTTAAATTAAATTTAATATTTGTACATATATAATTAACCAAAATACATCAATGATGGATATTTTTGAAAACACTACAACCTAAATAAACCAGGATATACCAGGAAATAAATGATTCTATTTGTTATAAATAAAGTTAATTGAGCGATTAAATTAAATATAAATAATTTGAAGATTATTGATTTGTAATTAAATAATAATAAGATTATAGGCCTAGTTACTGGCCAATGCGATGTTGATCAGTGATACACATTAAACTTGATTCTGACTACGAATTAGGAATGTAATAATGACGCACGCCTACCTGTTATTATTATCAATTATAATAACTAATATATTACAATGATTTATAATATATTATAAATAGGGCCGGTTGCCGCGATAAAATAAAATTGTCCTAGGAAAATAGTGAACATTACGTAGAGAGCTAAATATTGTGCTATGGACCATCCTGACTCGTAATAACTAACACCCTTATCTGACGGATAGCTCCGAACTTGCCGAATATATCGTACATCTCCTCGGCGGTGATCTTGTAAGGCAGATTCTTAACGTAGAGGATTCTGTTCACCTCTGGTGGAAGACGTACCTACATGTGTGTGTGTGTGTGTGCTAGTGCTATGATTGTATGGTGACAGGCGTACCTATGTGTGTGTGTGTGTGCTATCATTGTATGGTGATAAGAAATAATTTGAAGATTATTCATTTGTAATTAAATAATAATAATATTATAAGCCTAGTTACTGGCCAATGCGATATTGTATGGTAAAAATGAGTAAACTTTAGATTTAATTCAACAACACTGTATGAATGAAACACCATCTATTGTTCATCATAGTAATGCGCAACAATGAAGCTGGCGTTAATACAACAGGGACTAGGCAATCTGCATTGTTGAACAACATTTGTATATGTGCATCTAAATATATGTATATATTAGATGTCAATATGGTATAATTAATGTAGGACTCGAATCTAAACAAATGATTACTTGAAATGTTAGTATATAACATAGTATAATTCCTTATATCAAAAATGTAGGTATATAAATTATGAACTTTGAAAATTTTATTTTATAAAATATTGGAAATTATGACCAGGATAATTTGTAATATTATTTACAATTTTTATTTAAAATAATTAATTTCATATTATTTTCAAAGATTTTCAAAGTAATGTTTAATAATATTTTCATTATTAATTAATTATAAATTAATATATATTTAACCTATATATATATAGGGTTGTTAAAAAACGCGTTTTTTATTATTGTTTGTTTAAAACATGTTTTAAACGGTTTTTTTCGTTTTTAATTCGTTTTATTCGTTTTTTATCCGTTTTTTTCTGTTAAAAAAATATAAAATTATTTAAATAAAGTAGATATGTTGTTAAATAATAAAATAATAATAAAGTAAGTACATATTATATGAATAATCAGTAATAATTCAAATCATATATTATCTGTATTATTAGCATTATTAAATCATATTGTCAAACTATACATTAGTATGACAATTATAATAATTATAATATTTATTTTGTTATAACACTGAGTATTTCTGTATTATTTAATTATTTGTTATAGACATGGAGATTGTATCACAATCTATAGATATATGTACATTATATAATTAATATTATAAAAGCTGTATGAACTTTCATATTTATATTATAATAAATTATTATAAATAATAAAGTAAAATTAGATTTCTTTTATGTTCTGATATAATAAATTATATAATAATATATATTATGAAATTTCATATTTCTTTTATATATTAATATATTATTATTAAAAAAATATGAAAATTGATACTATTTTTTTATATAATTTTAAAAATAATATATATTATTATACAATTTATTATATCAAAACATAAAAGAAATTTAATTTAACTTTTAATAATAATATTATATTTGTATACACATATTTTATACATTTATTAAATATTCATTCATTTTTCAATTATTATACAATTTATTATATCAAAAAAAAGAGCAGATAAATTATTATTTGTCAAATTGAATTTAAATTTAAATTTAAATATTAACAATTAAATAAATATATGTATAAATGTATGTCTCTTGTTTTTTTCTGTTTTTTTTCGTTTTTTATTCTATGTTTAAAACCCGTTTAAAACGTCTGTTTAAAACGTGTTTTTTATTAACTCACAACCCTATATATATATATATATATATTTTTGTATAAATAAACTAGAAAACCATGTACATATTATTTGCTCCATTTGAAATATATATTGAATTAACAACTTATGCAATTATTATTTTAAAATCTTTAAATTATGAAATAATTAATTATCATAATATTTAAATTTACTCATAATACCTATATATTAGTATATTTTATATATATATATATATATATACAGTAAAACCTCTCTATAAGAAACTATTTTTTTTCTTATAGAGAGATTTTCTTATAAAGAGGTTTTTAATTTTCAAATGATTTTAAGAATTAATTTATTTATTGAAAATGCATTATATAATCTATAGGTTATATATATATATATATATCAATGATTTTCCGAAGGAAAGATATAACACTTACGCGAAATCGTGTAATTCGAATTTGTATAAAAAATACCCCAGTGCCATCTATAGCGGGTTACTTTTAGGAACTATGTGTTGTTTATAATGTAAATTCGTATTTAACTATACACTTTTAAAATGTTAAATAATATGCTTTAAATTAATATTTATATGATGAAAACTAAGTGTTCATTACTGATATATAACAAACAAATATGATATTTATGTTTTAAATGCTATAAGTATATATTTAGTAAGTAACAGCTAATTTATATTGCATGTAATTTAATAGAGCAATGAAAACATTGTTGTATGCAAACAGAGCCGAACCTAAATCTATTTCAATGATTTCGATACTACTGCTAGCAGCGGCAGGGGATATTACGAAATTACGTTGCATGCATAGGGAGTGTTATATCTTTGCTTCGCAAAATCTTTGTATATATAGTATATTTATTTAGTATACTGTTTTAAATGTATACTGTATTGTTTGGGCTCAGACATGTTAATACATAATGAAATTTAATTAGATTTACATTAGAAATTATAAAATTATGAATCATCATTGTTGAATATAATATAATGAATATTATAATAATCTATTATTTAACAATTAATTGTATAATATAATAAATTTATGGATATATATTTTAAGGATATAATAACATTTATTAATTAATTTTAATAAATTTATGGATATACAATAACAATTATTAATTCATTTCGAGCTATTTATGTAATATAATATTTGTAAGAAAAAAAAAATCTTATATAATAATTAATTTCTATAATTGCTATCAATATACAATACTTCTATTTATATATACTTATTTTGTATACAATAAGTTTCTTATAAAGAGGTTTTTATTATATTTTTCTTATAAGATTTTCTTATAAAGAGGTTTTTTAATGTGGAAAAGGTTGAATTCCAACCAAATGTGTGAAAAATGTTCTTATAAAGAGGTTTCTTATAGAGAGTTTTACTGTATATATATAATATATATTATATATGAGATTGGATTTAAGACATATTGAAAATAAAATAATAGAATATTTTCTTTGACCAATTACTTCATTTTGAATAATATATATATACATTAGGATAACTCATTTTTATAATTCTCTTCATAGAAAAGTGCTAACCTACTTGGAATATCCCTATTAATCATTCCATATATTATAAAATATTTTTTGAAAAACGACAAAAAGTCTAAAAACGATTTAAAACGAATTAAAAAATATAAAAAATAAATATTTCTCATTATATTCATGGTTGTAAAATAAATTTATATACATATACATGTAACTAATCCTTGAGAAAATATATATCCTAACAAATAATTCATATATCTATATTTATACTTATACTCACATTTTATATCATATTTATATACATTTTTTAAATAATAAAGTCTTCAGAAATTAAAAATTCCGATATTAGTATTTTAAATACAGTTATTATTGATTGATATTGATATTATGATAATCATATTAATAATTTCTGAAATCAGAGGTATAGCCGCAGATATTTAAAATAAAACAAAGCGAGCGTAGAGCAAGGTAATAACAAAAGTGACAGTTCTATATAGATCGCGAAATTGAGTATACATTTTATATCTTCATAATTATTATTCATTTTAATAATATATTATTCATATACATAATTATAACAAAGATTTTGCAAAGCAAAGATATAACACTCCCTATGCATGCAACGTAATATCCCCTGCCGCTGCTAGCAGTAGTATCGAAATCAATGAAATAGATTTAGGTTCGGCTCTGTTTGCATACAACAATGTTTTCATTGCTCTATTAAATTACATGCAATATAAATTAACTTTTACTTACTAAATATATACTTATAGCATTTAAAACATAAATATCATATTTGTTTGTTATATATTAGTAATGAACACTTAGTTTTCATCATATAAATATTAATTTAAAGCATATTATTTAACATTTTAAAAGTGTATAGTTAAATACGAATTTACATTATAAACAACGCATAGTTCCTAAAAGTAACCCGCTATAGGTGGCACCAGGGTATTTTGTATACAAATTCGAATTACACGATTTCGCGTAAGTGATATCTTTCCTTCGGAAAATCTTTGATTATAATCTGTATTACATATAATATTATATATATATATATATATTAGTATTGTAATCGAACTTCGAACAGATACTCAAGCATTTCTAACTGATACATAAGTATTATAAAATTTCGAACTTTGACTCAAACTGATACTCTACTATTTCGAACTGATACTATACCGATACTCTAATAGTTGTGTTCGATTGCAACACTAGTATATATATATATAAATATATTTTATATAGGAGTCATATAATAGGACACAACTTCACTACTAGGTGTATAATTTACTGATACATATAACGCAAAATGTTTACTTGAACTCTCGCTTTGACAAGTGACATATTGGGGACCTATTTCAGTATTTAGCATAATTTCATCTGATTTAAAAATTAACTATTATTAATAATTATAATAAACCATTAGGATCAAGAGAACTTTACGATCAGTGGACAAATTCGACGGACATCGATGTCCGTCGATCATTAACTTCACTTGATTGTATTGTATTATATGTATAGATTTACCTTAAATCATTTAAGCTATCGTAAAGTTAAATTGATATGCTAAACTATAATTATTGTAACAATACAATAAAATTAACTTTACGATCGACGGACATCAATGTCCGCTGAATTTGATCGTAAATTTCATTTGATCCAACCATTATTAATGATTATATTTAATATCGAAAGTATGTTTTATTATAAATATTATTTATTAAAAAATAATTTTTTAACGAATATAACTCCAAAAACCCCAACAAAATATTCCTGATTTTTCCGGTTTTTGCCAACATTGATGATATATCACAAATATAATAAATTTACTAATATATGATAATCACAATAATTATGATCATGATAATCATAATAATAATCATGTTCATCTTTAAAATAAAACATTTGAATAATTTAAATTTTAAACTAACATTTTGTTTCTTATTTGCCGCTAATGCCATTTTTATAAACAATAATTATAATATTTATAAAGTATTTCAAATTACTTTGATTATTTTGAAAAATCTTATAATCTATAAAGTATAAAAATAGTGATTAATCTCTAAAATGTAATATATATTTAATATTACATGAGATATTGTTATTAAAAGAAAATACAGGATATTGTTTATATTAAAAAATATTAGTAAATTAATTTAATTAATTATTAAAATATTTATAAATTAAATTATTTCATAAATATATTATAATTTATTATAATATATTTGATTATTTATTATATTTAATTTATTAATATTTATACAATCCTATATAATATTATTTCTGGTATTATTGTATTTGAGGAAATCTATTTTGCCAACAACATATAAACAAATATCCCAATATTTATTTATTATAAATTGCATTTCATGCAATAAAAATACTTTTAATTAATTGTTATTTTTGTTTATAAATACTAGTAACTATAAAAAATAGTTATATATAATAAAACTTAATTATTAATTGTTAAATTAAGTTTATTGCTCACTTATAATTTTTAAGTACATTAATAAAATTTCTCAAAATATTGTTCTTACAATATTGTATTATTCGGTGAAAATATATTAAGCATATAAAATAAACATGGCAGACACAAATAACATTTCACCAACAGGTTTTTATTTAAAATCTCCCTTACAAATACAGAAAAATACATTTATATATATTTAAATTATAGACCATACATTATTTATTCATAAGTTTAGAAAACGAATTATTTTATTTTATTTATTTAAAAAATCTCGTATACTATTTTAAAAAGCCTACAATGATACTAATTATATCACAATTATATTATATATTTATAATAATTATCGCTCATATATATATTTATAATATTTTATTTACTTATAAGTTATTAATACCCTAGGGGAAATACATTAAATTTGATAAATTTTTAAATTTAATAAATTGATTTTTAAAATTTTTATATAAAGAGCAAAGATATTTCAAAGGAAAGATAACAATCACGAAATTGTGTAATCTGATTTTTTTTCTTCAAAAAAATGGACCGCCACCTGTCCTATATACTATAGGGTATATTTTCAGGAAAATGTATTGTTTATAATATAAATTAATTTTAAACTGATATAGTTACTATACAATTTTAAAATATAAAATAATGTTTTAAATTATTATTTATATGGTGAAAACTAAGTGTTCATTACTAATATATAATAAAAAAATAAGATATACTCAGTATTTCATATACTGGTTTTAATTTCTATACATATATATATATGTGTCAAGTAAATGCTAATTTATATTGTATGTAATTTAATAGAGCCATGAAAATATTATTTTATTGAAACTGCCCAAACATAAATTTATTCCAGTTATTTTGGTATTACTGCCAGCAGCGGCAGGGGGTAAGGATTAATTACGTTGCGTAGACAATAAGGAGTGTTATATCTTTTCTTCGCAAAATCATTGTAAATACTATACTTAATTACTATCTTAGTGAACTACTAAGTAACTTAGTATTATTATAATAATTATACGAAATATAATACTATATTTAATATAGTATACTTAGTTAAATACTATTTAATACTCTTATAACATTATATAGTAATAATATATATATATATATATATTATATAGTATATAATTTATAATATAATATTATCATGGAAATGTCCTTGATATTGTAATAAATATTCTAATATATTAAATATAATATTACATAAAAATTGTACATATATCAAACATATATATATAATATAGTTGCGTTTGTAAAAAATGGTGCCCTTATTCAACATAAGTATGCGCGATATAATATCGCCGATATTGTGTCGTTAGAAATGCAATCTCAATGAAATTAATATATATATATATATTACCCATGTATATTAAAGATTTATATATAGTAAATTAACTCTAAATAAAAACGTGTTTTAATTTAATATGATGAATTATATGAATTATTAATTAATACAGCACAATTTACAATTAACTCAATTTGTGACTAACCATTTATAACTAGTTACTATAAATAGTATCTCACAATCTAAATATAACAACTACATTTAATACAATGAGTGCGCCTATCTGAAGACGCACACATCGCACCTGGTTAATTGAATAAGCGCACTGCAATACCCAAGTATACTATTATATTACAATATCATAATATAATATTACATACATATTATTTACATTGAAACTATATAATATCAAGGACTTCCGCTTGCTCTCCCTGCAATAGTTACTTTTGTACTCCGAGCTAGATACTTTGCAGCGGTATATTTAATTATATTTTAATGATTTACATCTGAATAAATTATTTATTTATCTGTCAAATATGCAATCATATTTTTAAATTGTATTTCCATATAAATATTTATTAAAAATAATAATTTATTTATAAATAAGGTTACAATTTTACGCTGCTTTTTCAAAATATTTATGTCGTCATTACAAATAATATAATTTGTGTTAAATTATAGTATGAATTAAATATAATCATATTAATCATTGATTTAAAAACGAGTTTTTACATTGAATGTTTGTATCAAATTCAAATATGTATCATGTTGCTCATAATACAATATGATAAAATTACTCAAGCGAAAAATAAAGAGTTCACAAAATATGCATTAGCAGACATCCTGTCCTTGGTAATATGAAACCAAACTATTAAATAACTTAAATAACTAATTATGTATTACCATACAAAGGTTAGATAAGTTTAAATCACATATGCATTATAATTAGTATAATACATATTTGTATTAACAACAACAAAAAACATATGGTATTAAATTAATACTATTAATACAAGATAATTAGAATGTAATGAATGAAAGTAATCTTATTTAATACAAGTATTATTTTAAATTCCTGTTTTAAAATATTCTTGTTTATATATTATACATGTAACTGAGTATTATAAGTTTGAAAATGAAATAAATGTTAAGTATCAATAGTTTTTTTTAATTATCTGTGTTCATTTACAACACTTATATATTTGTTATGTATATGTGTATATTAAAAATAGATATATTTAACAATTTCATTTTACGCTTGAATGACTTTATGGAATTTTAATATTCAAAAAAATAAAAACTCATTTTTAAATAATGAATTCAATGTTATTATGTCTACCATATAATTTAGTGTAATTAACATTACATATTATAGAATGCGACAAACAATAATAATATTATAACTTATAATTTATAATATAAATATCTTTCAATATAAACTGAATTTATAAATAAATTTATAATTTGAATAAAATTGTGTTGTTGTTGATATCTTATAATGTATTTAAATGACATTCTATTAAAAATAAAATATATCATTATATATTAGAAAAATCACAATCATATATATATATATATATATATGTATATAGTTGTTTATTATATTGTATATAGTTGTTTATATAATTGTTTATTATATATATGTAAAATAGGTGTAAAATATAATATTTTTTTATTATACACATTATTACTACTTATTACAATTATATATTATATTTTAAGTTAATATATATATTATAATCTAATAAATGTCTACTTTTAATATTATATAAAAAGTTATTATTAATAACTAACCTATTTGTTATGGATATTTATATTTATTTTTATTAATTTTTCTCAGATTAATATATTTTTACTTAAAAAAATAAAAGAATAAACTTTTCTACTTATAAACATTCTTTAGGTATACTTTATATTCTACTTGGGGAGAATTATCCTGTAATAGTTTATTTCAGGATAATAATTTATATTAACTTATGTTACTTTTTAAATACATATTTAAAAACTTTATTTCTAGATAATAAAGTTATATTATAAATGAATATATGTTATAATCTTTAAATATTTAATTTGATTTAATAATGATTTTAATAATTTATTATATATTAATTATATATAATTATAATATGTAAATTATTTGTGTATACTTATTTTAGTCCAATTCTATTATAATGAATACTAATTACATTATATTTATAAAATTATTTATTTATATAATTTATAAAATTTAAATTATTATAATTATATATATTATATAAATATGTTATTTATATAATATAAATAATATATGTAGAATAATCAGCTAATCATTTACGGCCCTTTCTGGGTATTTGATTTCAATGTAATTAAATAGGAGATTTATTATTTAAAAAATTCTATTTCTCTTGAAATACTTAATTTGTTAACATAATTTAAATTGAGCCCTATTAATATATATTATGTTAATACCCCTTCCAAATAAAAAGGAGAGGACCAAGAACAGATCCCTGGGGAACACCATGAGTGATAGAAGCAGGGGGGATGAGTGTGAGTTGATCCTAATAGTGGAAGAACGATTGGAAATGTAAGAGGTGAACCAATTGAGGGCGATGCCGGTAATGCCAATGGTGGTAAGTCGGTGGATGAGGACGTTGTGGTCAAGGGTGTCAAAGGCGGAAGACATGTCAAGGAGGACGAGTATGGAGCCACAGTTATTGTTTAGACCGGAGAGTAAGTCAGAGGTAATGAGTGTTAGCGTGGATTCGGTGGATTTGTGGGGAAGGTAGGCACTCTGAAATATTTTGGAGATGTTGTTGGTTGTAAGGTATGTGATAAGTTTGGAGGAGATTAAGCGTTCGAGGATTTAAGAGTGGATTGAGAGGTTAGAGATGGGTCGGTAGAGATGAGAGGGAGAATACTATTGAAAAATAACAGTATACTACGAGTAAACAATCATTTTCTGTATTTATAATTTTATTAGAAATAGGTAATATACTAAAATTACGTATTTAGTACTTTATATACGTTCTTAACTTCTAATATTCTCAGATATTATATAGAATACATTTAATAATATATTTTTAAATAAAAATATTTTTATTAAAATTGTTTACAAAATGTTCTATAATACCCATAAATGGCCTTAACCCAGGCATTTAACATATATATATATATATATATATATATTGAATTAATTTGTATTGTAACATATATATATATATAAAATATACCATATAGTATAAATGTAGTTTACATAATAATGCAATTAACTATACAATGAGATAACATCTATTGAGATAAGGTTATTTGTTATGTTAATATCTCACTAGCACATAGACAGCTTTATTTGGATATTTAATTTATATAACAGGTTACTATGTATTATTATATGCAATACCATACATATATGTGTATACTATCTTTATTATATTCATGTTATATTATATTATGATAAACATTAAGTGAATATTAAAAAATATATTAGTAAGTGTATATCATTTATATACTGTTATAAAATACGATGTATACAGTAGTCTATTATATATAATGAATTAGTTATATCATTATATATATATATATATAGATTAGTAGAGTTTTATTTTTTTATATATATATATATATATATATATATATATATAGATTAGTAGAGTTTTATTTATATATATATATATATATATATATATATATATATATATATATATATATGTATATACTAATAGCTGAATATATTTAATTTGTTGTATATGATTAAATAATTATTTATTTATGAGTTTATAAAAATAAATCTAAATTTATTTGGATTAATAATTTATTTTATAATATAATACATCCTTTCGTATAATTTAGTATATTCTGATATATATATATATATTAATCAAGTTAAGTTCAATTTAAAATTTTAATTATATATATATATATATATTATATTTAACAACTTTAAGTCTTATAAAAAATAATATTTTTAATATAAAATTTCTTTAATAAATACAAGTTATAATATATCTAAATACTAAAATATAATTTATATAACAATATAATATGAATTTAAATGTGTTACACGTAAATATCTATGACGATTTATCTAACTTTATTTTTACGCCACAATGAATAGGAAGTCGTAGATTCTAATCTGAGACGATAACATTGCCACAGATTCTTGTCTGCTATGTCTGCTTTATTTACCATGTAAACGCACCCTAAGAGTACAGCCAACTAAACTAAATAATTCATTTAGTTTAATATTGGGTCGCTAGTCGGTATAAAATTATCAAACTATTAGGTTAATAAAATCTAGGTGTGCAAGCTGGCTTTGCAAGCTGGCTTTGGGGATTACCATGTTAATTTTAGCTCTAGCTAAAACGTTAAGGATACAAAAATAATAAAGATAATGAAGTAATTTTATTCAATATCATACTTCATATAATTATTGATATTTTATAAATATAATTTATTTAAAATTATGTAAAAAAATAGTTGATTTTTTGAAGGACCTTCGATTTTATTTTATAGGACATTTTTTTATAATTAAATATTAAAATGTAATTCATTTTCTTTAAAATGATGTATAATATATCATAAAATTAAACATAAGTGCCACAAATACGAAGTTTAATCATACACCTATTCAAGATGGTGGGATTTAATAATTAGAAAACATGCAAGTACAATTTTGATGCTGTTTTTTTTTGTTAATTCTTTTTAAAATGTTTATAACTTGTGAACTCTTTTATGAATCTATAATGAATCAACATTTTCTGAGTATATACATAATATATGGATAATATTATATAAGTATGTAAGCTAAAGTAAATAAAATCAATTAATATAATTATTTGAAAAATAATAAAAAAAATTGTTAATAAATTTATTTTTAAATAATTTTAATATTATAATTAACTTTTCTTTATTTAATAATACATTTATTATTTTATGATGTACCTATATAATTAGAGATGAATGTTATCTAGATAATTAAAAACAAATTAGAAAAAAAATACTCATAAATAAAAAAGATATAACCTGTTAAAAATAGCTATTTTCCCTATTTTTTTACATTTAAACACGGGCAAGGTTACACCGGCCCTTAAAATAGTTGAAATATTTGTAATTATATTTGTATTATAAATGATCAAGTTTATCATAATTTATTTTAATAATATAAATTATAATACAATTTCCTTCATAAAATATATATATAGTATTACATGTTATTCATATACAGTAACAATTTCAGATAGAAATATTATTAATCAAAGAAGTAGCAGGTATGCTTACTAAGTAAAAAATTGAAAAATGACATTCAAAGTTTTTTTAAATAAATAAATACAGAAAATATATATATATATATAAATGTCTAATCAATTCGATTGATCTCGTAAAACACTTTATATTGATATAAATACTTTAAATAATTTAAAATATTTTACAATGTGATAAATAAGATAATATACATGGATTATATGTAATACATGATAAACAAATTAATATTTTTATCCGAGCTTGTCCCTTGATTTTTACTTGATTATACTTATTATATAAACTCTTTCATTATAAAATATCAACACATAAGTTTTATACATAATAAAAAAGTAGTGATATATACTTTATAATATAGAGTGTATATGAACTATTGTGATTTACTATATATTGTGATATTATCATTAGTGGCCTCTAGAATTGAACAATGAATATTAGTATTGTTTACAACATTATGCCTTTAGTTGAGATATAGCTATATTTAATTATCTCTTTAATCTGTAAACTATAGATGGAACATAAATATACACTCAAAATCATTGTTTATATTTTTATATACTATATATAATATACAATATTATATTATTAAAATAAAGATAATTACTAAGACTATAATGATAATCTTATTTTAATGTTATTTATATACACTAGATACTTTATAATATGTATTTCCATTATTTGATATTCTTTGATATACAGTAATTATATTTAAGTTTTTTATGTATTCTATTGAAAGTATATACCATATATAAAGATAAGTTATCTTAGATAAGATGTAGTTGTTTTTTGTAAACTGGTATAATTTTGTTACATATTATATATATTCTAGTATAGTTTACTCAATATATAATTAATATTATTTCTAAATAGTAGTATATATACTGTTATCATTAATTGATATTTTTATTAATATATAAATATATACACTTATTGAATACAAAACTGTATATGTGCATGTTTATTTTACTACATTTTATATGGTAATCAATAATTTATAGTTGTGTATACATTTATATAATATTATAGTTGATAACAATCCAGAATAATAACAACTAGATTATGTTTTGAAAATAATGATATATTCTCCAAGTCTTATATTTTAATTATGTGATTGATGTATAATCTATATTTAATGTCAATTTTTATCCTGACTTCATTCTTATACTCTTTTTAAGTTATTAAAAAATAATAAAGATGTAAAAAAACTTGAAACAACATTTAAGTTATTTTTATTTCTTATTGAATAAAATGAATGTTTCATAACAAATATGCGAAGTAGAAATATTCAATAGCTCCAGTTCTACCTATTTGTATTATATATGTATGTATATTCTATTAAACTGAATACATTTTATTATATTGATATATATATTTTATATCTATAAATTATTATTATTTTTACTAAAATTTAATATTGATAAAAAGGGATATAAATGTTAAATTAAAAGTTAAATAAGTGTTAAAACAGAGTAAACTTTTTATATTTGAATTATAAGAATTAAAAATTAGTTTTACAATTAATATTAGATAGATTTAATTAATAATTTTAATTATTAGATATATTCATTAAAATCTTATTAGTAAAATACTATTTATTATATTTTACTTTTTATCTAATTAAAGTAAATTAAATAATTTAAAACAGTTTCAAATTCTGAGAGTATACCAGCTATTGTTCCAGCTCCACAGCTTACTGAAGATGAAATTCTGCAACAAGAGGAATGGAAGAAACAAATTATAGAGGTAATATAATATAATTATATAATTATTATTGACATATCTGACATAATGTTCACTATAAATTATTTTACTATTATACTCTTAAATATAAAATTGATATATCAAATGTAAAAAATGTATAAATATTTCCAATATATATTGATAACTTATTAATACAGACTAAACTTAAGATGTTCATTGGTTATTTTGTTCAATATAATTATATAATTATTAGATATATTAAACATTTTATTTCTCAGGAAATAATTAATATTTTAATATAATTTAAATTTCATAATATTGATATATATATAATGTTAATAATTAACCCGGAAAAAGGTAATAATAGTAAAATTAGTATTTAAAATATTGTAATTATAAAAAAAGGTAATAAAATTGATACAAAATAGATAATATTTTTATAAATTTATAATCATCTCTAAATATAATCACAAATATTTTCAAGATATATTATATATATATATATAATAATAAACATATTTTTACTAAGATTAGGTAATTATTTACTGAATAACAATAGATTTTTTAAGAAAAATAATATTTGGAGATAACCGATTTTAAAGATTGTCTATATTATTTATCTGCTTTTTGACTCTATTATGGTGAATACAATTATTTTAGTTAGTTATTATACTTTTATATTATATTACTAGTATGATAAAAGTTGTATGATCATTTTGTATGATTTTTACATCTATTACATATAATACTTATTATATTAGTTACATATTACAACATAATAACATTTGAAATATAACAATGAAATGACACTTCCGTATTTAACTTAATAATGCCAAATGGTAAATGCATTTATATAATATATCAAAATGTATCGCTACTTGGTATGACAATAACTATTATTAATAAGAGACTGTTGATAATACTGTTTTTAAATATTTTAAATTGATAAATTATAACTTGAAAAATAACGTTATAACATTAGTAATCAATTATTTTGTTCACAGTTTCTTTTATTTATAATTTTATTAGATATAGATGGTGTTCTATAATGACATTTTTGACATATAGATATTTGTAACCTATTATATTTTAAATGTCAGAGAATATGTTGAAAAATCTATTTTATAGAAAAATGTTATGTACCTTTTAAAATGTTATGTACTTTAACCCCTATACATTTTTTATAACACCCTTAAATGATTACCAAATAAAGCATATTATACAACTACAATTGTTTTCTTACACAATTATATTAAGGGGATATACGTATATAAGTAGCACATTTTTTATTTTTTCATTTATGATATATAATATTTAGTATGTTTATTTTATTTAGTATTCAGAAAATTAGAGCCTGAAATATATAAAAGCATATAAATCATTTATGTTTTAGAATACTAGCTTATTCAAAATAAAATCTGGCTGATATAATATTATTGAAAAATAACTAAGGAATTCGAAAAAATACTTTTATAAGATGCTATTTTTCAATAGATATAATTTAATATTTAAATTATATTAAAATTCCAATAATATTATTGTATATATACTATTATTATGCTTGCATGTTGTATTGACGTTTACAGGTTAAATAAATAGAACACCAGCATTTGATTCGTTTTTTGAATGTATTGTCAATATAGATTCCATTGTTATTGTTTATTTTTAAAAAATGACATTATTTAAAAATTCATATTCAAAGTATATAAATAATAACATAATGCATGAGAATTCAATTATATTATCAAATGTATTTATATATTTAATTTATTTTCACAAATAAACATATAAATATGTCAGAAATATAAATTATTGTAGTTTATTTTTAAACTCGATTTGCTAAAAATAATTATTTTTAATTTTTTTTTCCTTTTTAAAATATCTGGATGCTCACACGGTTCAAATGCAAAATAAATACACATTCTGCGAGCATGCAAAGTAGTTCGATGGGTTAGGGTTTATTAGTAATTAGTTATGCCTTTAAATGAATTATTGACTGTTCAGTGATATATAAGAAAAATCAATAATTCATTCAATTAAAGGTATAACTATCCTTAACTATAACTAATTATATTATAACACATTTAAATGTAAATGCTAAATCTGATTTTATTATAATTGCATGAACATAGTTCAATATAATTTGATATATGTTTTCTCAGAATGTTAATTTTATGAATATTGCTTTACTAAAAAGTCCGGAAATTTTTTTTGTTCTATAAAAATGTCCAAAATTTATATAGAAAACATTCAAATGCATAATAAGTACGTTTTTTTAAAAATATAATTTAAGAGTTAGCATTTTATTTCATTTTTTTCATTTTTAGTTTTGAATTATTTCTATTGTACAACCAAATGTATATAATAAAAAATAAAAACGTAATTATGATAGAATGAAGTGTTATTATTACATCTGTGCAAACATTATGTACAAATATTTAAAATATTTCAAGTTGGAGAGTTTTAAAAACTAGTCATTTTCGTATCTATTTACATGTAAGCCTGCAAAGGTAGTGCTTCCCCTTAACTAACATCTCAATTAGCTAACAAAGTATTGCAAGCTAATCTGAATTCTACTGTATACAACTTTAAAAATTTATATTTAGTATATAATTTCATTTATGATCAATATTATTTATCATAAATATAATTATATTATATCATAAATTATAATTTATCTTATAAATTAAGATTGGTGAAAATTATATTGACATCAGATTGGTGAAACATTAATTAAATTATATATAACAGCTGGAGAAGGAAATTGCAACTTTAAGAACGGTGATAACATTCAAGAGTGATAAACTTGCTGAGTTGAAGCGTAAGTTAGGAATTGGTGTTTTCTACGAATTCAACACCAATGTTAGGACTGGTCTTCAGAATATCAAAGAGACGGAAGCGTTAGTGATATTGTGTAATAGTTGTTGCTTAATCATAATGAAAACCATATCCTTATTGATGACAGTTTCCAAAAGACAAATGCAGCCTTTAAAAACTTTGGTAGTTTTGCATCAAGAAAACTTGATGAAGTTAGAGGAACAAATGCATTCAAATCCATTGAGGAAAGGGTGGGAGATGCTTATACTACTGTAAAGGTAATATTATCATATACATATTCTCTATATATACACCTATATTAAATATAATATCAATATATATATGTATTATTTTATTTAACATTTTATTTAGCTCTTAATCATTATATAATTAAAATTCATTTGTGATTAATATTTATTTGCATAATACTACTTTTGTATAAATAACTATATATATATATATATATATATATATATAGTTATATTTGAACTGTAAATGTTTTGTTAACTGCATCATCTGTTACATGTCTAACAATCCTCCATCTAAATATAACATAATAAGTCTTCGAAGTCAATGGGTAATATAATGGTAAGTTAATTAAGTCTGTAATGCATGCATAATCATAGTTGTAATAGTAGCACTAATTCATTATTTATTGCACTGTGAATTCATGTTATATAACTAACTATAGTATTATTGTTGTTGTATAAGCCTTATAATATTGAATATCTATCAAATTTATATATGTAATTTCAAAGTTTACTAAATAATACTTCTATTATATACTTATACTAAATATTCTGTTAGTTTATTTATATTATCTTTAATAATCATAAATAACCTTCACTGTAATAATGAATCATGAATCATGAATCACGACACATTCATTATATTGTGATTAGTCAATCATAAATGTAGTCTGTATTACTTTATCATTGTAAATTTCTTGTATAATTGTTGTTCAATTTTGCTATCTTTCTATGTTTTATAATAAATATCTATAATATATATTCATATCAGTTTGTATTCATAACGTATAGTATAATATATATTATAGTATAATATAATATAGAATATATATAGTATAATAACACAGACTATAGAGGTACCTAAATATAAGCAAGATTTTAATATACAAATAATGACATTACAATAATTTATTTTTAAAATTAATTAATATTGAGAAAATACAAATAACTCAGATTTAAATATTGTAATTATTAAACTTTTTTAACAAATAATATATTTGTTAATCGTAATTAGTGAAGAAAACTATGTATACTTTAATATTGAAAAAAATAGAATACACCAATCACAATTAAACTACCTGCTGATATTGATGTTCATCGATACCAGTATAGGTAGCTTAAAGTTAGTCATTACTACAGGATATATTTATAGTATGAAATACACTTAATTATTTGACATTAGCATTATATAAAATAGTTAGACCAAAATAACACTAATTTATTTAATTTATTATAAATTCTATATAATCTAGAGAATTGATTTACGTATTATTATAGTTTAATTCTTAAGGTTAAAATATAATTTACATTATAATAATATATATATATATATATATATATAAATATATATTTCATTTTATTTATCAATATACATATTCGTATGTATTTATTTAATTATTAATTTATATAAATATTAATTATTCTTAATTACGCAATAGTAAATATGGTACTAACATTATATAATTTAAATTTATAAAAAACATCATACACTACAATATATATTAATTTGCACTTATAATAATGTTAATATGAGTTATTATTTTACTAATTTCTTTATTAGCATTATTTTAGAATGTTATGATATTGTAAGAAAATGCTATTACATAAATATTGTAATTTTATTTACTTTTTATAACATAACATCCTATATTCTAATAGTTATATTACACTAGTTAATATCTTTTAATAATACATTAACTACAAATATATTTGATAACATCTACAATAGTTTCTATAATGTACATTATTATATTGATGTTTTGTAGATACTTTTAGTATAAATTTCTATATATTATTAACATGGTAAAATATATTTACTAACATTTGTATTTAATATATATCATCATTAATTTTTCAAATAAAACATATTATAATATTAGACATTATGAATATATTCAATATTATGGGAATTTAAATTAATTGTTATAAAAAACCTATTAATTCAATATTTATTCAAATATTTATATATGTAAAATACCCGGACATATATTTTTTATATATTTAATTATATATAAATTATATACATGTATTGTATTTAAAGTTTTAAAATTAAATTAAAGCGAATACAATAAATGAGTTCAATTAATAATATATTATCAATTTCGAAACAATTTTTAAATTAAATTTAAAAGTAAATAATAAATATGACTTATAATTATTAGTATTATGTTTACTATTATTAAAATTATATAATATATTATGATATATCATTTAAGTTGCATTTTCTTTTTCTAAAATTACAAAACAATCTTAAAATTCTACTTTATGAATTACATATTTAATTCATAAATTTACATATACTATTATTAAATACTATTATTTATAATGCAGAAAATATGAATTTAAAATCTAAGCGTGATGATATGGATAGGTTAAAGTTCGATAGTTAACATTTCAATATGACATCGGATTTGCTTTTATTTATTTTATATATGATTAGAAGTATATATATATATAAATACATCAAATAAATATGTTATAATATATTTAATTTGTTAATTATAACAGTAGATAAATATTTTAAATATAATATAATAATAATTGCTATTTGAATATAAATAATAAATTTTATAATCAAAACTAAAATTTAAGGTGTAGAATCCCAGCGTAGAAATCGATAAAATTCTCATAAAACATAAAAAAAATATTATTACATAAAACTACTCTTTAATGTGTAATGTAGTATCTGTGAACAAATTGTATCCCAAAACAATCTATAAATCACCTAAAAAATGTTTTTATCTATAATTATTACACGTATTATTTTCTGGCATGAAACTTTAAACACCAATTACTCAATGATAATTTGTTACGCTAGTTATGTATGCATTAGGGTCGCTACAGAAAAAATTATTGTCGATTTTTTAATAATTGTTAGTATTATATATAGAATTCATTTATATGAATAATTGAAAAGAACAATTTTATAAAAAATATTTCTAGTGATTCTAGATTCATTTAAAAAAAAATTATGTATGTATACAAAATTTGTATTACAAATATATATATAATATAGTATATCTAGAAAATATTATTCTTTGCAAAGATGCATTTATATAATGTGAATGATACAACAAAAATTGGCTCAATACAATGAATAGTTCTATTGTAAAAGGTATTTGAATAACCCAATATATTTCTTATCTACTACATGTAAAATAAACAAAATGTTGATACACTGGGACGTGTCTTAAATATTATTATATATATAAAATTTAAATATTCATAGTATATTATTATTATATGCATGGATGCACATAACATTTTCTAAGTGAATAATTCTAGTTTTTCTATTAATCAATGTAGTTGTACCTATAATTGTATAAATAATGAATTGATTGTTAACCTTTGTCTGCAGAGTAAAGTTACAGGCGCTAAGCCCGATGAACATGAGTTTGGAACGTGTACTACGGATGCTATGGACCCAAAAGAGAGTGATGCCAAAGAGTAGACCATCCGATATTGGCTTATACTACTACTAATGGTGACGGTTGAATGTTGATGATAAGATATTATTCATCCCGGAATGATGATAATCTCAATCATAGATGTATTAAAATGTATATTTTCAGCTTGTTTCGAATTAATGTCTTACGATGCAATATTACAGAATTATAGTTTACATTATTTAATCAGCTAATCTATTTATGAATACTACACAATTGAATTATGTACAATTTATTAAATTATTTATGCATCTAGTTGTTTATTGTACTTTTTGTATGATTAATAATTTTTAGTTATTTCTTAGATATCTAATAAATGTTCAATTATTATATTTGAATATAAAAGTACTTTAATATTAATTTTATATTATAAATTATTTATACATTTAAATTAGATTTTGGTACTAATTATACATTGATAGGTAATGATTATGATACACATTTAGTACAATCATAATGTATTAATAGAACCATCAATAAACACAAATAAATTATTCATGATTAGAATATAAACATGGAATAAAATGATAAAAAAAATATTTCAACTTTAACTATATATATAATATAATTCAAGATATTTATAGTTGTGAATACTTACTATTAATTTATATATAAACATAATCAAATAGTACTATATTGTATACAAATATTCATAAATAGTAATATATAGCATATACTAATATTATAACATTTTTACTTACTTTACTTTTAGACCCGTGACTCATTAGGTAATCTTCTCACTAGTTCAAGATCAAATTGTATTCAGTGATCCATGACCATGTCCACGAGTTCTTCCGTGGTATACTCATTGATATTATACATCCAATTTTAGCGAGATTTTCCTCTAGATTTTCAACTTTTCCTTTTAAGTTACTGAGTTTTGTTTTCACCAGACCATTATGTCAAGAGATATGACCATATGTTAGTATTCTTCGTTAGATTGTGTCTAAAATAGTTCATATTTCCTAACCAACATGTTTACCGTCGTTTTATTTTATTCTTTACACAATTTTCATTCCATAAACATCTGATATTCCATGTCTATTTGTTAGATCTTGTAGTTTTCTATTTCAACCTACAATTAATTTCAGGAACTAAAGTATATATATATATATAAATAGATGTGTATGTGTTCAATATACCCGACCACACTCCACGCCCCACAAAAACTCCACACAATAATCATATATACACTAATACAATTCCCTCATTTATTGATAGCGATTCCTCTCCAACTGCTACCTAGCTCTTAATAAGACATATATTAATAAATTAGTATCAAGAATTCAAATACACAATATTTAAAAATAATATATTACATATTTTATATATTTGCAATTTAATTTAAAATTTATTTATTATAAAGTCAATTTATTTAAACAAAATTATACTTGGAGGTCGTTTTTATAAAAAAAACTTAAAAAGGGGTCGCCGAAGAAAAAATTCTGGGAACCACTACTCTATCCTATACAATATATACCATGGTATATGTATTTATGTTGTGCATTACCTCCTAATTAGGAGGTAATCCAAATTAATTTGTATATTGACTATCCTTACATCCCTTACCACAACCCTACTAATTCATTATTTAAATTCTCCATATCCTTAGTATTCCACCGAATATGAACATTCGCAACTGGATAGCTATCATCTTTTCCCTCGCTCTCATTAAGAATATCACATATCCAATTATTAAACGTCTCCAGTCAAGTTTCGTACAGCTCCAAAGTGTGTAATCGTAAAATTACTTGTGTTCCTACTCATGTAACATTACTATCTCATTTGAGCTTCGCATTGGCAAAGACTTTACAATTAACTTATACATATCTTGACATATCCCCAACATTACTACCTCATCACTAGCATACTCATTGGCATAATATTTTCGACAACCATCTCACAAACCTATGATCCATGATGCACTACATCACATATTTCATCTACTGGTCACCCTATTGCAACCACTTCACTACACTCCTAATCATCACCCAGTAGCTCCTACCTAATAAATACTAGTAGTTATATATATATATATATATCTTCTATGAAGCTATAGCTATAATATAAGCCATTTTGCATCGGATCGAATAATGTAGGCACTAGTTATAACTATCCAATCCTTCATCTATCACCACTGACCTCCACATAATCATATCTAATACTCATGCACATGTTGTCACCCACTTATTAATTATGCTATTATTACCTATCGACCCCTTAGAAATAAAATCACATAGTTGTTAATGAACGAGTATTGTTCAATGTTGCCGACTAGGATGGATGAATAGGAGGGGGTAGTCAGTGATGAAGATAAGTGTTAGACCAGTAGTGATCACTACTGGGTGGAGGAATCGCTTTACTATATAAATCATATCTATCTAGCATTTAATTAACTAATGTTTACATAACATATTTATAATTAAGATATTTTTATAAATTCGGAAACAGTTGTTTAATAATTGGTAATATAATACGGCTAATATATATTAAATTTATAGATTAGAATGGGATGAAGTAGTGATTTCTAATTAACTAGATTACTACATTTTGATATATATATTTATTGGTGGTATACATTTACTTAAAATTATACAATCAGTTTGTATTACATAATAAATAAATGTATTATAATCTGATAATGTAGTTATATTATTATTAATTATCATTCTAATATTAATTATTATATTAGTGACTTATACTTGTCTTGTGACTATATATATATTAACAGAAAACGCAATTATATTGGTGTCGTTATGTTTATTTATGTGTATATGTATTATTATACGAAAATGATTATAGATAAAAAAAAAAAGATATTTCAAAAATTACAATATACTAAAACAATAATGAGTAATTTTTTTTCAAAAATAATTAATCAATATATTAAATTTATTACATAATATTTTTTTTCAAATTTGTCAAATTATTTATTGCAGAATATAAGATATATCATTAATACACTAGCGAATTTATTAACAATGAATATTATCTTTATACAAAATATATTATTAAAATAATAAAAATAGAAAAAAATTAATCGAGTATAGCGAGAAACCTATTTATTATGTTGGTACTAAAATCCTCTACTCCCTTCTGTTAATTTGTATGTATATAGAGAGAGTAAAACGTCAAGGCTTATATATGTTTATAGTGGACTTATTCTTCAAGTTCTTATACATAGGGCGGTCCGCTATATATATATATATATATATACGCAGCAGTCTGCGCGTGGGGCGGTCATGCGAGATGGCAGGAATTTATGTGCGTTGTGATACCATGGTGACCTACAGGCACTAAGCGTACGTGCGCTGATATCACATTTATGTACAATATTTAAATTCTGATTTATTACTGCTTTATATGTAAGTAAAAACTATATGGATATCTTAAGATATATATATATATATATATATAGGGGAAAGTAACCTAATACGGACACTTTAACAATAAATGGTCTTAAAATCTTATGACTCATTATTTGTATTCAAAAATTACAATATAGTAATATTATATGATTATAGATATTAGTCATATTACAAATTATTTAATCTTACTTCCATAGATAACGGGGGTGTCCTTATTCGGACCCATGTCCGAATACGGACACCCCTTATTATAATACTGACAGTGTTCGTCGGACACCCTATATAGGGGAGAGTGCTCTAATATCGACATCATAGAGATCTCCTAAAATATAATTTCAATCGAAAAATAATTAATGTATGAAATGTTAATCAATATAATTCTAATTCATATAAGTATACTTTTTTTTTTTTAATATTTATATTTATTTAATTATAAACTGATTTTTTCGTTACAACTCTAAATTTATGAAATTTTTGAAGTACAATATCGATTCTCAATCATTTGAAACATTTTATATTTTAAATACATCGTATAGATCTAATTATATTTGACAATGTTACGAAAATATTTTGTATTTTTCATAATTTGTTACAAAGTTATTGAGGTTTACCTAAGCAACATACATTTTCATAATACCGACACCCTAATTTCACGTAATATCGAAACCCTTTAACCAATCAGCGTTATTTGTTTATAATGTGCGTACGTTATGATAATATTCATAAATTAATAGATATAGCTAATAATATACACATATACTTTGAATTGATTCTACTTGGAATTAAATATTCTTTCAGAAACTATATAAAACTTCTATGTATGTACAATATTCGCATTATGTAATTTAAAACTTAATATTTATAATATAATATTAAATATTTTCGAAAATTAATTATAGGAAAACAACGTATGAATTGCGTGTATTAACTAAAAGTAACGCGCATTTAATTCTGATTGGATAGTGGATATTAAATAATATATGGTATATCTAAATATCGATATATTTAGGGTGTCGATATTATGTGCCAAGGTGTCGGTATGCGAGGCAGTGCCTGTAATATCGACACCCCTGTCATCTCAGAGTTAAACAAACTAAATTAAATTTTAAAATAGCTATTATATGTATATACCTACTTAATACTTATAAATAAAATTTGGAAATAATTAATTGAGAAGTAATAAAGTGATGGTGATTTATTGTTAGGGTGTAGGTATTCGAGTACTCTCCCCTACCACTAGATAAACTATATATTATTGATGAATCATTCAGACATATTACAATTACATTATTTATAATTAATTTTGTGAATAATTTATTCTAATTTAATTAGTTAATAATTTATTTATTTTTATTATTTTGTTTTCACTTGATATTTTTGTACAATCAATATTATTATCAACCGAACATATTCTAAATTGTCCTGGTTTAATATTGATATTATTAACCTGATGCAACTACTTCATAGACTATAATGTAAATATGCATCCTCGAAATTTGAATCTGATCTTATTTCCTTTAAAGTTTTCGATCGCTTAACAAGAAAAAACTTCTCTCTCCACCATACTTCACTGATATGCTCGGTAATTATTAAATATCTTATAAGCAAGCTTACAAATTATTGTTCACCCAGGCCAATCATCTTCCTGACCAACCTTATTCAGTTATTTGTTCCTTTTTTGCCAATTTCTTCCAACAACAATTTTTAGAATTATCAATTTACTTCCAAACATCAACTCGGCACAACTTAATCTATTTAACATCCATTCAGAATCACTGGTCAACTTTTTCACTTCCCAATATGATATTGTACTCTATCTGATGACATCCTTGAAAACCAATTCCCCACTTGATCCTATTCCACTCAATCTAAATCGTTAATTATCACCATATCTTATTGTACTTATCACTGAAATCATTCATAGATCTCTTATCATTTGTTGATCCACACTCCATACAAAATTCATCTTGACCATTCTAATTTAGTGTCTAATATCTCAGTTATCATCCATATAAAAGAACTTAGAACACAGTGTGTCCACTCAATATATTAATTACATTACGTCCAATGCTATTGTTGATAAATATTAAAATGGGTATCTTCCTCATCATAGTACTAAAACTGCAGGGCATGCCCTTACTTTGTTCATTAATGATATTCTCAAATTCTCCCATTCAATCTCATACTAATAGACTTATCTAGTGCTTTAGATACTCATCAATCACAATATTCTTTCAATTAGACTTGAATGAAATTGGTATACACAGTCAAATAAACAATTAGTTTATGTCTTTTGTTTCATCTAGAATATCTTCTGTGAAGATTAACTCATTGTCTCCTCCTTATGTTAACATATATGGTGTTCCACAAGGATCTGTTCTTGGCCCTATATTGTTCATTATTTATATTCTTTATATAAAATTAATTTTTCACAAATATAATATTCAATATAACCTTTATGATCTTCAGATATATAGCTATTTCCTATTTCTAGTGATCCAGGTCTGATTCAAATGTATATGTTTAATTGTATAACTGATCTCACTGAATGGTTCTCTCATAGCTCCCTTTCCTTAAATATGACTAACACTGATACTATCATATTCTCTAGACCCAGTTATCCTCTATCAATCACTTATATTTTTCTACTATCTCTT
The DNA here is from genome assembly GCA_964019155.1 of Osedax fenrisi. Taxonomy (NCBI): domain Eukaryota; kingdom Metazoa; phylum Annelida; class Polychaeta; order Sabellida; family Siboglinidae; genus Osedax; species Osedax fenrisi. The sequence goes on from OZ025243.1 coordinate 41,487,645, forward strand.
CCAACTTCTCAATCTATAACACATCTTGTTTTCACTATAACCTCTCACCTAGAATACTTTCTACACATTAATAATATGATTCACACAGCTCTCAACTAATTTATATATAATATTAGAAAATCTCGTTATAAGTTTACATTTGCCATGACTAATTCACTCTTTAGTATTCAGTAGACTTATCTACTGATATTATTATTGTATACGTCACCTGTTAACCTGATCGTACTGATTTTTGTTATTTTATTAATATATACCAAAGATCGTCCGAAGGTATACTTTATAGTATCTTTGTATATACACACAATGTATTTTTATTTAGTGTTTATTTATATCCTGAGTAATTCACATTGTGCGTCAATATAAGTAATATAATATACTAGTAAATTACTAGTAGTGATATTATTACTAATATACTAGTTTATATTCATTACATTTAGTCTTAACATTTGTGGGGTCTTGCCCCCCTTGGCTACGGGCTGGTGTGAGGGGTTATTTAACAGATGTATCAAATGTTTGCAATACATGACCAATGAAAAAGCTTGATTCTATGTTACTATTTTATAATATAATATCACTGAAATAAAATGTCATATAAGTGCGTTCGACCAAGTGCGTATATTCCATAGATTTATAGTTTACAAGTGTAAACTATAAATCTATGGTATATTCATATCATCGATATAAAGAAAGTTTCTTTATATCGAATATTCATATATGCGTTTATTGATAGATCGAAATATTCATAGAGTGCACTCTCATATATATGTATGTATATATTAACATACATATAAGTATACGTGAATATGCATACATGCGGTGTAATAATCATATATATATATATATATATATATATATATATATATATTAGAATCACCTAATTGTAATTTATATGATAATAATGTACACATTCATTATAACCATGGTTGAGAATCGATATTGTACTTTAACAATTTCATAAATGTAGAGTTGTAACGAAAACATCTGTTTTTTGTTTATAATTAAAAAAATATAATATTAAACAAAAAAATTATACTTATATTAATTAGAATTATATAGATTAACATTTCATACATTAATTATTTTTTGATTGGAATTATATTTTAGGAGATCTCTAGGGTGTCGATATTACGTGCAGGTCGATATTAGAGCACTCTCCCCTATACTCATATCCATATGTATTGAAAGGCATATTATATGTTTAAATATATATATATATGCATTTATTTTTCTTGAGGTGTTTGATGAGTGTAGATGTGCCATTAGTAGGGGAATGGGGTCTTTCTCTTAAACAACTGCCACCATGTTAAGTTGTATGCATATATATATAGAGAGTAAAACGTCAAGGTTTATATACTTTTATTAGGGGACTTATTCTTCAAGTGATACAGGTCTTCTATATATACGTAGCCGTTTGCGCATGGGAGACGATACGACAGGAATGTACGACGTTGGTATAAATGTATCGATAATACTATATTATTAAAAAATAAAGCATTCTAAAATTATACATATAATTCTATATTTGTTATAAAATATTCATTAAGTTATAAGCATATATCAATAGGTCATATAAGTACCTAATACTAGTACCATATAACTATAGTTATAACTATTATTATAATCAGCGCGCATGAACTATTCTGATTTTCATAAAAATCGCGTGCGTTATAATAATAATATCACCAATTAAGCTAAATCTAACAATTTTAATATTTAGATACTTAAATTGTATTATTAATTAAAAAAATAATAAATATAAATATATTATTAACTAATTAAATTAGAATAAATTATTCATAAAATTAATTATAATTAATGTAATTGAAATTTGTCTGATTGATTCATCAATAATATATAATTTATCTAGTGGTATATATATACCCTATAGGGTATATATATAGGGTGTCCGTATTCGGACATGGGTACCTAATACGGACACCCCGTTATCTATGCATAGTTCCATGGAATTAAAAGATTAAATAAAATTTTAAAATCACAATAATATCTATAATCATAGAATATTAATATATTCTAATTTTTAAATAAAAATAATGAGTCATACAATTTTAAGACCATTTATTGTTAAAGTGTCTGTATTAGTTTACTTTCCCCTAGTAGTAGTAGTAGTAGTAGTAGTAGTAGTAGTAGTAGTAGTAGTAGTAGTAGTAGTAGTAGTAGTAGTAATAATTGTAGTAGTAGTAGTAGTAGTAGTAATAATTGTAGTAGTAGTAATGTATATTTACTTGTGATTTTAGTATATTTTCAATACTTTAAGTGAAATTAGTAGTGCTATTTTTCAAAGATAAATTACTTTATAATATCGTTGAGTTACTTCGATCTCTGATATTATGTAATGTTATTGAAGCAAATATAGGATTCTCTGTTTTATTATTATCCACAATAGGTATAACATATTATAAATATACTATAGTATAGTGAAAAAAAGGTGTAGATATGCGTATAGTTAATATGTTTAGTACGTATGTTAATAATTATAAATAAATATAGTAATATATAAAATTATAATTAATTAAACTCAAGGTCACGGTGGTTTAAACGTGGGTTACCCTCATCCAGCGCAAGCCAGGTACGAGATGATCTTCCTGTACAGTATATGAGAATAGTACACCGTATATGCATATAACAATGGTTGACAGTATATCAGGGTATATTCAGGGGCAGCCGTATACGGATATGTTCAAGGTATAGTTGTTAAAATAACAAAAAATACCTAGGGGAAAGTAACCGGACACTTGACACATAATACGGACACTTGAACAATATATGGTCTTAACATTTTATGACTCATTATTTGTATTCAAAAATTATAATATATTAATATTATATGATTATAGATATTATTGTGATTTTAAAATATTAACAATTGTGAATTTAAAATTTTATTTAATCTTTTAATTCCATATATAATGGTGGTGTCCGTATACGGACACCCTGTGTTATAATACGGATACCCTATATGCCATTAGATAAAATACATACTATTGATGAATCATTCAGAAAAATTACAATTATATTATATATAATATATAATTAATTTTATGAATAATTTATTCTAATTTAATAATTTATTTATTTTTATTGTTTTTTTAATTAATAATACAATTTAGTATATAAATAATAATTTTTTTAGATTTAGCTTTATTGGTGGTATTAATATTATAACGCACGCGATTTTTATGAAAATCAGAAAAGTTCATATGCTGCACGCTGATTGGTTATAGGGTGTTCGTATTAGGGACTTATATGACCTCTAGATATATGCTTATAACTTAATGAATATTTTATAACAAATATAAAAATTATATATATAATTTTTAGAATGCTTTATTTTTTAATAATATAGTTTTATATTTTATATTTATACATTTGTATATTATTGAGAAGGTTTTAAGTTGAATTTTTTTTCATAAATTTAAAAACGTAATACAAAAATCAGTTTATTGGATATATCAGCAATATTTTTAATAATTAAAAAATAAAAAATACTTTTTTAGACTATTTATATATTTATGAATATTTTATTCATTAAACATTTTTTTGTAGGATTTATGGTTTTTGAGATACTGAGAATGTCCGTATTCGGGCACTGTCCGTATTCGGTTACTTTCCCCTATAGGTATATCTATACTATAGTATATAGGTAATATATAGTTTCATTATAGTTAAACTGTATTTTATATATATACACTATAGTTAAATATTATAATTATATATAGTCCCCTTAAAAATAATAAACATCACTGCTATATATGACAAGTAGTCATTGACAACAACATAATATCAATAATATCAGACCATGTACTGTGGAAGTGTTTTAGTGTATCTATAGATACACGTGTATGACACTGTATGCACACGTGTATATATATATATATATATATATATATATATATATATATATATATATATGTGTGTATATATATGCATTTACGTATGTATTAATATTCGTGTAAACGTATACACGATCCCTACATGAAACATATACATGCTAAATATAATTGCAATATAATGTACATCTATATTATATAGTCTATAACATCGCCATTTTTTTTTGATTTTCAATTTATCTTCACAATTGTATCCGATTGTAGTAAACTGAGTTTATAATACGCGCCGGTAATGGGTAAAAATGGCCGGGTAAAATTCACAAGATGACGAAATAAGTTTTAATGTAAACCAATATAATGTATTGTTATATTGTGAATCATTTTATGTGCACGCGTAGATTTTTATTTACATAAGTTACGGAAAATAAAATTTGTTTATTCTAGAATATTTAAAGTTGTTAACATTTAATAACAAACATAAATAATTATTGTTGTAAACAATCATTAATAGAAACACAAGAGAACATTATAAGTATATAAATTGATATCAATATGAAAATAATGTATTGGGTCTTTTTGAATGTTTTAGAATTGTTTATAATTTCGCTTGTTTATGCAGGTATGTATATATATATATATTTATATATAGTTTATAATATTATATAAAATAGTATATTTTACGGTATACAAGTTTTACAAAACAACATATAGGTTACACATATAATTAAAAATTGTATACACCAACAAACTTAATACAGTGGTATAGGTATTAACACTACCTATAGATATTAATACTACCTATAGATATTAATAGCCACTTAATAATTATAATATATTATATTGTATACAACCATATATTTATATAATATATAATATTAAATACGTATTTTATATTAATATACTTTATACATACATCATTTAATATATATATATATATATATATATATATATATATAGATACTAATATAGGAAACTAGTATATACTTACATATATGTGACCTATATATCAAAGATTGTTATAAGGAAAGATATAAAACACGCGAAATAGTGTAATATAAAATTGTAAACAAAGCATGAAAACGACACATATAGGGGTGTACATATAGAGGTTGAATTTTCGGAAAATATATTATTTATATGTACACTTTTGAAATGTAAAAAAATATGTTTTAGTTTATTATTTATATGATGAAAACTAAGAGTTCATTACTAATATATAACAAAGAAATAGTATATGTTGTTTATAAAATCTATACCTAAACATTATGACTTCTATATCTATGTGACGAGTTAATTTAAGTATATATACTTATAGGTCATAAATATAAAGACATTTTCTCTTCCTTCGAAATTTTCTTTCTATTGATGGGGTAGGTGTGGCCTGTTTCTATAAATAGTTGTGTACATGTATTTAATAGGGACAATAGTGGTCTACCTAAAGTGTATTCACTTATTTTTATGTATGTATTCAGTACAATATTTAGCTCAATGATATATAGTATATATACCTATATAGACCTAATAGTTGTATTTTTGTAGAAAATAAAATACAATTTTTAATATAAATTATGTTTAACTAGTAAATTATTATTATTTTGAAAATGAAAGATACATATTTAAAATTTTACTAATTATTAATTTAAGAAAACGCAAATATTATATAATATATGCATTATAAATTATCTGAAAATATAAATTAATCTAAATTTTATTTAATAAGTTAATCATGTTTGAATCAGTATTGGTAAGAATAATTATTCCGAATAAATTGATTCTAAAATTAAAATATAATTATGAAAAATGTATGAAATATATAAACAGATGATAACTTACTACATCATGTTATTTTAATTAAAGAGACAACTATAAAAATATATATTTTTTAAACCTATATACAATATTCGTTATTTTAGCTATTAAAATGATAATATGGTGATCTTATTTTCATTAAATTATGACGTTTATTATATTAGATTATTTTTGTTTAACTTATTATTATAATTTATTTAAATACTTTTAAAAATGTTTTATTTTACGTAAAAACATGATTTATATATCATTTTATTAAATATGATATTTGATATTTAAATAATATAATATACAAACATTTGAAACAATTTTTTTTCTTAATTTCAGAGGTCGTACAAATACAAATTTTTATATCGAATTAAATATTTTGAAAAATAATAAAATAAAAATATATTTCATAACAGAGACCCATACATTTCTTCGTTAACGTTATATATATATATATATATATATATATATATATATATATATTTCTTCATTAATGTATAATATATAGATAATTATCTATATATGATAGGAGAAAGTAACCGAATATGGTCATTCTCGGTACCTCAGAAACCATAAATCCTACAAAAAATTGTATTAACAGTATTACACTTTGTCATATTGATAGTAACAATTATTTATTTTCCTCTTTCTTTAATAATTAATACTTTAAATGTCTATTTACGAACAACAACTTTTATTTGTATTATTTGTATCACTTTTATTTATATCTCATTTATTATTGTAATTTTATATTTTATCTTGGTTTCTCATTTTAAATTTTTATTATTTTAGTATGTAATTAACATTTTATTTAATCATTTCATTGTTTGTTTATATTACTATGACTTTATTATTATGTTTATCATTATTTTTATTTTATTATTTTATTTCAATGGATATGACATTGCACATACTGTTAGGGGGTTTCGAATAAATAAATCTGATGACTTTCACTGATCCTCCTTAGAATTTGTCTATAAACTGAATTCATTCATTCATATATATACATATATATATATATATATATATATATATATATATATATATATATATATGTACATACAATGTATGCATATGTACCATACATTATGGTACGTGAATGCATTATGTATAATCCAATATGAGTATTTCAGCAGTAAGATAACAGTTCAATAATATTCTTTAGCATTAAGCGTTTGTTAGTAGTTTATTATATACATATGTATTATACGTATATTACATATAATGCATGCCTACCTATAGATATGTATATATGAACTTATAATAGCTAATTAATTAATTAACCATTCAGATAACTATAAATTTTGTCTAACGGACCGAGACTGCAATTTACGTAACCAGGAATGTAGGGTGATGGACTCCTACTCGAACAAGCAGTGTATTTGTAAACATGAATATTATTATTCTAGGTCAACATGTAAAAATATAGGTTAATACAAATATTACATATTATATATATATATATATATATACGTGAACAAATTAATACTATAAAGTAACCGAAATGTGTTGTTTTATTACACTAGCCCATATGTTATACATGAGTGTGATTTACACGCGAATTAGTTACCATACTATAGTATACCTATAGTATAGTATACCTATATAGTATACCATACTAGGAACACTGGATAAACCGTGCGCAACTCTAAGAGCGTGTGGAAATCTACAATGTACGACAAACAAAATTTGCGAATGTAAAAATGAAGATTCCAAGGACTACGAACAAAAAAGTTGCACAGATTGTTAGTGAATAATCATCCATAGTGTAGTACCTATACACTGTACTGTGTACTACCAATACCCCCCAATAACCACAGGTTATATATAAATATATATAGGGGAAAGTAACCGAATACGGGCACTCTCGGTGTCTCAAAAATCATAAATCCTACAAAAAAATGTTAATGAATAAAATATTCATAATTTATAAATAGCTAAAATAAGTATTTTTAATTTTGTAATTATTAAAATATGTAATTATCCAATAAACTTATTTTTTTATTACGTTTTTAAATTTATGAAGAAAAAAATTCAACTTAAAACCTTCTCAACAATATAAAAAGATATCGATATACAATTTTAATAATATAACAATATATTATTAAAAACTAAAGCATTCTAAACATTATATGTTATATAATTATAATTGCTATATTTATTATAAATTATTAATTAAGTTATAATAATATACATACTATAAGTAGGAATACTACTAAGGCTACTAAGTAAATCCTATATTAGTGTTCTAAAATTAAATGTGAATTTTGCCTTCGATTACTTTGAAATTACCTATAAAATGGCTGGTGATTTTCGAGCATTTGATGACTTTCGAATCATCACAAATATATGGGCTAACCTTTCAACAACCTTGTATGACTATATTCAAGACCTCCTATAACCTCGAGGTTATATGAGGTCTTGCTATATTAATATACATGTAACATGAATAAATATGTAGACATTTATATTCAAAAAATACAATATAAAAGTAAAGAGTATTATTATAATTGTATGATATTATTGTATTATATTAAATTATATTGATATATTTATTAACTATCACAGTTGACTACATTTTTATATACAATTTATCTAAGTATTCTTTTGAAAGACAATTATGCCTATAGGCATTATTATATATTATATTTAATATTATCTATAATATAATATTAATCCAAATTGTCGTTAACGTATGTGCTTGTGGAATAGCTATTCATACGGAATAAAAACATGTATCTAGAGCAACTAGATATATATATAGACAACCTTTAAGATATAATATAGCGTAATAAACTAGGTTAGTCATAACTTATGACTCATAAGGGAATCATGAAATATCTATCCCCTGAGTCATCTTCAGACATATAAATTATAACTCGTTTTTAATAATCGAATCATCGTTAAGGTATTATAGTTTATAGGTGAAAGTAACCTAATACGGACACTTTAACAATACATGGTATTAACATTGTATGACTCATTATTTGTATTCAAAAATAACAATATATTAATATTATATGATTATAGATATTATTGTAATTTAAAATTTTATTTAATCTTTTAAATCCATAGATAACGGGGGTATCCGTATTCGGTACCCATGTCCGAATACGGACAGTTTCCGTCGGACACCCTGTGTTACAATACGGGCACCCTATATACCACTAGATAAAATATATATTATTGATGAATTAATCAGACAAATTACAATTACATTATTTATAATTAATTTTATGAACAATTAATTATAATTTAATTAGTTAATAATTAATTTATTTTTATTATTTTTTAATTTTTAATAATAATACAATTTAAGTATCTAAATAATACAATTTTTAGATTTAGCTAATTTTAATTGGTGGTATTAATATTATAACGCACTCGATTTTTATGAATATCAGAATAGTTCATAAGCTGCGCGCTGATTGGTTATAGGCCCGGGTGACACCCGGCGGGTGTCCATATTAAGACATCTAGAATGTCCGTATTAGGGACTTATATGACCTTTAGATATATGATTATAACTTAATGAATATTTGATAACAAATATAGAAATTATATATATAATTTTAGAATGCTTTATTTTTTAATAATATAGTGTTATATTTTATCGATACATTTGTATATTCTTGAGAAGGTTTTAAGTTGAAGTTTTTTTTCATAAATTTAAAAACTTAATAAAAAAATCAGTTTATTGGATATATCAGAAATATTTTTATTAATTAAAATATAAAAAATACCTTTTTATACTACTTATATAATTATGAATATTTTATTAAATGCCATTAATTAACTTAATTAAAATTTTTTGTAGGATTTATGGTTTATGCGATACCGAGAGTGTCCGTATTCGGTTACTTTCCCCTAACAATTTATAATGGATATAGTGGTTTAGAGTATAATGTATTAGATTATAAATGTATAATAAAACTATACATTTATATTTAACATATATGTAATAGACATATGTCTATAAACAATACGATTATCTGGAAGTAGCGTATATACATTATATGTGCAAGACCTCCTATAACCTCGAGATTATATGAGGTTATAGGAGGTATTGAATCAATACTATTGATACGACCAGCTAATAAAGTGTAATACCTGTCGAGTGTGTGGGTCAAATTTACTCGATAATTATATCAAAGATTTTCCGAAGGATCAATCTGCTTCGCAGAATCTTTGATTATATTACATTTTCCTACTTTCAAATCACAAAAATGTTTAACAATTATAATTGTTCACCTTTAATTAACTTCCAATTAATTAACCTATCTGACTATTGTAACAATCGTTATTATAATGATATAATCTATAATAGTTATATATATATACATATATTATAATTAATCGTGAATGAAAGATACGCTGGCTTCAAGATGTGACATCAACAAGCAATGTAAAGATGAACATCACGAGTGTCTAAGTATGCGTTGTATTTGCAAGAAACAATTTAGAGCCGTGAAAAACAAGTGTATTGAAGGTAATATATGGTATACATAGATTGTAAATAATATATATATATATATATATATATATATATATATATTATATGTAATATATGTTATATATATAATATATGTATATACATATTGCGTAAATTATAGAATATATACTTAATAAAATATACGTTTGCAGATGGTTATTATGAATTTAGATATGGTTTGACAATTCTTATTATTTACTTTTTGATTTTGTTTTTCTGTGATTTCTTTATACCTATTACTTTTTTTTTGATTTATAATTAGATAAATAATATAATTAATATTATATATATTTTATAATTTATAATTATTTTTAAATTATATTTATATGTATATATCATATATTTTAGTAGTACCACCGATTTTCCGAATGCTTCGCAACATCTTTGGTAGTACTCTAAATCTATGGAATACTATATATTTATATTATGATTAATTTACACATACACACATACATACAAACACACACACATATATATATATATATATATATATATATATATATATATATATATATATATATATATATATATATATATATATATATATTTAAATTTCTCATCAATATAATAAAGCAATTAACACAAATGTAGACACTTATATAATAATGTGGTAAGAACATGTACGAGTAGGTTACAACTACCTATCGTTCAGAACCATTTGGTAATCCTCTAGGATATCTAAAACTATCGTTCAGTGAACATATAGCATGATATCAGGCACACTGTTGTTATATATATAATGCCTTGAATACCATTTGGTGTCGCATGATTACTTTAAGAAACTAAAGAAACTTTCAATATTGATATTAAAATTTAATTTTTGTAATTGACAATGTCGGTAAAAAAATAAATATAATTATATTTAAGGCCTAAATATGTCAGAAGAAATTAATTTCTGTTACGCCAATTAAATTTAAACTATAGTTTATGATATGATTAATTCATATATGATCAATTTATATATTTACTTATATTTTAAAATCGCCCAGTACATTGTGAACTGTACAATGTATAAAGTATACTTTATATATAAAGTGTAATTTTACATGTGATTGATAGTGTACTATAGTGTAAAAACTATAGTAACTATATACTTATATATATATATATATATATATATAACTATAGTGCACTAAATTACTATAGTAATCGAGACTATAGTCGAATCGACTAAGTCGATATATCGATGAATATAAAAATAAATAGATATGCAAACATATATGTAAGATATATCCAATACCTCCTATAACCTCGTCGAGGTTATAGGAGGTCTTGGTATATCCCACTAAAAATGTATATATCATTTTCTAGCAAGAATTTCCGGAAACTATGTACGGAAATAATTGTAGTGGGACACCCCTTTAAAAACACCCCTCTTTTATATTACAAAATGAAATCCTAAATTTATGTCTGCCATATATACATATATTTATATATATGAGGGCCGACATATATTAAACGTATTTGACTTCTGTGATACACAACACAGTACAATTATTGATCTGAAGCTTATCCTACAGAGTATAGCAGCTAAATGTTTATTTAAAATATAGGACAAATATTTATTATAATTTAGAGATGATTATTCCTTTTTAACAAAATATTCAAACTTGCTATTAGTAACTAAATAATATATAATATATTTATTAATAATAAAAACCAACGTTGCTAAAATGTACATTTTAAACTTTTGATAATAAGTCGATTAATTTAAAGTGTAGGGTACCTAGTAGGGATGTAAATGATGCCGAGCCGAGACTTTCATTTTCGGAAAAAAAACGAACCCAGGCCGAGCCGAGACTCTAGCCAAACGAGCCCGAACAAAGTTGAGACTTTTACAAAACATTACCGAGTCGAAATGATGCTTTTTTTAAATTACATTTTAATACTAATTTTTATATATTTCACATTTAGGGGAAAGTAATCGAATACGGACAGTGCCTGAATACGGACACTCTCGGTATCTCAGAAACCATAAATCCTACAAAAAAATGTTTAATGAATACAATATTCATAATTATAAAAATAGTCTAAAAAAGTATTTTTAATTTTTTTATTATTCAAAATATTTCTGATATATCAAATAAAGTGATTTTTTTATTACGTTTTTAAATTTATTAAAAAAAATGTCAACTTAAAACCTTCTCAAGATTATACAAATGATTCGATATAAAATATAATACTATAATATTAAAAAATAAAGCATTCTAAAAATTGTATTTTTAATTTCTATATTTTTTATCAAAAATTCATTAAGTTATAAGTATATATCTAGAGGTCACATAACTTCCTAATACGGACACTCTAAATGTCTTAATACGGACACCCTATAACCAATCAGCGCGCAGCGTATGCACAATTCTAATTTTCATAAAAATTGCGTGCGTTATAATATTAATACCACCAATAAAGCTAATTCTAAAAAAATAATTATTTAGATATTTAAATTGTATTATTAATTAATAATAATAATAAAAATAAATAAATGATTAACTAATTAAATTATAATATATTTTTTATAAAATTAATTATAAATAACATAATTGTAATTTGTATGATTAATTCATCAATAATATATAGTTTATCTAATGGTATATAGGGTGTCCGTATTATAACACAGGGTGTCCGTATTCAGACAAGGGTACCGAGTACGGACACCCCGTTATCTTTGGAATTAAAAGAATAAATAAAATTTTAAAATTACAATAATATCTATAATCATATAACATTAATATATTGTAATTTGTAAATAAAAATAATGAGTCATAAAAAGATAAGACCATTTATTGTTAAAGTGTCCGTATTAGGTTACTTTCCCCTGTATCAATTTAAAAAAAATAATCTCCGCCAACTTCGCGATTCAGTGAATAATAATGTAAATGTCAACTAGTGGTATAAATAATATCGAGCTTTTTGATGCCGAGCCTAGACTTTCATTTTCGGAAAAAAAACGAGCCTGAGCCGAGCCGATACTCTAGCCAAGCGAGCCCGAGCCGAGCCGAGACTCTAACAAAACGAGCCCGAGCCGAGTTGATACTTTAGGTAACTGATACTGAGACTGCATCATGCTTTAGATTTGAGCATCATTTACATCATTAGTACCTACCCTTTAAAAAACATGGGAGCTACACATATAAACTACTCAAATGTGAACCACGTAAAACTTGGACCAAATATGTATAGTTTACCTTTATATACTTTTAATAAACAGTTTTTATGTTAAACTCTAAATATATGACCTGACTTTCTTACCAACTCATAAAGCTATATATAGATTTATTCATAGAGCTATATATATATATATACTCTATAGAGTAAGCCTTCTCTACTCTATGTACCAACTAGATTGGTTCCAATATTATGAAATAAAAACAAAAAATATAGAAGTTGTGTATATTAATATTTTAACCCTTTTTTTAACTGTATTTTACATAGACATTAGAGTGATCCTCACTCAATATCTATGGTATTTTAACATTTGAATTCTGGATTTGAATATTTCAAAAAAATTATAATTATTTTATATTTAATATAATATTAAATTGTTACAATTATGGTTACTATAAATTATAGTATTTATAGTATATATATATATATATATATATATATAGTATACAATTATAGTATAATAGTATACAATGATTTATACTCATATGTGATAAATTTATTGTGATATATTTTGTTTATTTATCATTTTATTTCTCTGATTTTATTCAATTTACAAATTTTGTTGATTAATTTTTAATTCAGTTATATAATGATTAATATGATAAAATATATTATTGTAATAATATGACATAATATACATATCATATACATAATAATGAATCTCAAAGAAGGCCGCCGATTATTATTATTAGAATTTCAGAGTTCCATTTTTATTTTGGAGTTGTATTGTTTAGTTACTTTTTTTTAGCTGCATTATATCTCCAAGTGAGCTTATAAAATATCGTATAATTCATTACTTTTCAAATTATTTTAAATTGTGCAGTAGTGCAAATATAAGTAGAGCTCACCTTGAACTCTGAAATTCTTATAATAATAATCGTGACATTATAATAAAAGTGACAAATTTTAAATGTGATATTTAGATGATTTTTTTATGTAGTTTTTATTTTGATAATTTTTTGTAATTTTTTATTTTTTAAATTAAAATAAATCGTATTTACTCATAAAAATAAATATATCGTGTATAGAAAATGTGTAATATCATGATAATGCCGCTCCATATATATACATGCACTTATGCACATACATACATGTATACTAGCTCATACAGATGCTTATAAGACCATTCAAGTGCGACAGAGGTATATATTATATATAATATAATTTAATATAAGTTATATTATCAGTTATAAACAGGAACCATTAGAAATAAACTAATCCAGTAATGCGTAGATATTGGCACAAATAAGTATATATGTACACTGTACAGTAGACCGGTTCGTACTAATTTTTTTTTCGCAATTTTAAAAACCTTCACATCTGTGACAATTATGTATGCTATGATGAATAAGTGTTTAAAATGTTAGACCTATATCTTAAATATTGTTATGTCACGAGACCTTTTTATTTTAACATTTAATACATACAAAAGTTAACATGGGGGAGATATAGAAATAAGTTTTATTCAATTTTTATAAAATTGGATGATTTTTTTTAAGCCAACTATGGATATATCCTAGAAACATATATAACAAGTAGTATTAACAGTACAAAATATTTTTCATAACAATCTAGATGCCCAGATTTTATAAAATAATTTTAGTCAAAAAAAATATCTAAAAATCGTATAATTTAATATAAATAAATTATTACAATTTAATTTAAAAAATTAAAATATATAATTTATAGATAATAATAATACAATCCAAATTAATTATTAAAAAATTAAAAATTATT
Source organism: Osedax fenrisi (assembly GCA_964019155.1). Lineage (NCBI taxonomy): Eukaryota > Metazoa > Annelida > Polychaeta > Sabellida > Siboglinidae > Osedax > Osedax fenrisi. The sequence goes on from OZ025243.1 coordinate 41,502,687, forward strand.
TAAAAAAAAAAATTAACATCATTTTTAAATTTTTTTGGATTTTTATTTGAAATATGAAATACAAAATAAGTTTACATATTTTTTAATTTTTTTAATTATATTTGTATAAAGGACATTTATATCTAACTTATATCCACAATTCAATACAATCTGATCACTCAAATTTATGTAAAGTATAATTATATATATTAATTTTTAAAAATTAATTATTTTTTTTGAATTATTTTGAAATAAATACTTTGTAAAATGGTGTATTTTCTCGAGTTTTAGTAGACATTAATATTGGTAATTTGTAGATATAAACATGAAATATAGATATTATATTAATAATAAATATAAATAATGGTATATATTATATTAATTCATTAAATATAATACAAATACATAATTAATTTTAAATATTAATTTAAATATTTGTAAACATCAAAGATAATAAGATGGTGTCATTACTATTATACATGGAATATTATAGATTTTATCTTAAAATAATAATTTATATTTCAAACTTTAAATGCTTCGTGACTAAAGGTAACTATTTTTTTATAAAAATTATTAACACATATTATATTAAAATATAGATATGTATTATATTTTATATGAAGGATTAAAAATTGAATCGAACGAACCGGTCTACTGTACAGTGTACAATGTACATTGTATACGCATAACACATATTTACAATACGTGTATAACGGAGTACGTATAATAGACTCCTCGAAACAGCGTGTCATATATCCTATATTATAAGTCTGACGGCGAGACTACGAGTTGTAGTCTGCCACACGCGCGCATGTATGTAGGTACACACACGCGTCTATCACCTAGCACCCATTACACTTCCACACGTACAATATTATGTGTTATTATGTATACTATTTGTATATATATATATATTTGCATATATTATCGAATATTACGCGCTATAGAATTATTATTATCGATGACGCGTTTAATGATTACTTTCAACGACAACACGCATAGATTTCACTCGCTACGAGTGCGTGGCCAACACAGATTGCAGACCGTGGAAGGAGACCAAGTGTGGCGCTTCTAACAGATGTGTCTGCAACACAGGATACACTACCGTTAACGCTCATACCGGATGTACGGCTCGTTAGTGATTACTACTACTACTACTACTACTACTACTACTACTACTACTACTACTACTACTACTACTACTACTACTACTACTACTACTACTACTACTACTACTACTACTACTACTACTACTACTACTACTACTACTACTACTACTACTACTACTACTACTACTACTACTACTACTACTACTACTACTACTACTACTACTACTACTACTACTACTACTACTACTACTACTACTACTACTACTACTACTACTACTACTACTACTACTACTACTACTACTACTACTACTACTACTACTACTACTACTACTACTACTACTACTACTACTACTACTACTACTACTACTACTACTACTACTACTACTACTACTACTACTACTACTACTACTACTACTACTACTACTACTACTACTACTACTACTACTACTACTACTACTACTACTACTACTACTACTACTACTACTACTACTACTACTACTACTACTACTACTACTACTACTACTACTACTACTACTACTACTACTACTACTACTACTACTACTACTACTACTACTACTACTACTACTACTACTACTACTACTACTACTACTACTACTACTACTACTACTACTACTACTACTACTACTACTACTACTACTACTACTACTACTACTACTACTACTACTACTACTACTACTACTACTACTACTACTACTACTACTACTACTACTACTACTACTACTACTACTACTACTACTACTACTACTACTACTACTACTACTACTACTACTACTACTACTACTACTACTACTACTACTACTACTACTACTACTACTACTACTACTACTACTACTACTACTACTACTACTACTACTACTACTACTACTACTACTACTACTACTACTACTACTACTACTACTACTACTACTACTACTACTACTACTACTACTACTACTACTACTACTACTACTACTACTACTACTACTACTACTACTACTACTACTACTACTACTACTACTACTACTACTACTACTACTACTCAGGGCCGGCTTAAGCATACTATGGGCCCCGGGCAAAAAAAACGTATGGGCCCCATAATAATTGAATAACATATTAAATGGGCCATTTTAGCAAAAACTAATATTTATAACTCTTCAATTTTATCATATCTTATCATTATACTAATTATTTTGTAATTTGTTTGTATACTTTAATCAACTCCTCATAATAATTTCTTTTCTCGCATATATATTTAGAGCAGTGGTTCCCAACCTTTTTTCACCGTGACCCTTTTTTTATAATTCTTAATTAAAAAATATACCTTGACCCAATGAACATTTTATTTTGTTATTATTGTACTTTAATCATAAAATAATCATATAAACATTAATATACATATATTTAAATATATATTTCCATCTTAAATTTTTCTCGTCCATAAATCCAATTTGCATATAAAAGCATTTATATTATTTTTTAGAAATTGACTCATGACCTACAAAAAATACTCAATGACCCATAGGTTGGGAACCACTGATTTATAGAGTGCATAAATATTTGTATTACCGCTATTATCTCAATGTAATCTAATTGCAATACTCTTCTCATCGACTTTATTCTACAAAGTAATTAGTTCAACGGTTTTCATGATATTGAAGTCTCAAATTCTTGCATTTTATTGAATAAATACGTTGACTCTAGTAACGTAATTTACGTTATATTTTAACATATATAATATCAGATATAAATTATGTAATTATAAGAAGTCCACAAGAGAGTGCACTAACAGAATCTGCTTGCGATCACCATTTTATATTCGATAATGATTTTAATAAAAAATATTATATTCTTCTTTAATCTAGATGTAAATATATTCTTTATATAGTTTGGCTAAATAAATTATATTGATTTGGGATGAAGTCAAAGAATATTGCTACACTTTTCGAAGATTTAACGGCATTTTGCCCAACCAGATTTAAGGAATACACAGTGTAGATATGTGGATCCATATTGACCATAGTCCATTTATATTATAATATATTTCATGTCGTTGAATCTTCCAGAGATATTGCTGGCATTTTCATAACTTTGAGCTCTATAATCTATTATAATTATATTTTTATTTAAAAAATGCTAATAGATCGGTAGCTAAATATTGACCGATGTGATAAATTATCAGTGATAATGAATCTCAACGTACAATCGTAAATCAATAAATACTTATATAATAATAGTACCTAATTTGATATAAATAACGATAATTGTTACCTACCTACATCATGTAGGCTACATGTGATATATCTGGAATTGAATACACTGATATATAATATAATATTTTGAATTTTGTATTTCTTCAATTATGTAGTTATCAGTGATAACTTATCACCTATTCTCCAATACGAATATCGCCATTGTGTGTATTTATTTGTAAATAGATAGATGAGGGTGATGTCAATCTAACATTCATTTGTAAGTAATAGGTGGATAATTGCAAAAATGCATTTAGTATTATATTTATGTTATATATATATTTATAAATAATATCTGTTTCAATAAATATAATATCTTTCTGTAATAATAATATGTTGAAAAAGATAATCATTTTATGTACATAATTCCCTTTCATCAATAGACATTATTAAAAATACTATAGGAATAACCTAAAGCAGAATAATCCTATTTAAATTAAAACTATTATATATATATATATATATATATATATATTATGTGTACTAATACAACTATAATAATATATTCACTATGAATATACACATTTTATTAATACGATCATAATATAGAGAAAATTAATTATTTTGAAAATATCTATTTTTTTAATTACTATAACAATTATAAATATAAATATCGTTTTTCGTAATTTATAATCAATATAATCATTTACAAATATCAGAAATCATAGTTAAAATATATCTTATTATATACATCATATTTAATTTTAATAAAAAAAAGTATACTTTTTGTTTTGTAAACTAATTATAGAATTATAAATTGTTAATATTCAACTATGGTTAATAATCCCTTAATACGTTTATCATTTATCACCTTCTAGTTTATCAAACAATTATTTATCAATCCGTTTCATACTATTTTATCTAACAATCAGAGATGTGTGAGAAGATCTATGTTATAACTATTAGCATGTGCTCCAAAATCTTCATGTAGCTGTTTCCACCATATCTTCGTGTCAATTTTTGTAAAATTCACTCTTCAAATCGGCCTAAATGACTCATATTTAATTAATTTATTATATTATTTTTATTTTTTGAACTAGAATTAATAATATATAAGAAAAATAGTTAAGAAATTTTTTTTTTCATATAAATAGTAAAAAAAAAATTTCTCAAATAATTCATGGGCCCCCCAAAATTTGGGGCCCCGGGCAATTGCCCGATTTGCCCCCCCCTTAAGCCGGCCCTGCTACTACTACTACTACTACTACTACTACTAAATCAAATCAAATCAAAACGTTTTATTTAAACACTCATTTCATAACACATTAGTGTTCTGATAAGTGTATGAAAGACAACAACTAGAAATAAATAAATAAAAAAACAATTTAATTTCTATCGATTAAATACTGTTTAACACGTATTTTGAACGCAACAGGGTTTATAATAAGACGACAATTTAGTGGTAAAGCATTCCATTTAGTTGGAGCAATATAAAAATATGCCCGTTTCGCGGTACGTTTCAGCTTTGGTATAGTGACTTTAAGTTGTCGAGTATCAATATTAGATCGTAATGATCTATTATGAACTACGAATTTTAGATGTGATCTAATATACGTAGGCTGATTATGGGTCAACGTTCGATGAGTGATATTCAGTATTCTTTGTTCAGCACGGTCTGATGCATTCAAGATTCTGCTTTCTTTCATTTTCAGAGTAATACTTGAGTGGTCGTGTCTTGGTTGTCGATAGATATTCCTAACTGCCGATCTAATAATTCTATCGATAGGAAGTAAAGTAGATTTCGGTAGACCAATTAGGAGCGAATTACAGTAATCTAAAGAGGAGAACACCAATGAATTTGTTAGAATTGTTGTAGCTCTTTTATTTAAGTAATGACCTATCTTGCGTATTTTGTACAGTTCGTAGTTAGCTTTTTTACACATGCTACTTACATGTCGATTCATATTTACATTGTCATCGATTATTACCCCTAAGTATCTGATTGACGTGCTTGGGGTTATTTCATTATTATTGATGAATATCTGTGGAAAGTTGGAATAGTTACTGGGAATATTCAACAATTCAGATTTATCAGTATTTAGCGATAGTTTATTATCGGTAAGCCAGGCGTAAATAGCATTAGCACAATTCGATAATTCATTATCAAATTCAGAATTATATTTTGATAATTCAGTATATAATAGAATGTCATCTGCATATAAATGGTACTTAACATGCTTAAACTGTCTGATAACATTAGAAAGTGGTATAATATATATGATAAATAGTAGTGGCCCAAGTACAGATCCTCGAGGAACACCTGTATCAAATGAGTTATAATTAGAATATTCCTTTCCTGTTTTTACAGTAAACGTACGGTTAGATTCAAAGAATTATTCCTATTTCATTATTATTCCTATTTCAATCAATCTATGTTTTAGAATATCGTGGTCTAGAGTGTCAAAAGCTGCTGAAAGGTCGAGAAGAAGTAGTTGTGTATGATTATTATTATCAAGGGATGTAATAATACTATCTAAGACATCAAATACTACTACTACTACTACTACTACTACTACTACTACTACTACTACTACTACTACTACTACTACTACTACTACTACTACTACTACTACTACTACTACTACTACTACTACTACTACTACTACTACTACTACTACTACTACTACTACTACTACTACTACTACTACTACTACTACTACTACTACTACTACTACTACTACTACTACTACTACTACTACTACTACTACTACTACTACTACTACTACTACTAATACTACTACTACTACTACTACTACTACTACTACTACTACTACTACTACTACTACTACTACTACTACTACTACTACTACTACTACTACTACTACTACTACTACTACTACTACTACTACTACTACTACTACTACTACTACTACTACTACTACTACTACTACTACTACTACTACTACTACTACTACTACTACTACTACTACTACTACTACTACTACTACTACTCAGGGCCGGCTTAAGCATACTATGGGCCCCGGGCAAAAAAAACGTATGGGCCCCATAATAATTGAATAACATATTAAATGGGCCATTTTAGCAAAAACTAATATTTATAACTCTTCAATTTTATCATATCTTATCATTATACTAATTATTTTGTAATTTGTTTGTATACTTTAATCAACTCCTCATAATAATTTCTTTTCTCGCATATATATTTAGAGCAGTGGTTCCCAACCTTTTTTCACCGTGACCCTTTTTTTATAATTCTTAATTAAAAAATATACCTTGACCCAATGAACATTTTATTTTGTTATTATTGTACTTTAATCATAAAATAATCATATAAACATTAATATACATATATTTAAATATATATTTCCATCTTAAATTTTTCTCGTCCATAAATCCAATTTGCATATAAAAGCATTTATATTATTTTTTAGAAATTGACTCATGACCTACAAAAAATACTCAATGACCCATAGGTTGGGAACCACTGATTTATAGAGTGCATAAATATTTGTATTACCGCTATTATCTCAATGTAATCTAATTGCAATACTCTTCTCATCGACTTTATTCTACAAAGTAATTAGTTCAACGGTTTTCATGATATTGAAGTCTCAAATTCTTGCATTTTATTGAATAAATACGTTGACTCTAGTAACGTAATTTACGTTATATTTTAACATATATAATATCAGATATAAATTATGTAATTATAAGAAGTCCACAAGAGAGTGCACTAACAGAATCTGCTTGCGATCACCATTTTATATTCGATAATGATTTTAATAAAAAATATTATATTCTTCTTTAATCTAGATGTAAATATATTCTTTATATAGTTTGGCTAAATAAATTATATTGATTTGGGATGAAGTCAAAGAATATTGCTACACTTTTCGAAGATTTAACGGCATTTTGCCCAACCAGATTTAAGGAATACACAGTGTAGATATGTGGATCCATATTGACCATAGTCCATTAATGGACTATGGTATATTATAATATATTTCATGTCGTTGAATCTTCCAGAGATATTGCTGGCATTTTCATAACTTTGAGCTCTATAATCTATTATAATTATATTTTTATTTAAAAAATGCTAATAGATCGGTAGCTAAATATTGACCGATGTGATAAATTATCAGTGATAATGAATCTCAACGTACAATCGTAAATCAATAAATACTTATATAATAATAGTACCTAATTTGATATAAATAACGATAATTGTTACCTACCTACATCATGTAGGCTACATGTGATATATCTGGAATTGAATACACTGATATATAATATAATATTTTGAATTTTGTATTTCTTCAATTATGTAGTTATCAGTGATAACTTATCACCTATTCTCCAATACGAATATCGCCATTGTGTGTATTTATTTGTAAATAGATAGATGAGGGTGATGTCAATCTAACATTCATTTGTAAGTAATAGGTGGATAATTGCAAAAATGCATTTAGTATTATATTTATGTTATATATATATTTATAAATAATATCTGTTTCAATAAATATAATATCTTTCTGTAATAATAATATGTTGAAAAAGATAATCATTTTATGTACATAATTCCCTTTCATCAATAGACATTATTAAAAATACTATAGGAATAACCTAAAGCAGAATAATCCTATTTAAATTAAAACTATTATATATATATATATATATATATATATATATTATGTGTACTAATACAACTATAATAATATATTCACTATGAATATACACATTTTATTAATACGATCATAATATAGAGAAAATTAATTATTTTGAAAATATCTATTTTTTTAATTACTATAACAATTATAAATATAAATATCGTTTTTCGTAATTTATAATCAATATAATCATTTACAAATATCAGAAATCATAGTTAAAATATATCTTATTATATACATCATATTTAATTTTAATAAAAAAAAGTATACTTTTTGTTTTGTAAACTAATTATAGAATTATAAATTGTTAATATTCAACTATGGTTAATAATCCCTTAATACGTTTATCATTTATCACCTTCTAGTTTATCAAACAATTATTTATCAATCCGTTTCATACTATTTTATCTAACAATCAGAGATGTGTGAGAAGATCTATGTTATAACTATTAGCATGTGCTCCAAAATCTTCATGTAGCTGTTTCCACCATATCTTCGTGTCAATTTTGTAAAATTCACTCTTCAAATCGGCCTAAATGACTCATATTTAATTAATTTATTAATTAATTAATTAATTAATTAATTTATTATATTATTTTTATTTTTTGAATTAGAATTAATAATATATAAGAAAAATAGTTAAGAAATTTTTTTTTTCATATAAATAGTAAAAAAAAAATTTCTCAAATAATTCATGGGCCCCCCAAAATTTGGGCCCCGGGCAATTGCCCGATTTGCCCCCCCTTAAGCCGGCCCTGCTACTACTACTACTACTACTACTACTACTACTACTACTACTACTACTACTACTACTACTACTACTACTACTACTACTACTACTACTACTACTACTACTACTACTACTACTACTACTACTACTACTACTACTACTACTACTACTACTACTATTACTACTACTACTACTACTACTACTACTACTACTACTACTACTACTACTACTACTACTACTACTACTACTACTACTACTACTACTACTACTACTACTACTACTACTACTACTACTACTACTACTACTACTACTACTACTACTACTACTACTACTACTACTACTATTACTACTACTACTACTACTACTACTACTACTACTACTACTACTACTACTACTACTACTACTACTACTACTACTACTATACTACTACTACTACTACTACTACTACTACTACTACTACTACTACTACTACTACTACTACTACTACTACTACTACTACTACTACTACTACTACTACTACTACTACTACTACTACTACTACTACTACTACTACTACTACTACTACTACTACTACTACTACTACTACTACTACTACTACTACTACTACTACTACTACTACTACTACTACTACTACTACTACTACTACTACTACTACTACTACTACTACTACTACTACTACTACTACTACTACTACTACTACTACTACTACTACTACTACTACTACTACTACTACTACTACTACTACTACTACTACTACTACTACTACTACTACTACTACTACTACTACTACTACTACTACTACTACTACTACTACTACTACTACTACTACTACTACTACTACTACTACTACTACTACTACTACTACTACTACTACTACTACTACTACTATTACTACTACTACTAAAAGATATTACTTTTTAACTACACCAAGTTATTAACACCATTCGAATAGTCGGGCATAGGTGAAATTATTCATAGTAGAAATTAGTTTGTAAATATAATAATCATTAATAGTATCACCTAGATTTATATGGTTTCATTATTTCAAATTATCAATATATATCTGATAATGAATATATATATATATATATATATATATATATATATATATATATATATATATATATATATAATATTGAGAATTAATGTAAATTATTAAATAAACAGGGATGTTGAATGAACATACATGCAACAACAAATCGGATTGTATGCACATCCCAAATGCCTCTTGCAAATTTAATACTCGAATGCGTTCTCAATTATGTATGTGCGACATTAAGTATGGTAAAATAAGAGGCAATAAGTGTAGTAAATGTTAGTATCATAATATATATATATACCTATTGTATTCATTTATTATTATAATCATTATTATAATATATAAATTATATCTGGTATGGGTAATATATAAATCCACTTATCAAATACAAATACAAAATCAAAATCAAATACAAATATATTCTAAATAAACATAAGAAAACAACAAAATAATACAATAAATTTGTATTACATTTTGAAATTATAAATTATTATGAAAACATAAAATATTACACATAAATACATAAAAACTGTTGATTTTTTACTTTCACAATTTAACTAACTTTATTTAAATATTTATAAAAGGATCTATGTATTTAATAAATCATTAACTATTATTATTAATTGATGACGTATTTGATCAAATACACCGAATATAACCGAATATAACAATCAGATACAAATAATAATATATTTCTGCTTAATCATTCAAATACAAATTATACAGTAAACCAGTGTTTTAAAAAAAAATAATAATTATTTAATAATATAATAATAATATTTATTAGAAGAATTTAAATTTTTTTTTTTTTCGGTTAATATATAATAATCATATTTATATCGGATTTATATGTTATATTATATTTATGTATTCTCCTGAAGGGCTTAAAATTAATATTTAATATTTTCTGTTGTTTTTGCCCAATTTGACCCAGAATAGTGAATTTATCAGTTAGATTTTATAATCGTGATACTATAGTATCACATGTATACATTATCCGGTCTAAATTATTGTACAGAAATTTATTATTTATTTCGCTATCGATGCCCTTGTCAATTATTTTTGCAAGAAATGTGGTTCATATATTCTAAATATCACGATCATGCAATGATAATAGATATACGTTCTATAGTCGTAGGTTGATATAGACGTTGGCTTGAAATATTGCTTCTAACTTTAAGTTCAATTCTGAAAATATAGGTGAATGTAAAATAATAATATTCTTTGTTTATTTCTATAACGTATGTTATCGTTAGCAAATATTTATAATTTATACTTTCGATTATATATTTGCTTAAATAAATTATCAATCAATAATACACTATAACATTACCGCAAATTTATAAAAAATAAATTTTAAGATCGTAATTATATACAAATATTTGTATTGGAATAATAGATAGTTGATATTATATTTTATATTTAGATTTTTATTTATAGAAGTTTAACAATTTGATATAGAAATAATTAAAATTATATTATAGTATATAATATAATATATATTATAATAAAAATAAATAAAAAATAAATTTATGATCATAATTATATACAAATATTTGTATTGGAATAATAGATAGTTGATATTATATTTTATATTTAGATTTTTATTTATAGAAGTTTACCAATTTGATATAGAAATAATTAAAATTATATTATATATAAATATATATATATATATATATCTCTCACATTACTAATATATTACATATATTAATATGTGTATATGTGTATATTATTATGTGTTAAAAGATCTTATTATTTATTACGTAACAACTGTTATATAATGTGTGCAAATAGTATTGAGAAACAAAGGCGAAGACTTTACTATGTTTAGTAGTCGCTAGTAACAGGATATACATGCGTAGGTCAGCCCTTTTATAGCAGGCACTACCAGCCCGAGATGCGATCATGCGTGACGAGTTATGTGGCCTGCCGATACCACGTGTGCGTTGATTGGATAATGTGTGCACGAGCAGCTCATCAATAATAAGCATTCGATACCATTAGATGCAACGTTTCGTATGCAACCTACTGTATGTAACATGCTGTATGCAACGTGCTATGTGCAACGTGCTGTATGCAACATTCTCTATGCAGCGTGCTGTATGCAACGTACTGTATGTAACATGCTGTATGCAGAGTACTGTATGCAACATACAGTATGCAACGAGCTGTATGCAACATTCTCTATCCAACATGCTCTATGCATCGTGCTGTATGCAACGTGCTATGTGCAACGTGCTCTATGCAACGTACTGTATGCAGCGTGCTGTATGCAACATTCTCTATGCAACGTGCTGTATGCAACGTGCTGTGTGCAACGTGCTCTATGCAACGTACTGTATGCAACGTGCTGTATGCAACATTCTCTATGAAACGTGCTGTATGCAACGTGCTATGTGCAACGTACTGTATGCAACATACAGTATGCAACGAGCTGTATGCAACATTCTCTATGCAACATGCTCTATGCATCGTGCTGTATGCAACATTCTCTATGCAACGTGCTGTATGCAACATGCTCTATGCAGCGTGCTGTATGCAACATGCTCTATGCAATGTGCTGTATGCAATGTGCTGTATGCAACGTGTTATGTGCAACATGCTCTATGCAACGTGCTGTATGCAACATGCTCTATGCAACATGCTCTATGCAACGCGTTAATAACAACGACCACCTCTAACGCAGATAAAATAGGGGAAACTTGCGACATAAAGGATACGGTTAACTCTTGCGGCAACTCCGTGCTGAACTCCCACTGTAAGCGTAACAGTGCCAAGTGCACCTGCATGGATACCTTTAAGTCGACCCCTTCTAACGAAGAATGTGGTTGGTTAACTTACACGTCTGTTTAATATGTTGCGTATATTATGTAGTAGAACCTGCTTTTATAATCTTACATACACATATATATACTTATTACAATTAAATCTCAGTGATTATATATTTATATTTTAATTATTAAATTATTAAAATAAATTATTATATTAATTAAACAAATTTTTTTTTTAAATAAATATATTTCAAATTATTTTCATAGAATTTTTATTTTTATTTAAAATTTGCTCTTATGTATTTATTATACAATGTATTTAAGCTGTTTAGAATAATGTTTTATATTTTTATTGATATTTTAGTTGTTATTTTATTTTGGTGGATTCCTTTATCCTATTCAGTAACTTAGATGAAGTTTTCACTTATAACCATATGGCTCTTCGAAGCCGCTCTCATGTTAAGGTATCCATGGTTTTAATGAGAACCGATAATTATTGTATACACATTTATATAAGATCACATCTAAATATGATTGTAAGATCTAACTTAGTGGTGCTAATACCACTAATACTTGTTGTATATCACATCTATGTACCATAAACTAAGTTTGAGCCTGTGTACAAGTATAGCAAGGTAGTTAATTTAACTAATATTTACTGTAATTAATTAAAAAATAATGCGGTAATGACAAATTATTATTAAATGACCTATTTTTAATATTTAAAATTTGTTAATTTTCTATAAAGTTGTAAAAATTATTTATTATTTATAATCTAACTCTATTAATAGTTTATCTAAAATATCACTGACTTAATTCTTTGTTTCACATCTATAACAACCTTGTTTCACTTCTAAAGTATAATTTATCGATGTAGAAACTGTCTGAATTATAAATTATAATCACAAAATCTCCAGTTTTATGTACTTTCATATTATTATTTGGTATATACAACTAATACCTGAATATATATACTATTATTTTATTTCATTAATATGCCTAAAATTAGCCACTCTATATAAAATACATGTAGTGTTGCAAACATATTTGTCTAACTTTATCACATAGGTTACCATAATATAGTATTTGAATCATATAATATTATTGTTAATTGTTCTTATTTCGATATTTCTTATCCTAAAAGTATTGTACCCATCTATTAATAATAGCAACCTTTTTATAGATTATTATATTACACTAAATAATAATAATAATAATTTATTTGAAGATTTTTTGGTTTCCTTTGGAGTTTATAAAACAAATAAATATGAATAACATATTATTACCATTTTTCCTAAAGCTTCAACATAATATAGATCTATATATAGACCTTTATTGTTGTCGCTCAGAACAATATTTAAATAGTGAATTTTTATTTTATCGTATTTCCTGTTATTAAGTATATTTTGTCAGTTTATCATAATCATCGTTTATACCTATATTATACCTATATTATACCTATAGTATACATGATAAATATAGTATTACCCTCTATTAACATAACAAGTCGTCACCATGATAATATACTGATAATATAATTAAACGTAAAATATCGAACATAATTTAGATTCTTAGTTAAAAATTGTTAACAATTTGTTAAAAAGATATAGCTGTGTCAAGTTACCCATGCGCGTGAGTCTATACTAGGCGTGTAAATTGTGTGATCTTTCGTTGGTACGATCGGATAATTTTTAAATTGTAAATATAATTTTTCGTTGCGAGTCTTTTTTATTCATAACTACTAGAACTCGTTACTCTTACCTATGTACGTTACTGATACTTTATAGTGATGCTCGTACTGTTCATCCCTAGCGTATACTCTATGTAGTTCGTTCACCGTTCACACAGTATACGTGTTGGGAACCGGTTGCGTGAGATCACAAGAATGCCCCATGGCGAACAGCGTGTGTACCCAAGGGAGGTGTACCTGCCAGCATAGGTTCTCCAACATCGACCACACCTGCGTTAAACGTTAGTACCAATACCGCCCCGTAGTTAGGTACGCGCGTACTTTATCGCCACGTTAATCTATATATGATTACACATTAGTCACTTTGAGTACTCACTTGTGCTTATTATTAATGTTTAGTACATATTTACCTAATAGTAAATTGTTAAATCTATATATATATATATATATATATATATATATATATATACTTATTAATGTTAAGTACATCTGTACTTAATATTTTCTTTAAGTACTAGTACACTTAATTAAGTTACATTTTATTCTTATTAGTTATGCTTTCCGATTGCTTCACCAAGTATATCATTGAATAGTTAACAACACTTAAACATTGGATATCATTACATACAGTCATCATGATGGGGCATAGCAACTTTATATGCATGAATGAACATGTATACGTATACATATACGTATAATAGATGTACATTGTACATCTATTCTATGATATGATTTCATTATAGAAACTTACTATCTATATAATAACACAGAAATGTATTACTAATATCATACGATGTATAATATAATCTATATATATATATATATACATATTTTCTTCAATATAAATTTATTATAAAATATTTACCACCCCCACCCCTTCCGCATATCAGTGGGCGTAGGCAGTAAGTGTAAACTCGACGTACATTGTCTGTCTTCTATGGACAATTCAAAGTGTTTTTCAGAGGCGTGTAAATGCTCTCGCGGTTATAAGCCATCTCCGGGCAATGTTCGTTGCATTAAAGGTTTGTGCGCGCCAACTCTGTAATAATAACTCACAGTATCTCAGTATCTCAGGAACCGAAGAATGTGTCCGAGAAATCTATTTTCGAGATATAAAATTATTCTAAAGCGTAATTATGTAGGTACAAACAGAATTAGCATCGTAACATCTGAGTTAGCGGGGTGTCTTAGGTATGAGAGTATGTCGTGTTGAGGGTTGAATGTATGTGTTCGCTAAACATATAAATAATTAAACTATACATATATATATATATGTAATTATATATGTGTTATTATTAGTATATTAAATACGTACCATTATAGATACTTTATATTATATTAAGTATCATTATATTTGAATATATATATATATGTAATAATAATAATATTTATTCATTGAATCACGTATATATATATATATAAATATCGGATACAAGTGCACCCCTCCTGGAAGTAGTAGACTTTACGCTTACTAAATAACTGCGAGGGGCCACGCGGTGTCACAAACACAATGTAAATATCGCTCCCTTAACGCGCGTGTATAACGGTATTCAGTGGAGGAAGGAGACGACTGCGATGCTGATGCCGACTGTTCCACTATCCGCAAGTCAACGTGTAGCGGTAACAAGTGTACCTGCTACCAGGGATCCGTGTACAACACAACCGAGTCTTCTTGTATCGAAAGTTAGTGCTCTGCATTACCATCAGCGTTACTATAGTATATAATCGCCTACATGGTATAAGCGCTGTGCGGGTGTATGCGATGTTATACATGTTATTATTAGTATATTAACAACGTACCATTATATATACTTTATATCATATTAAGTACCATTCTATCTGAATATATATATACATATTATTTTTTTTATACTTAAGATAAGTTAGTAAGAGTTAGTTTGTTTGAAAATTATTTTCATGTGCATATTATGTACAATGTAGGTTGGAGTGAAATTTGAATTAATTATGGCGATATAGTTATGACTCGCGATAGTGATTAAACGTTATACGTGAATTAGTGACATTATGTATTCTCCACGTATAACGTTAAATCACTATCGCGAGTCATAACTATATCGCCATAATTAATTCAAATTTCACTCCAACCTAATATATATATATATAATATAAATTATTATTATAATATATTAAATATATATATACATATATATTCATTGATACATAATTATTTTTAATCTCTATTAATATCAAACGGTGTCTAACATAATTTATTGATATATATATTTTTCGCCAAGATATTTATTATGAAATTTGTATCCGTTTAGATTAATATTATTTATGAATAATTATTTATTACAAGAATTAATAGTTTGATATCCGTATTGTTTTATTGTTTATTATATCGGTACGCTTCCTCATAAAGGGATTCAACATAATACATTGCATATTATCTATTGTCGTATAGATTATATAATTATAATAATAATAATAATATGTATTCATTGAATCACACACACACACATATATATATATATCGAATATAATATAAATAACGGATAAAAATGGAGCGAATTAGCGAATTAACGTTACCACCGCAGGAAAACTGAACGACCGCTGCATCGAACACAAAGACTGCGTCTCCGTCATCGATAATTCTCATTGCGCTAACTCGTTCTGTTCGTGTAAAGGTACCAGAGCCGCTAATATACAGAGGACCCGATGCGTGATCTGTTCGTATCGTATTATCGTAGTATTATTACACGAATTCACAATATTAATATATGTATATATATATTTACACACATATATATATATAATAATCATTCGTTAGTAGATTTGTTTTCGTGCTAAAATAAATTTAAATATATTAGTCCACTGCTAATCGTTACGAAATTACTCCAAACAACATGCTACTCTAATCTAACGTCATCGACCAGCAATATACATTGTATACAATGCGAACAGTGGTGGTTAGTGGTGGATAGTGGTGGATACACACGGAATGTAGAGTTATAGATAAACGTACGCGTTACGCTAGACAGGCGAGGGTCAAGCACCACACAATAGCGTAGCGCTAGTAACCCAGCGCGTGTATCATGTGGGGGTTGACACCACCTGACACCAACTGACACATTACCTGACATACATTACACGTCACACATTACCTGACACGCATCACCCGACACACATCACCTGCCACATCACCTGACACACATAACCTGACACGCATCACCCGTCACACAGATCAACTAGGAGAAGAGTGCGAAGATGGCCGCAAGCAGTGTCTGCAAGAGAACCAGGAGTGCGGCTCCTCCTCTAAGAAGTGTTCGTGTATACCTCACACAATCAAGGACACGCAGTTATGTAGACATAGTTAGTATCCATACACACGCAGCAGGATATGAATGTGGACGGCAAATACCACAAATATATATGTAACACATTATATATGAAAAACTATGTAGTAAAATGCATCTCTTACTGATGTATACTAAATTAATAGACAATGATATAATTGAAATTGAAAAATCTGATTTTGTGCGCGGCCAAAAATGTAATAGTGAGGGAATGTGAGGTAAAAATAATAGTGGTACAATAATAGTTACCCACTCAACCCCTTACAAAGCACTGTACGCTACACATAGGTCAATGTGCCTGTTTCACGTCGCTCTATTACGTGATTCGTATCTCATAGTTATACATATTTACGATATCGATATTACAGATTCAACCTTATAGAAAACCTCCGTTATCAGATACATTAGTTTTATTAAAATTACAATTTTGTAATTTAAATAATACATATATTTATATATTACTTGTTTTCATTCGATTAGTTAACTTTATATTTGTAGGTATTATTTATAATTAAGTTTTATGAATTAAGTTTATATTCGTAAGTAGACTGTCATCCCCTCTCCTCTGATATAGTACAACTTATTATAAACTGATCATATCTAGCTTATCATTCACTTACTACGTACAATAAGGGAGATCTCTGGTACAATGTACGTAGTACATCCATCTTAACTCAATTGTCGTAATATTATATTTATTTATGTCCATTATTTTAAAGTTTTTTATATTTATAACTAAGTTCTAAGATAGGACTTTGCTTGACACCATATGCCCATTATTATGACATCTATAGTATAGAACTTAATAGATTTATTTCAAAATCTAATAATATCAATTTTAGAATCCTAATGTCCCCTATTTCGATGTTTTCATTGAATAATACATTCATTTATTACAATTATCTAATACTAAACAAGATGGGTATTTTAATTAGGAGATAAGTAACCTATATGATACAGTATACTTTCAAATAGCTATCTCCTATCATATATCACCTTTTCATAATTTTTATTTCTCTAGTAGTCCTACATTAATATCTATCTATATTAATTATTAATATCTATATTAGGCTATTCCCTTAGGACTATTATTTATATGGTTTCAGCCGACTAACAGTAATTTTATTTCAACATGATTATATATTAAATGACTATTATTCCGATATTTAGTATTACTGATTGTAAATATTATGTATACATTTTATTATGTTATACTATTATATCGTTAATATTATTTAATATGATATGATATTTATTTGTTTACATCTATTTATATAGTGAATAATTATTCTAAGATAATATAATATAGTAATATTCCTCTAATCTTATTTCAATGGAGAATATCAATATTTCAAATATATTTTAGTGTCTAATTATAGTATTTTAGTATCTAACTAGAAATATTTAAATATTTGTTATAATATAATAAATATGCATACATACACACACATATACCTAACGCGTCCTATTGATATTTAGGATCATATATTACATGAGTAATATTATTATAATCATGATATAATATAAATGTATATATTAAAATTAACCATATATAATAGACATATATTACTTACTTTATATTGATATTTAAGGAGAAAGTGGAGATATATGCCGCACCAAGTTGGACTGTAGCAAGTACCTGGATGATTCCGTGTGTAGCAATGCATACTGTGCATGTGTACCTGGTTTCTTGTACTCGGAACAGAGTAAGCAGTGCAAAAAACGTTTTTATATCTATAATTATTGCATTCTATAATCAGTTCACTCTAATTATTCTATTATTTAAAATTGTCATTTAAAAAAAATCGTTTCATACGTAAGAAGCATTATTATGTAATAAATATATTTTAATAATCATAATATGAAAATAATAATAATAATAATAATAATAATAATAATAATAATTATAATAATAATAATAATAATAATAATAATAATAAATATAGTTTATATTGTAATGTATAGTAATTATATAACAAATATATAACAATTATTATTATTATTATATCATTAGATACTTTATCACATAATCAATGTCAGTACCACGCTCTTAACCACTAATATGAATTACCTAGGGAAGATTAGTGATTATTGTATCACTAATGACGACTGCCTGAAAAGCATTGCAAACTCCATCTGTACGAATAATAATCGATGTAAATGTAAAGAGGGCTTCAAGTCATATCAAAATACTTGTGTACAAAGTATGTAGATATATCATAACATTATGAATATTTTTTAAACAATATTTTAAATATATTTATATATATATATATATATATATATATATTGATATATTAAACGTCGAGCCTATGTAGACATATACATGTATTGATAGGCCTTACCTATCAATAAGTTACTGTGATATTTTGAGAAATAACACATTGACGTATAAGTATGTCAAGTGGGCGTGGCTCTGAGATATAATTAGAACAGTTGATCTAGTAACGGGTAATACGTTGTTTAAGGTGGGCGAACATGTATAGCTTACACTCTAGTTATGCGGTAGTGGTGTTCTATAGATATTTACGCTGATGCACACACAATGAGAGAGAGAGAGTACTGTATTTAATCACGTATATTATTATAACATTAATAATATATATATTTGAAGGATTTTTTTCTATTTTGTTTTCTTGTTTTTTGTATTAATATGCTTGTTCCTTCTAAAGGTTTTCACAATAATATTGCATATTTTCTATTATTACCAACCGATACTATATTATATTATATAGTATATACTAAACTATATCTATAGATAAGTGAAGTTATAGAATATTCGTATATATATATATATATATATATTAATTATAGTAATCATAGATGTTGTGTCAGATATGTTATTTTCTAATAATAAAAGCTATACAAATTATCTTTATTAGCTTGCGTACCAGTGGAGTTACTTAGTTGTGTTAATACTAAACGTGTAGTAACCACACTAAAATGCTTGTATAGTTTGTATGCATTATGTAACTAATATACGCAGATTTAGAAATAACATTTAAGGGGTGGTGAAACCTTCATTTTATTTATTATTTTCCGTTAGATACTTGTTTTCTTCATCTTACCATCATCAAAACATATTGGTATTATATAAATTTTATAAATATGAATACTATCTTAATAACTACATAATAAAAAAAAAGATTTCTTAAGACATGATGTGGTTATATTAAATCCAATCTTTTACATGTAAAGTGACCAAGGTTTCGCCTCCCTGATGGCTTAGATATCCGGATTAGATACTTGTAGATACATATGAATGCCGTACATATTTAGATAGGGTGAATATTGTTTTGTAATAATACAATCTAGAATATATGAGTGTATAATTATGTATTTTAAATAATGACTTTATGTAATAGTATGTTTGTGTGTATGTTTGTCTGGTTATTTACATGAAAGAATAATACAATGTAATGATGACAAAATTGTAATTATATGATTTTTTAAAATTTTTATATATTGAAATCCATAGTGAAATATCACTCCGAACACACCTAATTCATAAACAATCTAACTACCTCTAACCCGTTACACCTCTAACTATGCCACTCCGTGAAAATAACAATTGCTTATATCTTAAGATTTGTGTTTCCTATAGTTTCATTACAACACATGATCTATCTATCCACCCATCGCTGCAATAACCGTACCCCATTGATCATCAGTAAGCCTGGGAGACGCATGCTCTGTGACCGGAGACTGCACCGCTCACGTTGCTAACTCTGCCTGCCTAGCTGACGTGTGTACGTGTTCTCCTCAGTACAGAGCCGATCAGAGGGAATGCTTACCGGGTTAGTGGTGGAGAGGAGGAAACACACCCAGCCGCTAGTATCGGCTTTAGATTGAATATCCTTCACACTTGTTATATATATATATATTATATATAAGTATATTATACTTATAAAATTACTATATTATCTAATACAATATAATTAATATATAATGTTAAATTCAAATTATTTTATAATCGTAATAATATATATAATACTACTGGTATTTATATATATATATTTATATATATATAGTAAACATAATTATATAATAATATAATAAATAGTAATGAATAATACCATATACTAGACATATATTTGATTAACACAATAACATGTAGTGGACTATTGTACCACTAAATCTGATTGTAATGGATTGTATTGCCTGAACAATAGATGTTCCTGTAACCGTAATGAAATCTTGGTTACTAAAAACAAGCAGAAGAAGTGCCATAAAAGTATGTTATCAATCGAACTCCCCCATACCACTCTATAATTATGAATTTCATTCTAATACAATTTTATTTTTAATTAACTCTTTACATATGAATATTATATTAAGAATAATTTATTTAATTAACTTTTTATATTTTAATTTATTAATAATAATTAATTTATTTATTATATTTCTGTAGCATTATTTTCTGCCTGACTAATTATTTATATTTATAAAATACATCGTATTTTGTGATTACATAAAATATCATTTCTACGAGATTAAAATTAATAAATAATCAATATATTAAATTATTTATAATTTATTTGAAAATTAATTAATTTAATTATATATATAAATATATCTTTTAATGTACGCTCAATAAAATGTGAATACTTAAAATTATTAATCATGAATAGGAATTGTGGGTAATAAATGTGATAGCGATAAAGACTGTTCTCATTTAAGTGGTATCTGTGACAACAAGACGAAAACCTGCCAGTGTAGATTACCACTGCTCCCTGGTGGTCGAAACGCGAACTGCATCGAATGTTGGTTACGTTGATTTGTTTACCGACGATATCAGATAAACGTAAAACTTGAATAACTATTATACATATTCATTAGATGAAGGCTAATCTTATATAATACAAAATATAAAATATCATATATATATATATATATATAATATTAATTTATAATTGATATATATCAACATGGGTATTAACATAAAATCTGATGTTCTTAGTATTATTATTATTATTATTGTAATATACACAGGAGGTATCGAATCAATAAAGCGTATCGCTTCTCAGATCCTCCTTTGACTTTTTCTATAAACTGATACTATTTCATTCATTCATTCATTCATTGATATCATATATTATATCATTAACATATAAATACGAAATATAAAATATCATATATATATATATATATATATATATATATTATTAGTTTATAAGATCAATAGGCTTTCTATATCAACCTAGGTATTAACACCAACTCTAGTAGTAGTATTATGATTGACATGCGAATACCCCGCCCACACGCGTCCTAGATAACCTGAAGGACGCATGCCACAGCACCGAGCGCTGTTCCCCCGTGAACTCTGTGTGCAGTCGCAGCGTATGCCGCTGCCGTAGCAACTACATCACCACGAGGAACGAATGTCAACCACGTTAGTGTTCAGCCCGTGACGACAACACATCTCACGTTGATACCACTACTCCGTCCGCGACACTCTCCCTCTACATCCATCCGTACCGTGCCATCGACTCCAAACTTTGAGAAACTACTGAAAACTCATTTATTAATGTGAAACGTTGACTTCTATATGTATGGCCGATTGCTTTATAAGCACAGTTCGCAGTCCGAAAAATGTAAATGTAAAATGTAAATTTATGTAATGTAGATTATCTTAAAACGATTAGTTACAGAATAAATAGGCGTAAATTAATAAATATAATGAACGTTAAAAGACAAATATCGATAGGTAATTTACGATAGAAATAAGTATGTTAATAATAGAATATTTCATGTATCAGACACTCTCTCCAGACTTATCCCCCTAAGTTAGTGCACGTAGGATGTGTGTTGTCAGGGTAACGAACCTCGCTTTAATAAGCGATGATATAACTCCTCCTCCTCGTGACACTGTAAACCATTCAGTAATGTTAGATTATATTCCTGTACCGCCATATTACCTCGTATTCTATATAATATATTTATATACGTCACTAATAGTAATTTACACTTATATTTATACTTATATACTTTATAATAACTTATATACAATACTACATGTATTTATATACATACATTTTATATACATTTCTGTCATTAATAACACAAATATAAACATTACTATATAATTATATACTTAAGTTATATATATAGTTATATAACACGCGTGTATACATAACAAAACTTGCATATCAGAATGCGTCTTCATATATATGAATTCAAGTTTATTTCTTCTAATGTATATGTATATGATATCCGTGAGGATCACCACCTTTTTAACCACACCTCTTTCACAACCTCACCACTTTCACAACCTCACCACTTTCACAACCTCACCACTTTCACCACTTCAACACTTTCACCACCATAACACTTTCACCACCTTATCACTTTCACCACCTCAACACTTTCACCACCTTATCCCTTTCACCCCCTTACACTTTCACCCCCTTACACTTTCACCACAACGCTCTCAGGTCGGTTAGAGTCGCTGTGTTCTACTAACGAAGAGTGTGAGAGTTTCACTCCGGGTACCGTGTGTTCGAGGAATCGTAGGAGTGGTTCACAGGGAGTCTGTCAATGTAGGGCAGATCTGCACGCTCGCCACTTTACCTGCGTGTCTCGTTAGTGTGGGGGTCTTACATATGTATGTGTGTGTACTAGTGTGTGTGTGGGGGTGTGTGGGTGTGGGGTGTGTGTACGGGTGTGTGTGAGTGTATGTGTGGGGGGGGGTCTGTGTATCTCTAACGTTGTACTTTATTGATTAAAAACTATACATAGGTATTTATTAATATATATATATATATATATATATATATATATATATATATATATATATATATAAATATATATTTATATGTATGTGGGATATAATTGTTTTAATTATGATTATTTATTTATTTAGAAAATATATTTACATATATATATATATATATATATAATAATCATTAATATAACACTATGCTGTGATGCTCTACAGGTAAGATAGGAGATGAGTGTAATAACAACACATATTGTAGCGAATACATACCTAAATCTCAGTGCTATCAGGATAGGTGTGCTTGTAGCAGTGGCTATGTCTCCGATTACGATGGCGTAAAGTGTGAGAAAAGTTTGTTCATATTAGTGGCTTATACAATACTTGTATATTAGTATATAATTAATATATAATTAATATATATAATTATATATTATTACCCATATGTAAAATAAAAATACGTTGGGGTATTTTAGCCGCTCGTTCAAACCAAAAAATCAGGCTATTATTTATAATTATTATTGTTGACTTGTATTACTGTTTATAGCAAGATATTGCTCGCTTAACATTATTTGCCTGCTATTTAGTAAATGTTAAAATAATGAACAATGTGAAGCAATCAATATCTCATTATAAAAATAAATATTTTCGTGTGAATGCGATTAAGTCACTTACCAGCAGAGTCCATCTTTAGATGATTCATCAATGATGAGTAATATGGTAAAATGGATTTACATATTTAGCTTAATAATTCCTTAACTATTTCCTTCTAATCGTAATTTATCGTCACCTATAAAAGTTAAATAAAAGTTAATTATGATTAATAAATTAACTTACAAAATTTTAAATTATAATTTTATGTTTATTAAAATGTACGCATAGATTATTATGTTTGATATGTCTATATATAATACGATACTAGAAATAAAAGTAATAGATATTTAATGTAACTATAGTCTGTATTACAATTCTATTTAATATCCTATCTCTAACCAAACTCAACTATTACGTAATGAACAGGACAAGTGAACGATAGATGTTTACACGACCTTGATTGCAAGGTCACCAATAATACGAAATGTTACCGCGGAAGTTGTGTCTGCAAGCAAAGCTTCACTTTAGACAACGGACTATGCGTTAAAGGTTATTCACTTGTGATTATTGTAACCAATCACAGTCGTCGATGTTCACATTCTATTGTTCTCTGTTGTTCACAAAGATTAGTGTTTCTAGTGTAGTTATTTATTCATCTTAATTCACCTTAATACATATAATTTATTACTATTACATCAGAATTATTGTGTACAATTATAATGATCTGTGAATAATATTCATGATTTACTTATGTGACAATATTAACATATTTTTTAATTACTTACACTTTTCTAGTTGATTTAATTATTGAAATAATGTGGATAACATGCACAACAATATTAGAGATATAATATTAGTATAATACAATATAATCAATATGTACTTTATACAGTTGTTCTTTAGGTATATTTGTATGATCCATGATGAGCCAATACTCTTTAATATAATAAAATGTATCGGAAGATAATTCTAGAGTTTTAATTTAAATCATAACCATACAAGTTTATTATCGTTGATATTATAAAGTATTTAATGTGTTTACCGCGCGTTACAGTTGAGATAGGCAGATCTTGCACTAATCATATGGTATGCAATCACAATGTGAAGTTTTCCCACTGCAATTACAAGTATCAATGCGAGTGTATATCCGGATATAAATCTAACGATAAAGATACCTGCACAAAAAGTAAGATATATATTATATTTATATGGCTAATATATATATAAATAATATATTATTAATTATATATGTTAATGTCTTATTAATGCAAATTTTTAATTATATTTTTAACTATATCCTTAAATTTATTATTTTCGACTCAAATTCTTTCTGATATTATAACTATTTAATTTAGTTTAAAATTCTATTGCCAATAAATAATGTAATTAATAAATAAAATATGAAACGTAATTTGAATTATAACAGTAACAATAGGGGATCAGTGTTCTGAAGATAAACCCTGTTCTATTATCAGTGCTGTGTGTTTCAACAAAGCCTGCCGTTGTTCTGATGGCTTTATATTCAAAGACAAGAGATGCGAACAATGTTATTATCATAATGTTAATTGTTATTTAACCCAATACCCTGTTTTATAATAAATAGTATATATATATATATAGATATATATATATGTTTTAAATTAAAATATAATCCTGAAATAATTAAAAAAAATTTAATTTTAAATGAATATTTATAATATTTAAATTATTTTCTAATACTGATTTTAACACTATATCGATATATATATATAATTTATTAATTATTATAAAAAAATATATAAATTCTGATATTAATTTTGATATCTTTATAAATTTGATATGATAAAAATATCTAATTAAAGAGTAAACAGTGGATGATAATATTGATGTTAATTTATTATATATTTAATGAATTTTATTTATTATCTAATACTATATTTAACATATTTATATATATATATATATATATATATATATATATATATATATATATATATATATGTATATAATATTAAGTGGATATAATATTAAGTATATATGTATATGTATATAATATTAAGTATATTATAACTTATATGTTCTAATCTATAATTTTAATATAGTCATATAAATTACAAATGTATGCATGTTTGATGCACTATTATAAATTGATAATAATTATTGTGTAGACTATTTGTGATTAAATGCATTGCGTTAATATGGCTTCATAGCAATACAGTATATTCTTCATGTATATGTGTACCTATGTAATTATTTATTTCAACATAATAACATATAACAAATTTTATTGTTAGAAAATATTTATATTTTATACTTACGATTACATATTTATTTATTTAAATATATATATATTTATTTAAATAAATTATCAATTAAATACAACATATAAACATGTAACACCTAATGATCGGTCGCTAGTGGCAATCGGAGATAACTGCAAGACTGATTACGACTGTGATCTGGTAATCCCGCATTCCAAGTGCAACGACAACAGAGTTTGTGTTTGTAAGGTTCCGTTCGCTGCAGACAGAGCCGCTAAAACTTGTATTAGAAGTTAGTAAATCAACGATTGATACCTAAAAATATAGAATGATCTAGAATGATCTAGAATAATCATAATATTTAATTTAGAATATTTGATTTCATCGCTTTAAATGATTATGAAATATAATTGAATTGAATTATTAATCACTATGATTAATCGTGTTTTATAAAAACATATTATTGTTTACATTTTCATCGATTAGTACTATAAAAAAACGAAAATCCACAAGTAATACTAACAATTAATATTTAAAATAAAGCATTTTATATTCATATATAGTTAATATATAAATATTAGAAGTTATTTAAATTAAATAATATATATAACTTAAATTATAGGACACATACAATATATATATATATATATATATATATATATATATATATGTAGATAATATATATAGATATATAGAAAATAATACACCACAATGTGGTTTGTGTAGAATATTTACAAGATGGCTGCGAGGAAGATAAAGATTGTTTCTCCGTAACTAACTCGCTGTGTAGTAATCAGAAGTGTTCTTGTCGTACGAAGTACATAGCTAGTGATAGGAACGATGAATGTAAACAAGGTTTGTATTCCAGCGTGGTTTAATCATCAATTATGAGTCATCAATTATGAATCATAATGGAATTTATGTAAAAATCACTCATTTTTCAACTGTATCGTTGATTTGAAGATGCATATACTAAAAATTCATACTTTTTATCGTGTTAAAATTAAAAATTAATACATAATTACTTATAAATTAATACTAATTATACTAATTATATACAAATTCGTATTAAATTAATAAATGATATGCTACATCGTTAAGTAACATGCCTAATATGGACATCGTAATATGGACGA
Organism: Osedax fenrisi; assembly: GCA_964019155.1. NCBI lineage: Eukaryota > Metazoa > Annelida > Polychaeta > Sabellida > Siboglinidae > Osedax > Osedax fenrisi. Next base: position 41,530,887 of record OZ025243.1, read on the forward strand.
GAACAATAATAGAATAGAATGCATCTTATTTTGAAGTTATTTATTAGACATCAACTAAATATAATATAAACAACAAAATAAAATATCACAAAATTTCTTCTAATAAATAGTAATTATTACAATTTATAATATATGCTATAATACCATACTATTCCCCCGCCGCCCCCCCACTAATACCGTCGTTACTTCTACTATCAGTGCAGGTTAACGACGTCTGCACGCACGACTACGACTGCAACAGCATAAGTCACTCAAGGTGCAACGCGATGGGCAGATGTGCCTGTATGCAGGGCTACTCCGCTAACTTCAATAGGGCCTCCTGTATTATAGGTTACACCTTAACGTATCGTATAGGATATTTGTGTTGTATATAGAAAGTAAAATACTTATACTCATATATATATATATATATATATTTATTAATACTATTCTAAGTATTCATTTATTTTTTCAATGTTCATGTGAATAACAAATTATTATTAATAACACTAGTATTAAAATTATCTATTTATATTATTTTATATCATTTCACTTTATAGTTTTTATCTATCACTCTCTACCTCTCTACCTATCTCTACCTATATCTCGTTCTCTCTCTCTCTATATCTACCTTTCTACCTATCTCTCTATCTCTCTCTCTCACTCTCACTCTCTCTCTCTCTATCTCTCACTATCTCTCTCTCTCTCTCTCTCTTTCTCTCTCTCTCTCTCTCTCTCTTCTAACACACACACCACCACCACACAGTGTCCACCAGTGAGAGGTGCCTGGATCATAACAGCTGTCACTCTCTCTTCTAACACACACACACACCACTACACAGTGTCCACCAGTGAGAGGTGCCTGGATCACAACAGCTGTCACTCTCTCTTCTAACACACACACACACCACTACATAGTGTCCACCAGTGAGAGGTGCCTTGATCATAACAGCTGTCTCTCACTCTCTCTCTTCTAACACACACACACACACCACTACACAGTGTCCACCAGTGAGAGGTGCCTTGATCATAACAGCTGTCACTCTCTCTTCTAACACACACACACACCACTACACAGTGTCCACCAGTGAGAGGTGCCTGGATCATAACAGCTGTCTCTCTCTCTTCTAACACACACACACACCACTACATAGTGTCCACCAGTGAGAGGTGCCTTGATCATAACAGCTGTTTCTCAATCTCTCTCTTCTAACACACACACACACACACACCACTACACAGTGTCCACCAGTGAGAGGTGCCTGGATCATAACAGCTGTCACTCTCTCTTCTAACACACACACACCACCACACAATGTCCACCAGTGATAGGTGCCTGGATCATAACAGCTGTCACTCTCTCTTCTAACACACACACACACACCACTACACAGTGTCCACCAGTGAGAGGTGCCTGGATCATAACAGCTGTCACTCTCTCTTCTAACACACACACACACCACTACACAGTGTCCACCAGTGATAGGTGCCTGGATCATAACAGCTGTCTCTCTCTCTTCTAACACACACACACACCACTACACAGTGTCCACCAGTGAGAGGTGCCTGGATCACAACAGCTGTCACTCTCTCTTCTAACACACACACACACCACTACACAGTGTCCACCAGTGAGAGGTGCCTGGATCACAACAGCTGTCACTCTCTCTTCTAACACACACACACACCACTACACAGTGTCCACCAGTGATAGGTGCCTGGATCATAACAGCTGTCACTCTCTCTTCTAACACACACACACACCACTACACAGTGTCCACCAGTGAGAGGTGCCTGGATCACAACAGCTGTCACTCTCTCTTCTAACACACACACACACCACTACACAGTGTCCACCAGTGATAGGTGACTGGATCATAACAGCTGTCTCTCTCTCTTCTAACACACACACACACACCACTACACAGTGTCCACCAGTGAGAGGTGCCTGGATCACAACAGCTGTCTCCGTACGATGCAACACTCCGAATGTGTGCAGAACTCCTGCAAGTGTAAAGTAGGCTACAGCTTCACCAGCGTTACAGTCTGCAGTAGACGTTAATATCCACACGTCCACCTTATCTAGTCCACTTGTCTAGTCCACTTGACTCCTCCACTAACGCTACTACTAGCTCCTTGTATTAGATTATATATCAACTCTAATATCATCTCTATCTCTTCAATAGCTAACTGTTAACCGTTATTTCCTTTATTATTATTTGAATCGAGGTCGAAGGGAAATATTCAAATTAGTAAATAATAATAATCATTTTATATAATAATTATATAAATGAATAATTTCAATTATATAACCAATGTTGGAAATGATTCACTTTACATCCTGGTTGTAATAGCTCTGATATCAGTGTTGTATACATTGTATTATCTCCTTGATCATGAAAGTATTATGTTCTTACTAATGTATAATCCACTGTGATAACTTACACTCTCCTAGCTGAAGTGCATACATTATTAGAAAGATTATGAGATTACAATTAAGATTATTTGCAATTAGAAGTGTTTCTATTCTTTTAATATTTTAAAACAATACTAAAATCAGTGAGCAGAGTCGAAATATAATATTAGTGATTACAATGATTATACAACTACATTTAATTTAATAGTTTTAAATGAATTTATTTAACAAATCTATTTAAATAATTTTCTTATACGATTTCATTAAGATGTACAAATATTTAAATGAACGCATACACATAGCATAATTCTGACAATACACACACGAAACAGTGAACCTGACATCATCGTGCGAGATGTCTTCGCAGTGTTACCAAGCTGTAGGTAACTCTGAGTGTAAGAATCTCATCTGCATCTGCGTGCAGGGCTACGCTACGATCAACGGAGAATGCCACAAAAGTTAGTGTAGTTCAATATCACGCTACGTTCGTAATCGAAGCATAATTATTTATCGTTCTAAATATTTTTGATTATTTTAATTTTAATTAATTACAAACATTTCCGATAAATAATTCTATAAATTAAAAGATATTATTTTAACTTATTATTACATGCGGTAGTGTTATATATCTTTGTGTTCAATTTTCTATAATAATTTGATGCTATTATATTATAATACTGCTCAATACTATAGATTAATATTGTAAATGTAATAGATATATAAATATATATACATATATGATATGAGATCACTGTAACACTATCGTCACAGTGGTTGAAGGCAGTAAATGTTCGCGACACGAAGACTGCGCCCCTCTAGTGAACAGTGACTGCGTGAGGTCAGCGTGCTCCTGTAAAGAGGGAACCACCTTCAGTAACGATATCTGCGAGAAACGTAAGTAATGCACCACTACGAATACATCCAATCAAGCGTTCATATGCCATATAATAGTATTAATATAATATCTATTGACTTTAATCACGATATTAATATATACATATATATATATATATATAGTACACAATACAAATAGAAAATACAAATGGACCCCAATAAGTCGTAGACTTGTATATGTTATAAATAACTATGAGTGATCCAGGATAATACAATAAAAATAGTAAAATTTTTTCATATATTTATTTATAATTTCTAAATTATTGATAAACACAATAGATTGAACTGAGACCTTTCGCTTTCCGTCAAATGTCTAGTCCACTGAGCTACTGACCCCAGCATACATATCAATACTAGTAACCAATACGCATCTCTTGGGTATGATTTTGTAGCACGGAAAGGTATATAGATTGATGGACTACCTCTGTATGTCTACACAGTGTATCGACTGACTGTCCACCTGACCAACTGTCCTACCACCCCTCCCCCCCCAACTGTCCTACCACACCCCCCCCAACTGTCCTACCACCCCTCCCCCCCCAACTGTCCTACCACACCCCCCCCCAACTGTCCTACCACACCCCCCAACTGTCCTACCACCCCTCCCCCCCCAACTGTCCTACCACACCCCCCCCCCAACTGTCCTACCACCCCCCCAAACTGGCCTACCACCCCTCCCCCCCCAACTGTCCTACCACACCCCCCCCAACTGTCCTACCACACCCCCCCCAACTGTCCTACCACACCCCCCCCAACTGTCCTACCACCCCCCCCCCCAACTGTCCTACCACCCCCCCCAACTGTCCTACCACACTCCCCCCAACTGTCCTACCACACCCCCCCCGTGCTTACCTAACACCCATACCCTACAGGACAACTGGGTGAGAAGTGTGCCTCAGACGATGACTGTCGCGCCTCAGTGAAGTACTCCACATGTGTCCAGTATCGGTGTGGCTGTAAGCGGCCGTATTCCATGAGCAGTGGTCAGTTCTGCATTCTACGTTAGTACCTAACTTGTCTACTGTCAGTAGGGGAGGCATGCCTGATGTTAATGCACGCATAGTTCTATATCACTATTTAATATGTTATAATGATATTTACTTTAATTGAATTATAATATTTTACTTTATTTTCATATAATATTTAAAAATAAAGTTTTATGAATAATAGATTTGATATTAGAAATAATACTTTTTCGATTTATAAAAAAATAAAATTTTAATAATTTGAATTATATTTAAACAACATGAATTATATATTATAAATGAAAAATATTTAATTAATAAAATTATTACGTATATTATTAACTATTAACTAAGAAAATAGCTATTTCTTAATATTCATACATAAATTAATTTGTATAATTTTCTTCATTTAAATATTTAAAATATATTCATTTAAAATTATACAGGATATCTAGAAGAAAAGTGTACAAATAGTCAGTCGTGTTCAACTTTGAACTCTGAATGTCAAGATCACTTATGCAGATGTAAAGCTTTCTTTGTCGTTGATGCGAAGATTTGCCGTAAGAGTTAGTTGTTGTTGCTACATCGGTGGACAACTCTCTCTCATCCAGGAGCTTAGATGAAGTTTTCACTTATGAACAAATTACTCTAATGTACCTTAAATGCTGCTCTCATAATTAGGCATCCATGGTTTAACGGAGCCAATCATTTTTATTTACAATTATTTAAGATCACTTCTAAATATTATTTGTAATCTATTTGATTGGTCTGGATGGGGTTTGAACCCGCGCCCTACTGCTTGTATGTATAATGGTTATATCATGATGAGCTACCCAGGCAGTTACAATAGCAATTATACTATTCACATTATAATATTACGTACAACACATGTACACAATTCCATTATAACTTATGTGCATAACTTACTGTACTATTATACTCTATATAATCATTATTCTTCATCATATTTGTTTTCATTCATAATTACTTCCTTAATATATAATTCTTCAGAACCTTGTATTCGTTTTATTGTTGTAATTTAAAAATTAAATATATAAATTAATACTTTATAAATATATATATATATATATATATATATATATATATATATATATATATATATATATATATATATATATATATATATATATATATATTAATCATGTGCAATTTATCAAATTAGGAAAAATACATGACAAATGTGCGGATAATGAAAGTTGCAGTAACTTCATAAAACAATCATTTTGTTCTAATAAGACCTGCCAGTGTGAAATGATGTTTATAGATAAGTATGATGATTGTGTAAAGAGTTAGTTCACGTATATCCCAATAGGGGATTAATAGTATATGATTATATTTATATATTATCGATGCTAATGGAATTTATAACTTAAATTTAATATCCCATATATTATTGATTAAATTCTAGAAAATAATAAATTATATTCGATATTAATTTTAAATACTTAACCATTATTTATAAAATGTATATATATAATCATGTATTATATATGTATTATATATTGTAAATTATATAAAATGACTGCGGAAAACCTAATTATAAAGTAATTCATTTATTATTTCTTCAAATAAAATATATTATATAGTATATTTTAATAAGATATAATATATTTTATTATATCATAAAATATTGTTGTTATTTTAGTATTTTTCTAATTGATTTCTCTAACTTCATATCGTATAATTATCATGTTTAAAGATCGAGTTTGTCAACAACAGTGCTATTAGTTTGGAAATAAATTTATTTCCATAGATAAATCTATAAAAACATAATATTTTCGAAAAGATATCATTTCATTTTATAAAAAATGGTATTTATTAATATAAATGTCTATGACATAATACCTTTAAAGTGAACTGTAAAAATATGTTTATTTCGATTCTACTTAATAATATAGGGGATTAGATTTGAATTTATACCTATACGTAATACAAATATTATGTATTAGTATTCTATTTATATAATTAGTTAAATAGAAATATAAAATTATATAATCATTTCTAAATTTATAACCAACAAATAAATTAATAAATTATATAATATAATATATAAAATAATAAACTCACCTATATAATAGAGATTGCACACACATATCTGTTCATACCCTTATCTCATTGTTTACAGGAGTGCTAGGAGATACCTGTTACGAACACAAGCAGTGCAGTCACATGAGAGATGCGTTCTGTAATAAGGGAGAGTGTTCCTGCAAACTCGGCTACAACGTGGAACACAATTCTTGTACTAAACGTTCGTGTTTCATTATACACACATAGGCATTGTATTTATTACAATATTTGTATATATATAAAAACTGCCTGTGTGGTTCAGTTGGCTAAGGCGTCAGACGCACAATCAGTAGGATGCGAGTTCGAGTCTCGTACGGACCATTAAAATGGGTCTTAAAATAATATTTAGAAGCTATCTTATATAATTATGTATAAATAAATGATTGGCTCTCGTTAAAACCATGGATGTATTAACATGAGAGTGGCAGTACATTAGAGCCATATGATTATAAGTTAAAACTTCATTTAAGTTCCTGGATGGGATGAAAGGATGCCCCAAATAAAAATAACAATAACAATATAAGAGATGCTATATATATATATATAATTTAGTCTTAATATTTCATCTTTTTAGACTTCAGCATAAGCCCGTGTGTGTATGAATATCATAACCACAATGCCGTTGTGTATATTATTTAGTTTTTTAATATAACATCATTTATAGACTTATTTAAACATAATTTAAGAAACATAATTTATACAACATTAAATATTACATATTAAATACTACATAACTAATATAAAACCTACTACACTCTCGCTAGTGACTATAAATTCAAACTGTATCTGGCAAGGGGAATGCGAGGCGGCTATTGTGAACTCTTATTGTGCTATGAGGGCTTGTACGTGTAGCAGTGGTTACTATAGCAACGTTAAGGGCAACCACTGTTTACCTAGTTAGTATACATCGCGGGTGTGTGTTCGTATGTTTATCTGATGTGTCAGCGGTAACCTGTGATCTCGTATGAAGTGTACATTCTACTATTTATAAATAATTATTTATTTTAATTTATACTATCATTGCGCACGAGATCACTAATCCACACTCCTCACTTCGCACGAGATTACTGGTATCCGTTGCCAGCCATACCACTTGTGCGATATCTATGTACCAGGCTCGTGTGTGAATTACACATTACACATTTATTATATTCTAGTAATCTTATATACTGATTTTTAATATTTTATATAACAATAAATTTATATATTATAATTATATATAAATAATTATAGGTATTATTATTACATTTTTCATTAGAGGTGTCGAGTATAAGGATATTGAAAATTAGTTTATTATAACAAATTTAAATAAAATTTATATTTTTAATTTTAAAAATATTAGCTTACATTTGATGCAACGACTTATTGACACAATCTAACTTTGTATTTATTTTAAACTAAGCCCATGATAAAATCAACCTTAGATTTATTTCACAATTACATTAATGTAAGCATAAGTAATGCAAACAGAAACATGATTCACAACTCAACCTGTATCAGCTATCATCTCGACGTGAGTTAACAATTGCTGAAGGTCCAGCTAATCATGATTCACTATCTTATTATTAATGTATTAATGAATGAAATATTAGTCATTTGTAATCAATTAAATTAAAATTAATATTAATAAAATTATGTTTAGATTAATATTTATTATAGAAATTTATGTATACTATGTATGTATAGTTTTATATTTAACATTATTATACATAATTTATGGAATAAATATTATATAATATATATATATATATATTATATATATACATATAAATATATGTGTATATATAATTACTAATAATTAATATACTACTTATTGTTGTTAGTATATTGACACCCTTTGCTTACGAATAGTTTACATAAACGAGACGTGCAGAACTAACGACGACTGTAGACTTCTGGGAAAAGCCACGTGTTCCCTATCCACCTCCAGGTGTCAGTGCGAAATCGGTAGTCTGTATTCGAACGGGAAGTGTCTGGCATGTTAGTGTAGATCTACGTACAGATGTTACGAGCCGTTAAGATATGTATACAAGCGCGCGTGACACTTATCATTTATATATGAATTATTAATAATTATAATACTAATGAATGAATAATACTAATAAATGAATATTGTTTATAATAAATTAATGAATGATTATAATAATTATTGATTGATTAATATTTTATTTATTATTTTAAATTTTAATGTACTATTTTGTTTGTAAGCAAATATGTAGTCGAAAGTATATAGTTTAAAGATATGCTTATATATTATTAATACTAATGCTAATGCTAATGCTAATACTAACATTGCTAATGATACGTTGACAGTGGCTCTAGGATCTCAGTGTGAACGTAATCTGGAATGTTCCAACGCCGTGTTGAATGCCATCTGTGATGACACCTCGAATGTGTGCATCTGTAAATATCCCACTCTGCCCGATACTAACTCTCAGTCCTGCGTTGTCAGTTAGTTACAGCTTTGTTTACTAACACACACGCACACATATGTGTGTGTATTAATATAATAATAATAATAATCAGATGTATGTATATATATATATAAATATGTGTGTATATAAATACAATACTAATAATAAATATAATAATAACAAAAATAATCATATATATATATATATTATCATTATTTTAAAATAGAATCTTCTATTAACTCATACTTAATATTGACACCTATGATACTGATGGATTATAATATAATCACTGCAGCTGATAAAACATATATTCTGTGTAGCTCTAGTAGTATTAATGTATATATGTTTAATCAAATCAACAATTATTTAATATATATTTTATAATTTACTTTCTAACTTGTCATGTCAGTGTAATCGTCACGCTAATCCGTTACATCACAATTATCCAGTAGTATGAATACAATAGCATCCAGTAGTATGAACAGCCTAAATCTGATACAAACAATAAAATTCATAGAGTAATTATTCTCAAAATAACATTTATTTTAATCTATTATCCTTCCGATATCGATCATTATTTTAATATAAAATATAAATATATATAGCACACTTATATTAATAATACATTTAAACATCGCCTGATAAGCTGATCATGATAAGTATGACATGTTCACCCGTCCACCCCACATAGAACTACTGAACGATAAGTGTGAAACTGATATGGAATGTTCTATGGACAATCAACGCTGCAATGATAAACTCTGCTCCTGCAAGACTAATCATATCTCTAAACTTCACGATATCGGCTGCAGACAACGTACGTTTCGTCACTATTACATCACTATTACATCACTGTTACATCACTATTACATCACTATTACACTACTGTTACATCACTATTACATCACTAATACATCACTAGTACATCATTATTACATCACTGTTACATAATTGTTACATCACAGCTACATCACTAGTACATCACTGTTACATCACTAATACATCATTATTACACTACTGTTACACTAATATTACATCACTATAACATCACTATTATAGCACTGTTACATCACTATTACATCACTATTACATCACTATTACATCACAAGTACACCACTGTTACATCACTATTACATCACTATTACATCACTGTTACATCACTATTACATCATTTGTACACTAATATTACATCATTATTGCATCATCATTATATCATTGTTACATAAGAATTACATCACTATTATACCTACACATGTTATGATATATATTTCCAAATTATTTCAAAACTCTCATTATATTTAATTCCTAAATAATTAAATATACAAAAATATATATATATATAAATATTTATAGGTGATAAATTAAGATGAATAATAATCTAAAAACATTTAAAATTATAATCTATATTATATTGGAAATATGTACTTAATTAATATATTAGAAACTAAATATAAACAATATAGAAATAACGTATAATTAATGTAAATACGTCTCACCAGGTGTCATCGGCGATCACTGTTCGAATAATAGCGAATGTGTAGAGTTTGTGGACCACTCAGCGTGTACTAAAGAGAAATGTACCTGCAAGAACACCTACTACAGCAATAGAGACACACCCCACACCTGTAACAAACGTTTGTCTCTATCTATGTAGCGGGTACTGGCTCAGCTTAGGCAGTATACATGTAGCTAATGGTGGTGTTCTATGTTTTATGATATCTATGATATTCCATTCTTTCATTTTTAATGAATAAGTTTATATATATTAGTTAACATACAATAACATACAATTAGATATTGAAATAGCCAACCTGCTATATACGCTTGAATACTTAATGAATCATTGGTAGTCAATTATATTTCTTATCTATCTAGATTATTATCAAATTGAAATAATTAACTTTCATTTATTCGTAATTAAATAATTATTACATTTTGTAACTACAAATTTTAATAATTTTTCAAATGATTTTAATAAGTAAAATAATTTCATTCTAAAATATTATTTTCTTCAAGATTAAAAAATAATAAATATATATATATATATATATATATTTATAATATGTTTATGTATAATGTATATAAAGTATATATTATAAAAATTGATTAAATGAATATTGACAATGCCCAGGTGAGATTGGAAGTCCTTGTCTTAACAATGACCAGTGCAAGGATGCTATCGAAAATAGCCATTGTTCAACTGAGAATGTCTGCGCTTGCAAATCTAAGTATGCGGATATAAACAAGAAATGTCAATCAGGTTTGTAGTGATTAGGTGAAGAGTAATATGTCTCGTGTATTTATAGAACTGGAATATCAATAATTATCTTATATATATAAATAAGGTCGACAAATTCAATCCTAACATTCCACATATTTATTTGTACACCTTTCTATATATATATATAACTAAGTGTGTAAATAAAATGAGTGAATTTAATATATTATATAATAGTGAAGGCCTAATAATGTGATATATTAAACAGTATATAGTATATAATAATAGAATATAATTCAACATATGATGTAAATTTAATAAAGTTAATTATGTGTAATAAATATTTCATAAATATTTGAATTACTTTATACCTAATTGTTAATTGCGATGTTGTCTATTCGAATGATCGTAATAGCGAAGCGATCACGCATTGTTGCATGCGTACAGTACAGTGGCAGCGTACCATAGATAACGTATGTCATTACCATATCACACGCCCGCTCATGTTAGAGATTAATATGACACACCCCTTTATGTTAAGATGACTCATCCCTTAACGTTACTATTACACGCCCCTTTATGTTAAGATGACACGCCCCTTTATGTTACTATGACATGCCCCTTTATTTTACTATGTCACACCCCTTTATGTTAAGATGACACACCCCTTTATGTTAAGATGACACATCCCTTAACGTTACTATTACATGCCCCTTTATGTTAAGATGACACGCCCCTTTATGTTACTATGACACGCCCCTTTATTTTACTATGTCACACCCCTTTATGTTAAGATGACACACCCCTTTATGTTACTATGACACGCCCCCTCACCTCAGTGCAACTGAACTCCGAGTGCACCCGAAGTAAACAATGTCTAGAGGTTGTCAAGAACACTCTCTGCAAGGACGAGAGATGCGTCTGTGAGAAGGGCTTCAGAAACACTTCCACTAACAAGTCTTGTACTAAAGGTTACCTATTCTAAGTCTCGTGTACTATAATGTAATATGCACAGTTCTTTTATATATTTTGTTTATGATTATTTTATTGTTTTCTTTCAAATTTATTTATTGTGTTTATTACAATGGGGTGTTTTATTGGGGTGGTCTACACCTAAGTAGTATTACCATCATCATACTTTATATACATAGAGTAACAATATAATATATTTAGTATTTATATTAATTATTTTGAATTTTAAAATATGAACTTAGAATACTTAACTTAAATATTCACTCTATCTAGATAATATTCATATTTATATTCTGGAATTTTTATTTTATACGTTATATATTTATATAATAATTAATATTTTACAGCACATATCCTGTCATCCATTTCATAATTTAACAAATTAAAATAATTATACATAATATATACAATATACAAAATATATATACATAAGTAATTTCAATTTACAGATTAGAGTATACAATTACATAGGATTAAAGTTATAGTGATTTACACATGTACACTTTCCTTATCTCTAATATGTCCCCTTATATATCTTAATTAATAATGGATTATAGTGAATAAACCAAATAATTATTTGTTACGTAATAATTTCAGTTTTACTGGACCAAAGTTGTAAAAAGCAGTCAGAATGCGCGGATCATGTGCTGTATTCAACTTGTAAAAAGTTGATCTGCGTGTGTATGTATGGATTCTACAAATCAGGCAATGAATGTATGCAAGGTATGGGTTACACATGTCTTATAACTTATTATATAGTAATCATTATGGCATGTCATCAATTGTTTATTTATATTATTATATATGTAGAATTTAATTTAGGTGTATTTATCAAATGAAATATATATATATATAAATATTTATACATATAATTTATATATATATTTAATGTGCAATATATAAAATTTGTATTTAATCACAGTAAATATAACTAAAATAAAGATAATACATGTGCAAGTTGCAATTATTATCTAATCTCCACATTTAACAACAAAGCTTGTTTGTGTAATAACTCTATAGTTAAATTAATTGTATTTATAAAAATAAGTATATATGTATTAGGATAGTATCTATTGAATATAAAAAAATTATGTAATTATCTTTATTAATTTTTTATCAGTAGCGTTTTCGGTGGAGCTATAAATAGCATGGTGTAGATGAACTCCAGCGCCTACCCTTAACTATAGAGTTATTACACAAACAAGCTTTGTTGTTAAATGTGGAGATTAGATAATAATTGCAACTTGCACATGTATTGTATTTCTTTTAGTTATATTTACTGTGATTAAATACAAATTTTATATATTGCACATTAAATATATATATAAATTATATGTATAAATATTTATATATATATATATTTCATTTGATAAATACACCTAAATTAAATTCTACATATATAATAATATAAATAAACAATTGATATAATGCCATTATGATGACTATACAATAAGTTATATTAAACTAATTATAGTGTGTTGTTAAATTACACTTATATAGAGATGAAAGTTAAGCCTTACCTTTACATTCTTACTATCGCAAGATGTGATCCGTAATACTAAGAGAATACACAAGCATTATAATTCTTTTAGTAATATGTCTAGAGAAATATTTTCTAATATGGCAGATTTTATATAAATGTAGAATATCTTCTATAGATATACTTAGAATGATTTACACAATAAGTATATTCGTTTTGATAAAATGTTTTTTTTAATAATAAATTATTATTAAAATTAAAACCTAATATATTTCCTATATAAAATATAAATATTAAAAAACATATTGTTTTTACATATAAAAAAGTTATTAGCTTTATTTAATTTCTTCGTAAAATGTCAATTATCAAATATATTGATATCGTAGTTGATTAAATATTAAAAATAAAATTATTAAACAATGTAAAAATAAGTAGTCCCATCACTGATACATTCCTATAGTTTTATTGATTACCACTAGAACTATAGATAAATGTACCCACATAACGAGTACTATAGCATTACCACTCGCACTACAGATGGTATCGGAGGAATAAGCGGCTCCCTCGAGAACGGAGCGAACAAGACCACAGCCGCTCAGGTGATCTCTTACCTAGGCTTCGGGCTATCCGTTCTGCTGACCATCGCCATCACCTTCTTATAGTTAGTGTTGCGTGTCCTTACGCTATATCCTTATGTTATGTAATCGGCACTGATCACCAGTGTGTGTGTGTTGAGTGTGAAGAATAAGTAACGTGGAACTAGATGTAGTTGTTATTATAAACATATAACATAGAATGATTACTATAATGGTATTTATAATTGTAATATTGCGCATATTTATCATTAATATCCTTACATTATACATTTGGTGGAAATTAATATTTCGTTTAATAACCATCGACATACTGTTTTAATGTAATATATAACATCCATGTACTCTTTTAATTATCAGAAATAATATATGGATATTAAAATACATCTGTGTAATATATTATAAAATTGTCATAAATATTAATGCACTATTATTTATTAAAATATATATAATAGATTAACCAAAACATTTAATTAATAAACAATATATTAGAATTCTATAATACCTTATCATATTTATTATTCTATTAATGATAATATACAGTATACATTGTGCTAACATATTATATGATTATATAAATATATATATATTATTTATAACTATATATTATATAACTAAATATAAGATAGTATATTTATCAGTTAAGTAATATCCAATTTAAAGATATGAATAACATACAACATTTATTATCTATCGTTGTAATCTATTGTTGATTATCATTAATGAAGTTTATAGGTTTACTTCTGATGAATTAATTGTTAACAACATTACATGTAAATTAGTAACACATGTCAATCTTAACACATTATACAACCTTATTATTTCTATTATATTAAATCAATAATAGTTTATTTTTTTATATATACAAGTAAGAAAATATATATATATATTAATTACGTAAGATTAATATATTAATAAGTTATATATATATACATAATTTACCAGCATCAAAGGAAGGATACATGATTCCTCCTTACCCACTGGTTCCAGTTCATCTAGCCTCTCAATGACAATGCTTAGCGTAGAAAGTCAAAGTAACGACACAAGCGTTGTTTTCTCAAAGAATATGTGTAAGAATGATTCATATATGATCTTGTTTTTATTTTTTTTATATAATTTATTACAATTATTTATTTTTAATTTAATTTTAATTTATTTTATATTTTGCTTTTATTTTAATTTATTTATTTAATATATATTTGTATTTATTATATATATATATTTTTAGTCATTTTTAACATCATTTGATATTTAATTATAAATTAATACAGCAAAAGAAACAACATAAAGAAGAAAAAGCATCATTTCAGTAATTAAGACAGATTGTTATCATACATGTAATAAATAAAACTATAAAATGAGCATCATTTATTACGAGATATATAATACTGTAAATTATCATAAAAATTAAAATAAATACTAATAATATATTATTCAAAAATATTAATTCAGTAGTTTAAAGTAGTTTAATTCGGAGTATACATAGTAGGTATAGTAGTTAATACAAAGTATTCACTTCACTCTCCTTCAACTACAACTACTACTACTACTATAATGGAGACTTGTGTTTAGGACCATATCTTCACGGTGAGATCACTGCTACAAGACACGAGGAACTCGCCCGACTTATCGAATGCCACGCCCTGTACGGCATCCTCGTGTCCCGCGAGTGAGTCAATCTGTACGGGGGTGTTTTAGGGGGTAGGGGGGGCGTTATAGGGGGTAGGGGGTGTTATAGGGGGTAATAGGGGGTAATGGGTGTTATAGGGGTAGGGGGCGTTATAGGGGGTAGGGGGCGTTATAGAGGGTAGGGGGTGTTATAGGGGGTAGGGGGTGTTATAGGGGGTAGGGGGCGTTATAGGGGGTAGGGGGCGTTATAGGGGGTAGGGGGCGTTATAGGGGGTAGGGTGAGTTATAGGGGTTATAGGGGGTTATGTAACATGGGTATTGCGTAATGTAGGTATAGCAACGTAGGGGAGCAGGTCTTAGGGGTTACATAAAATATAAAAGTGTAAGCATTATACTAGAAATGTTATCTTGTAGATAGGTAATATATGGTTATATCCTAGGTAAAGAAAAATATAAATTATTACAAATTTAAATACAAATATAAATATAATCATAATAGAAAATATATAGAAATATAAATTTAATTATAATAATAGTAAATAAATTATATTAGTATATATATATATAAAATATTTATTATATTTATATTTAATTTGTTATTTAAGTTCTAGGGGTAAAATATTTTATACATTTCTATATATTCAAATAATTTTACATAAATATTAATTATATATTATACATATATCAATAGTAATTTGTGAAATTCCGCAGTTATTATTTAATTTCTGTGAACTTAATTATCAATCTAATATATCAATTGTATGCAAGTCTGTAATAGTGGTATTATATACTATAGAGGGAAATTAATACTCTAGTCATAGTATCAATAATAACTATAGTACTATAGTTATAATATAAGTTATAATTGGTTTTATTAATTAATTATTTTTTAATTATTTTTTTTTTAAATTAAAAATTTCTACTGGTATATTAATACTATAAATACAACTATCAAACCATGCATACAATCGACTATAATAAGAGATTACAGCGAGATACAATACCTGAGCGTTGGAGACATTGAATATTCTGATAGTGGAGTCGTTACTTGCAATCGCTAGAGCGGTACCTATCAAGATTAGCATACGTTAACATGTATAGTGGTAGTGGTAATAGTCTGGTATAGAATTGGTGATTGTTATTGTATAATGTTAAGAATACAACTTATATATAATCGCAATGAACCATTGAATGTAATACCAGTGGAAGATAACGACAATAAAGTTATTGTAAAGATTAATAATATTTATATTAATTATAATCAATATACATTAATATTATATTTAATATAAATTATATGTAAAATAAATTTATTTTTCTAACAAAAAATTCTAATAACCAAATATTAATTTTTTGTTAAAATGTTAATTGTTGTTAAAAATCTATTATTAAATAATTATCAATTTATAGAATAGAATATTTATAGTATAATATAAAAAAAATGTACATATATATCGTATGTACTTATATCTGTCTATCATCATTATACAAATATAAAATAATAATAATTAATAAAAAAATAGCATATATTCAAAAAATTAGTTTTATTGAGTATTTTAATAAAAAATAAATTTGTTGGTAATGTAGTTTTACAATTTTTTTATTAGAAAAATATATATATTTTTTTTAATATTCTTCGTTAATTCCATTTTAGGCTCATAATAAACTTTGAAGTTTAAAATAATTTATCAAAGATATAAATAAAATATCAAATAAAATATAGTCATTTAAAAATTAAAAAAATTTAAATAAAATTAAATTTTGTACTTTATTAATATTATATACAAATATTTAATTTGTATGACTACAGTCACAATGTGTATTGCACATATACACATACATAAAAAATAAGTAAATTAGGAATTTACATTAAATCATAAATGCAAATATGTCTATATTAATGTGCTTATCTCTTTATCAATATTACATATTGTGTAATGAAACTTCATAAATATATTTATTATAACATTTATGACTTACTGTAAGCAAGATAGCAACACTTTATAAAACGGGCTACCCTACTCTACACCCCCTCAATATATATATATATATATATATATATATAGTAAATCAATACAGTAAATCATATAATTATTTTATAAATAAAAGACTTTTTTCCGTAATTATAAATTATTAAAATGTATATTGTCAACAAATTATAATTCAAAATTAAGTAAATAAAGTAAAACCTAAATAAAAAGTGAATATAAAATATTTAAAAATAAAAATGCACATGAACCGTAACATTACTACAATCGCTACTAGTGTCTCCCTCTACACGTACCTGAAGGATCGAACTGTACGTGGTTACAAGGGTGGGGCCCGCAGTCAATGGTGGTAATGGGGGAACCGTTGCGTAGGTCCCATAACTTCACGGTACCGTAGGAGTCGCACGATGCTATCATGTCGCACTGTGTCGGTGAGGGTGTCGTGTTGTTATCGTGATGAGTTCATGGAGAGGGCTATATGTATTATAGGTTTATAACAATTGTTTATACAATAATGTATTGGTTGTTGTAACTAGGATATGTAAAATACGCATGAATATGAATATTTGTGATAATTTTAACCCACAAAAATCATTATTATTTAATAATCTTATTTCATTGTACATCGACAACTTATACATAAGCTAAAAGAACATATAATAATATAAATGAGAAGTGTTCCGCTACTCAGTAGAAACTCCAAACTTAAAGAAACACGATTTATATAATCTGAAACATTAACATAAAATATATGGACGGCCGATTGCTTTATAAGCACAGTTCGCAGTCCGAAAACCGAAAAATGTAATGTATGATAATACTACTATAATATATTCACTATTTAGTAGGGTTGTAAAATTTCAAATACTTTCAAGGCTTCGAAGCCATAAAATCCTAAAAATCAAGGCTTCGAAGCCAATAAAAATATTCAAATCCTAAAATCTTCGAAGCCTTCAAATCCAAAAATGTAAGGCTTCGAAGCCTTCAAATCCAAATTGAAACTTCAAAGTTTATAAAATTAAGGTCATAAAAATTAAATATAAAGAATGGATTAAATTATATATATTAGTGGTTTAAATTTAGCCCATTTTATATTATCTCGAGACAATCAAATCCTAATTTTCATTATCTCGAGACAATCAAATCCTAAATTTCATTATCTCGAGACTTTCGAGATAATGAAAGTTTATAATAAATATAAATTTTTTGAATATTTTACCGCGTACCCCAGAAAAACCTAAAAAATTGACTTTTTGCCATTAAAAT
Source organism: Osedax fenrisi (assembly GCA_964019155.1). Lineage (NCBI taxonomy): Eukaryota > Metazoa > Annelida > Polychaeta > Sabellida > Siboglinidae > Osedax > Osedax fenrisi. The sequence continues at coordinate 41,549,789 of OZ025243.1, forward strand.
GATTTTTTGTCATCTAAAATCTTCAGCGTCGCTTTTTTGAAATATTTTTTTTACATTTTTTTGAAATTTTTTGAAATTTGTTTGAATTTTTTTTGAAAATTTTGAATTTTTTTTGAAATTTTTAAAATATTTTTAAAAATTTTTGAAATATTTTTGAAATTTTTTGAAATATTTTTAAACATATTTTTGAAATATTTGAAAACATTTTTTTGAAATATTTGTAAACATTTTTGTAGACATTTTTTTGAAATTTATTCAAAATATATTTTGTAATATTATTGATATTTTTTGTATTTTTAAAAATATTATTTGAAATATTTTTTTAAATTTGTCAACTAATCTTTGAAATATTATTATTTTAAGATATAATTAAAATATTGTAATTATATAATAAATATATAAATATTATAAGATATAAATATTATACTTTTTAAAATATGTGTAGAACATTTATAAAACATATATTTTGTAGCAATACAGAAATACAGAATCAGAAATAGCTATAATTAATAAATAATATAGGCAACAACAATCAAAATATAATTTATAAATATTAGATCGTGAAATATTTGTTATTATGATCAACAAATATCTACTAGAATGATAATTTTTAAATATATTCTATTATAATAGAATAATAATACAATAATTAACATCGGAAAGCTTATTGAATTTTATAATATACTTCATATTGTAGTTTTTTTTTTAATTTGTATTATAACATAAGTTATGTACAAAAATGTAGTACAATTATATATAACATTATAAACATTTCAATTATTGAAATTTTCAATATCTATGAAATAATTAAATACTTATTTTCCAGATATTACAATTTACATAGGATTAATAGGCATATAGTATATATTTGGCTTTGGCAATATTTAGTATACTTACGTATTGTATTGACAAAGAAAATATACTAGATTTAATATATCTATATATACAATTTATTATAACATATTGGGGGGCAAAACATACTTAGCCCCCCCATATTTTTGAATGGGGGGGTCCGATACCCACCGCCACCCCCCCCCCCCTTCCGACGCCCTTATATAAATATACATATATATATGCTGTATATGCTGTATAAGGTATAAAGGTAATTTTATTCTAGAAAAAAATTAATTGTAATTCTGAAAATGTATCATATAGTTACTAGTATACTATAGTACTATTATGATAGTATAAATTAACTTAACTTATTAATAATCAAGAGTAGATTATATTATTGTATATAGGTATTAAAATATATCCTATGTATTAAAATATATATCTTAACATATCTATAATATTAAATTAGTACCTTTGAAATAAATATAAATATGGATGAATATTTAAATTATATGATTATTATAATAATATCATATTGTATACAATATAGATAACAATATTATAGTATAAAATAATGAAATATATACATAATATATACGATCAGTATTAGTTAATATCGAAATAATAGTAAGATAATATATATATATATATATATATATATATATACAATATATGTATATATATTTCAATAAAATGTTCATTAGTCCATTGTAACCATATTTATCATATATTAGTAATAATAGTAAGATAATATATATATATATACAAAATATGTATATATATTTAAATAAAATGTTCATTAGTCCATTGTAACCATATTTATCATATATTATGTGTATGTGTGTTTTTGTGATTAAACATAACGGATGAGTTATACTTAGTATAACTCAGTATAATACTGTATACTTTATAATATATGCTTTATTCTTTCTATAGTTCAGTTATTAGCTGTATGCAGTGCATATTATGCACTGATGTATGCATTTAAACATATATTCTATTTATACATATCTGCACTCGTCGCGCGCTCGACACCCGCTTCAAATGTTGAATACTATTCAATGAATACCGTTCCCAATTCGTTCAGTAACCAATGTTTACAATGGTTACTAACCATATATATTATAAATATAAAATATCATATATTATTTAAATAATTTCTTCTAAATTACTACTGACTAGTACTGAATAATTAATACCAAAACCCTGGTATAGAGATTTTTTAGTATTGCGAGCTTCTGTATATTAATGTTGAGATATTAAAAAAATTTAAATTGAGTTAAACATGAGCTATTTTTTTCAAATTAATAAATATATGTATATAGTCTTATATGGCTCGATAAATTATAATACAATAATTATTATAATAAGAATTAATTATATCATAATATATTATTATGAAATACTAATAGGTGTTACCTAGGTGTTGTATTTAAGTCACTCATTTTATAGATTTATAAAATAGAATTTAAATATAAATAAAAATATTCAAAAGTTCATGAACTCTACAGCATATACAATTAATCACTAGGAGGTGACGTGACTAAAGCTAAATTAATAACAAATAAATATATATATGAAATATCATTTATTTAAATAAAGTTTAATTCAAATATGAAATAGTTCCATATAATTAAATAATTTTATTTATATGTATTATCATATTAATTATTAATTATTAAAAAAAAATCGAGTCCCATTATAAATACTCGACTCGACTCGAAAATCAACTGTTGAGACTCGACTCGATAAATATTCAAATGGACTCGAAAATTACAGACTCGACTCAACATTTTTTACTAGGACTCGAGATTTGGACTCGAAGACTCGAAATTTTACAACACTACTATTTAGGTTAAGTTTCAATCCTGTAGTTACCATCGTACACTATGAGAATGATATTATATTAAACGCACTGTCAGTGGTTTTACTTACGCGACTGTTGAAGGTGCAGTGATTGACCGACTGAGAATGGCCGTAGAATGTTTGACCACAGAGACCCTGTACACAAGTATTGCTTTGTTATTAATACACATTCATAAACTAATAAAGCTAATATTTATATTTATATTAAACTTTGAAATCTAAGATTATATTATAACAACGTAATACATATAACAAATAGAGACTAATAATACGACTAGAAAATATTTTGAATATCTTATTTAGATTCATTTAAGTAAAATATTAAATATTATATAGTAATATGTAACATAGGTATGTAGGTATCTCAATATCAATTGAAATAATGGTGAAAGAGAAAGAGAGAAAGTATGAGAGGTATGCTGAGAGAGGGATAGGAAGAAAGGGAAATATTGAGGTAGAGGAAGGGTGGGAGAAGGAGAGTAATAGAGTGGGAGGGTAGGTAAAGAGGGGAAATAGGGAGACAAGAGTATTAAAAGGTATTCGTTACCGTTCTGGCGTCCCAAAGAGAAATAGTTTTATCCGCCGAAGACGTAATGATTGTGTTGGAATAAGGCATGAAAGAAGCGCTGTTCACTGAATCCGTATGACCTCTGAGGGTGAACCTACACCTCAGACTGTAAACGTTAATATATGAGTTAGTTAGAGTGAATTAGTCTAAAGGAATGACTAGTTTTATAGCTCTATAATATATACGTGTAAGTTAAGAAGTAGGTATTAAGTATTTATGAAAATATTCTACATAATTTTTATATAAAATTAGAGATATACGTCGTTTGATAACAAATGATTAAAAATATTTCTAAATATATAATTAATTAAAGCATATATATAATATACAATTGATATTATAAATCAAGATTATATATATATATATATCGTATATAATTAGATAAATATAATCACAGTAGCATACTCACATATAATTTATTATAATAATCGTTCATATCAAAATGCACATCCATTATTTATGATAACTCTATTCGTATTAGAATGTGATTAGTATGCGAGACCTGTTGATATCCCAGACCTTCGCGGTGTTATCCATGGACGACGTGACCAGGAAGTGCCCGCACGAATGCCAGCTGCAGGACCACACTGTGCACACATCGTACATAAGTTAACTTATTCTTATTAGGCTTAATTACAATGTAAACAATGGAGAATTATTATTTATTTGCTGCTGCGGCTTAAAGATTATATTAATAATTATCAACGTAATACATGAATATTATTCAATCGATGTATGGGTTTAGTGTTGTAGCGAGATAGGGAATACTTGTGACCGGACAAGATAATGGAGTAGTAAATGTGTCATAGGCGTTAGAAGTAAAGGCATACAATCGAACGGCAGCACATATAGTATAATAGTATGATAATAAGAGCATTAGAGGTTTAATTTCAGATTAAAACTATTATAGGTTGGATAGTAGTGTATGCAGCACTCACTGATCCGGTGTAGAAGTGTATACAGTGAGGTGATTACTAACCGATGACTAACTGATGACTAATCGATGACTAACCGGCCTGACTGTGATCAGTGAACGTGTGCAGGCATTGCACCTGATTGAAGTCCCAGATCTTAATGGTGGCATCTCCGCTTGTGGTGGCTAACTTAGTTCCCCTGGTGGTGAGTGGTCTCTATTATAGTGAGATCGAGTATGATAGGAATTAGTGAAGAAATTCAATACAAAGACTAATAAAGATATAAAGACAATAAATAGACCGAATAGTTTCAAATCATAATTATTTTAGGGGCGTCAAAAAATAAAATATTTACGAATGTCTAATACTAATAGATGATAATGAGGTACTTTAATTAAGATAACTCTTATTCATATATATATATATATATGACATCTTATAACAAATTTATATTAATTTCTATAACTAATTATTATTATTAAACGAAATACAAAATATAATTTTTTTTGAAAATAAAAAGACCCCTCCAACCAAACATAACATTAAGCTTATATTATATTGTAAATCATACACATACATACATACACATACATATTAAGTGTTAGAAATAAATGGCAAGCATAATAATCGCTTATCGTTACAGTTCAAATGATATACTTGATTACGAGTGCAGGCCCTAGGGTACACGGGGTACTATACATTCGTGTGTGTGTACCACAGCGTACACACTGTGGTACATATACTATACACACACAGGCGGGTATACAACACACGGGTGTGGGCACAATGCAAGTGTATACTACGCAATAGAAATACTGGTCATCCAGTCCAGCTCTAAGTTACGGTATATTAAGGGTGCGTTGTATTGCATTACAAATGATATAAGCCATAACACGCACACACACATACACACACACACACACACTCGCGTACGCTACGATATATACATGAGCGGGGGCAGGGGTATAAACGAGGGATGGAGATGAGTTACATTACAAATGATATATTTCATTACTATGCACTACATACTATACGTATACACGAAGGCGTGCATATATACACGAGTGGGGGTACAAACGAAGGATGGAAGTCCGAGTGTGACACCCAGTCAGTGTGACCTTGACCTGTCATGACAAGCTCCGACGCGGGTATCGACCACAGCTTCCAGCAGCCGTCATCTCCCGTAGTGCACAGCAGCTGTTTGCGAGGGTGCAGACATACGCTGCGATGGGGTGGAGGTTAGGTAGCTATAGGGTATATAGGTATACATTGTAATGGGGGTGGAGTTTAGTTAGCTATGGGGTACGTAGACATACGCTGCGATGGGGTGGAGGTTAGGTAGCTATAGGGTATATAGGTATACATTGTAATGGGGGTGGAGTTTAGGTAGTTATGGGGTGCAGTCATACGCTGCGATGGGGTGGAGGTTAGGTAGTTATGGGGTGCAGTCATATGCTGTGATGAGGGTGGAGGTTAGGTAGTTATGGGGTACATAGTTATACATTGTAATAGGGGTGGAGGTTAGGTAGTTATGGGGTGCAGTCATACGCTGTGATGGGGTGGAGGTTAGGTAGTTATGGGGTACATAGGTATACATTGTAATGGGGGTGGAGGTTAGGTAGTTATGGGGTGCAGTCATATGCTGTGATGGGGGTGGAGGTTAGGTAGTTATGGGGTGCAGTCATATGCTGTAATGGGGGTGGAGGTTAGGTAGTTATGGGGTGCAGTCATATGCTGTAATGGGGGTGGAGGTTAGGTAGTTATGGGGTACAGTCATATGCTGTGATGGGGGTGGAGGTTAGGTAGTTATGGGGTGCAGTCATATGCTGTGATGGGGGTGGAGGTTAGGTAGTTATGGGGTACATAGGTATACATTGTAATGGGGGTGGAGGTTAGGTAGTTATGGGGTGCAGTCATATGCTGTGATGGGGGTGGAGGTTAGGTAGTTATGGGGTACATAGGTATACATTGTAATGGGGGTGGAGGTTAGGTAGTTATGGGGTGCAGTCATATGCTGTAATGGGGGTGGAGGTTAGGTAGTTATGGGGTGCAGTAATATGCTGTAATGGGGGTGGAGGTTAGGTAGTTATGGGGTACAGTCATATGCTGTAATGGGGGTGGAGGTTAGGTAGTTATGGGGTGCAGTCATATGCTGTGATGGGGGTGGAGGTTAGGTAGTTATGGGGTACATAGGTATACATTGTAATGGGGGTGGAGGTTAGGTAGTTATGGGGTACATAGTTATACATTGTAATAGGGGTGGAGGTTAGGTAGTTATGGGGTGCAGTCATATGCTGTAATAGGGGTGGAGGTTAGGTAGTTATGGGGTACATAGGTATACATTGTAATGGGGGTGGAGGTTAGGTAGTTATGGGGTGCAGTCATATGCTGTGATGGGGGTGGAGGTTAGGTAGTTATGGGGTGCAGTCATATGCTGTAATGGGGGTGGAGGTTAGGTAGTTATGGGGTGCAGTCATATGCTGTAATGGGGGTAGAGGTTAGGTAGTTATGGGGTGCAGTCATATGCTGTAATGGGGGTGGAGGTTAGGTAGTTATGGGGTGCAGTCATATGCTGTGATGGGGGTGTAGGTTAGGTAGCTATAGGGTATATAGGTATACATTGTAATAGGGGTGGAGGTTAGGTAGTTATGGGGTACATAGGTATACATTGTAATGGGGGTGGAGGTTAGGTAGTTATGGGGTGCAGTCATATGCTGTGATGGGGGTGGAGGTTAGGTAGCTATAGGGTATATAGGTATACATTGTAATGGGGGTGGAGGTTAGGTAGTTATGGGGTGCAGTCATATGCTGTGATGGGGGTGGAGGTTAGGTAGTTATGGGGTGCAGTCATATGCTGTGATGGGGGTGGAGGTTAGGTAGTTATGGGGTACATAGGTATACATTGTAATGGGGGTGGAGGTTAGGTAGTTATGGGGTGCAGTCATATGCTGTGATGGGGGTGGAGGTTAGGTAGTTATGGGGTACATAGGTATACATTGTAATGGGGGTGGAGGTTAGGTAGTTATGGGGTGCAGTCATATGCTGTGATGGGGGTGGAGGTTAGGTAGTTATGGGGTACATAGGTATACATTTTAATGGGGGTGGAGGTTAGGTAGTTATGGGGTACATAGGTATACATTGTAATGGGTGTGGAGGTTAGGTAGTTATGGGGTACATAGGTATACATTGTAATGGGGGTGGAGGTTAGGTAGTTATGGGGTACATAGGTATACATTGTAATGGGGGTGGAGGTTAGGTAGTTATGGGGTACATAGGTATACATTGTAATGGGGGTGGAGGTTAGGTAGTTATGGGGTGCAGTCATACGCTGTGATGGGGTGGAGGTTAGGTAGTTATGGGGTGCAGTCATATGCTGTGATGGGGGTGGAGGTTAGGTAGTTATGGGGTACATAGGTATACATTGTAATGGGGGTGGAGGTTAGGTAGTTATGGGGTACATAGGTATACATTGTGATGGGGGTGGAGGTTAGGTAGTTATGGGGTACATAGTCTATACATAATGCTTCAACACATCTGGAGTTTAGGTAGCTATAGGACATTGTAGCACAATATAAGTGTGTATGCAGAGTTCGAATATAGTGTAAGGTACTTCATGATAGATGCACTGCAGCTGCTCCCTAGGGTACAGAGATAGGCTGTAATGTTAGGTAGCTTTAGGTAGGTATTAATGTGATGTCAGGCTTAATCTTAATCTAGGTGGGCACAGTATTGGCAAGAGCAGCTGCACTCTATAACACTATAGCTAGTACTATTGATTTAAAGTGATGAAATAAATACAGCTAAAATTGAGAAAATACAATTAAATTATATATAATGTGCAAGTGCTATTTCTATAGTGTGTATAGATAGCTAGTGCAAGTATAGATTACATTTAATAATAGCTCACCAATGGGTTGGGAAATATACTTTACATTAATTGAAATTCAGATTACTCTCTTTGATTGTGTTTTTATTTTGATGTACATGATCATAAGTACAATAGAAAGTTCTCGAGTAATAGATAGACAATACAGTATTCTATTGTACACAGATATATAGTCATCATAATATATAAAGTTGTATTATTTATCTAAAATAACAAGTTTATTGTAATAATTAATTTATAAAAGGAATGAAAGTATATTAAATTACTTATGGTTACAAAATATACCATAACAAATAAATGAACAATAATTATTATAATCAATAATAGAAAATATAATATAAATATTTGTTAGAAATATATTAAAATTAATTTAACACTTATATATTTAATAAATTAAATTTCACAACTAATTAAATAATTATTATTAGATTAATATGATAATTAATTTTCAATTTTTATTTAATAAAATTAATTTAAAAATAATTTTGTTTAAATTCTATATAAAATTACTGTTAAATTTTATAAAGATATTGAATACTTAATTGAATACTTGAATACTTAATTGAATAATTAATTAATTAATACAATTTATTGATTATATACTATTTTAACGTGATATAAGTTATTATATTAATTTCTCATATGCTATTATTCTCCATAGAGATGTATACATGATCTTATTGCGTTACATGTTCTCAAGTTGGACTCAATATTCTTACGCCAATAAAATATTTGCTATAAAAATATGTTTTATGAACTTCAGATATTTCAATTTATTTATTATCTATGGTGTTTATGAATCTGTACCAAATAGAAGTTTAGAGAAGAAGCGATAATAACTTCTAAATATAGAATAAGAGCCCGTACGTTAACATTAATGCATTGAAGTAATTACTGCAATAATTACTATACCACTGAAATAGAGGGCACCTTCAGTACAGTAACAATAATGTACGTTTTAAAGTGGTTCCTTATATAGAATATAGAGTATACATCAGTAGGCTAAGTAAGGTTGGCATCAATATATATATACATATCGTGTGAATAATTATGAATTATCTAACTATGGTATTAGGAGTTATCATAATTATTGAACATAGAATATCATATAATAATTATATATTATAAAATATATTTTTTTTAAATATATTAATTTAATATATTGTTCAAATTCTATAGAATATCGACTATTAAGTGAATATAATCATTGATTAACAATATAATGAACACACATAGGGGACATGTATCAGGGGACAGGTATCAGGGGACAGGTATCAGGGGAGGAGGCTGCATTCAACTGTGTTATTATGATCTGTATCCAATATGACCACATTTATTTTGATTTCAACATATGGGGTCAAATTCAAAATACTCGTTTTGATATTTGACACAATATAGTGTACATGATAAACTTATAAGATATGTAAATTAGTTGTTATTATAATTTTATGGTATATAACGATACGTGTATTTATGTATATTTAAATTTCACCTCAGCAATCGTAATCAAAACAAACGGGGGAAACATATTCAATATCCTCCATTATTATTGCTATTTCTAGTTTAAATTATATATATATAAATTATTTATACACTTATATAACTTATTTATCACTTCTATTATTGTCACACTATAAGTATTTTATAATTAAATTAGTGAAATAAAAATCATCATATATACATAGATTTAAGATTGACTTATATACATAAGAAGCTGATATGGAGGTATTAGGGGGGCGGGGCTAGAGAAGCTGGCAGCGATGAAGATGATAACCTGCTGACAGCATGAGAGTGTGCCTGGAACGAGTGGTTCTGGTGCAAGCCCCCAGTTCTAGTCTGGTGCCCGGCGTTGGGGGCCTTAGCGATGAGGTCAGGGTTCAGACCATCGTCCACCGGGAACTTACTGTCCTGAATACATTACGTAATGGTTGTGTTAATATGTAGCTTAGTTTTGTATATATATATATATATATTATATACATTTATACGAAATAATTCAATACAATTTAACTAAAAACTTTAAACTCTATTTATAGAAAATAATTATTTTATCAAATACTTTCATTATAATTCCTATTCATTTATTTTATTTAAATGTATTACTCTATATGCATTTTAAGCATAGCTAGTACATATTTGTAATACTTGTTATATTAATCTGAAGGAATTTGATATACTTTTTAGATATTTTTATTTTACTGAAAACATTTAACAAATATAAATATTACCATGGTAATAGCAAGAAAATAAAAGCTAATTGATAATATTAAAAAATATTAATCTATTATATTTAAACATATATTATTTATAATATATATATACACATATATTAGTTATAACATATTTTACTTATAATAACATGTAATGCATTAATATAACATAATAATAGGTTAGATCCATTTCTGTGGTATTGTACTAAGTTGAATTACATGCAGAATACGATAAACATTTGATATACACAAGTGACGGTCATTTATTTAAGGTCATTATTATGATATATTGACCTAAATAAAGTGAACACTATAAACTCGAGGTGGTAAATCACAGTACAATAGAGCATGATCACACCCTCCAGTACGAATATGTGCTTATAAACAACTAACACTAGCAGTGCACTGGTTTCATGATATATCAGAATATATATGGTAATATTAGATTGTAATAATTGGTCAGTATATAAATATATATATTTATAAATATATTTATATATATATATATATATATATATATAAACATATAGATATAAATATATATACATACATATATATATATATATATATATATATATATATATATATATATAAATATAAATATATATAAATATATAGATATATTCTAATAATCAAGGCATAATAGAGCTACATGTTTAATATTCTTAATTCTTTATATTATATATAATTTTAATGTTACAGCTGTTTAATTAATTTAAAGTAATATGCAAAAGGAAAGGAAATGTTTATATAGTATGCTTATTTTCTATAATTCATAAAAAAGTAATGCTATAATAATATATACTTAATATTAATTAATTTATTTTTAATAAATAATTAATAAACTATAAATTGACATTATAACAATAAGTATAATATTATAACTAAACCATTATTTATAAATGTATTATACAAAGTAATATACATTTATTATAATTAATAATTATATATGATCTATCCAGTGTAGTTGATACTTTATATAACTCTATTTTACTTTCCCACCCTTATACGCTAGGTATGAGAGACAATTCTCATTCAGGCTGTACTTATTATATTTATAATAGTCATTCAGTATTACAATTCATAATTATAATTTTTCATAATATATATATTTAATCCCCATCTTCCATAATTTATGGTGTGCCTCAGTGATTTATAATTTATCCTTCTCTCATCTCCCTGCTAACTATTCCAACTATCCTCACTTAACTCTTCTACGCTGATATCAACTACTAACTGTAATGCATAATACAGATGATAATTGTGTGTTTATCTCAACTAACTATCTCCAACTTGAGTAAATGATAATCTATCTGTTTGTTTAATGCAATTAATGAATGGCCAATCTCAAATAACCTTCAAATAACCTTCCTCTACAACTATATTATCTAATCCCATGTGAAACTTATCCCGGCGCTATCTTATTAATAATCGTGAAACTTCATCGCTATAATTAATCATACCAACACCAGCTAACATTACTACAACATACCTCACTAAACCAGTTATAGGATGTACTAAAATCAACTGTATCAGCTATAATCAAAGATATAAATACCAGCAATGATCACAACTACTAATACACAACATTAAACGTGTTGAGCGGGTACAAAAACCCAACCCTTTACCAGTGTTCGTGATCGGAGGCGTCGTAAATTACGCACAGATCATAGACATAACACTACGGGTGACTCGTGTTACGTATACTATATTTAGGCGGCTTCGTCGCGGTTACGATTGCCGTCGTCCAATCGGATCGCGACGTTGTAATTAGTGATTAGTATTACCCATCATCGTAAACTATATGTTTATGTATATATATATATATATGTGTATACGTATGTATGTATACCTATTTATATATCGCTTAGCTATTGTTCTCAGCTAAGATATGATCTATCTACGACCTATATTTAGCTTAGATTTATTGCGGTCGTCATTATTTATATGTATAGTTGTGGTATACAAGCTAATAGTCTATCTTTAGAATTACACTATATGAGTATTAGTATGTAATCTATCAAATATACCTAGATATAAATACTATTTTACAGAATTCAGACACACATGCAGTAGGACGCGAGTTCGAGCCTATTAAAGTAGGTCTTACAATAATATTTAGAAGTGATCTTATATAATTGTGTATAAAATAATGATCGGCTCTCGTTAAAACCATGGATTCCTTAACATGAGAGCGGAATTGAATGTACATTAGAACCAATATGGTTATAAGTGAACACTTCATCTAAGTTCCTAGATAGGATGATAGGACACCACCAACATAACAATAACAACAATAACAATATATACATGAAATTAACTAGATATAAGTATACCTAACATCAGACACTGCATCATACATAAACCAGTGCTAATACTATCGATGGCGTATTAAATTCACTAGTATCATGTAACTTACATTAGGATGTCTTTCGAGAGCTTTGATTGGTTCCCCTTTGTTTCTGCCGTCCGCGAGTTTTCTTTGCGTCGGACCTTGCCCTTTCGCGTTGATCAGTATCTTCTCCCCTTTGTTGCACGTGTGCAAACTGGCCTCTATTGTTTCAAGGTGAAACGTTTGAGTAATTACGAACAACGATGCAATTATTCAAACTAATAACAATAGATCATAATTAATAAATACAATTTCTTTATTATCTTTTATGTGAAAAGCTTATATAATAGTGATCTATTAGAGTATGATCACTATATATATCCTCTATTCAGTGTATAATAGATATGTGTCTAATTGTTTTATGCGTAATATAATAACTTTAAAAATTCAAGTGTATGATAATTATAATTTAAGTTTTTATAAATTTAATTTATCTTTTCACACTAAATTAATAATAATCATATTTATATAAATATATTCATATAAGTTAATATTAATTAATTCATTATGTATCAAATACAATATATAGTAAATTTTAATTCACATTTTTAATATTTTAAATAATACTAAATATGTCAGTGTGTATAATATAGTATATAAACAATATATATTGTACATAAATTAAATCAGAAATTAGATACTAAATTTAATTATATTTTACAAAATTTAAATTTTACCCACAAAAACGTTTTAACTGATTTTTGATACATTCTTTCATACTATATATTATAAACTATATGGGTGATAGATAATGCATCAGACACACAGACATTAGAATGCTGGTTCAAGACTAATAGATATATGTTTTAATGAAATCGAATCATGTTAATCATGGACGACTTAACACGAGCAAACGGCATTGAGGGAAATTAAATACACTTGATTATAAGTAAACACTTTATCTAAGTTTGGGATGAAAGTACTCCACCTAAATAAAATAACAATTCCTTTAAATTTAGACAAAATAAAATTATTTGATAAACTACAATCATAATAAAACATAATTATAATATACACACAAAACAGGAAACTGGAATGTGGCAATAACCTTGAAACACCCTTCCCCGGGGGTTAGCTGATGATATCGCTAGACCCTGCAGTTGACCTACTGCCCTATCTCTTTCTAGTCTAGTCAACATCTTCTCTTTCATAGCTGTCTGGTAACGCTTCTTTAGGTGCTGTAGGGCGGGTTCGTAGTCGCGGTAGTGTTCCTTTAGTCTGGGTAAGGGGGTGGGGGTGGGGTTAGGGGTTAGGTAAGTGGGTTAGGTTAGGGGGTTAGGTTAAGTACTGTAGTGATGTCTCGTGGTTGCGATAGTGTTCCTTTAGTCTGGGTGGGGGGGGGGGGGTGGGGGTTAAATTAGGTGCTGTAGAATGGGATCATAGTCAAAGTAATGTTACTTCAGTATGTATAGGTATGCAGATGTATGAGTGGAGGTTAGGTTAGGGTTAGGTGCGGAATAATATTGCTTCAGTATATAGGTCTGGATGTAAGGGATAGATAGGTTCATAAGCACGGTAATTTTATATATATTTTATATATATATATATATATATATATATGTATATACTAAAGAAGTGCGAATATAGATAAGCGCAGATAACAAGGATAATAAGAGATGTTCGATACCAACTTCTTCAAGTCGGTGATAACGCGATCCTTCTCTTGCTTGACGCGCTTGTGATGCATGCGATGGAAGTCCCGTTCCTTGCGTAGTTTCTGAAACGCCTCTTTTGCTCGCAAGGCGGCGAGCTTGTAGCGTTGCGCCTCGCGTCCGCTCTCGGCTAGTTCGTGCGCTAAGCGGACGTTCTTCTCGTAGACATCGGCTACAAACTCAGCCTCATGCTCAGGAAGTAGGCCGCGGTGCATTAACTCGTACCTATGGGTAGTGGTGGTAGTAGTGGTGGGTAGTGATGGTGATGGTAAGGTAGTGGAGGTGGTAGTGGTGGTGGTGGTAATATAGTAGTAAGGATATGGTAAGGTAGTGGTAAGGATATGGTAAGTTAAAGGTAATTTAGTAGTAAAGTAAGTGGTATAGGGTAAATATAGGGAGTGTAGGGGAGAGTGAGAAGACTTGAATCACTTTTTTTTACAAAAACTTATACTACTTCTAAAATACTAAAATTAAACATGCTTAGTTTATTTAATTAATATATGGGATATTTGTTGTCAGAATAATTTGTATTGAATAATAAAAAAAATAAAAATAGATTCATGTCTCCCCACAAAATGGGGAGTTGATTTGTTCATTACTAACTTTTTATATATATTAAGTAAATAATGATTTGTATTAAATATAATAAAATGTATGCTACAATACATTTATTTTACTTTAATATTTTTTAAATAGTTGAATTAATATACATAATTATATAATTAAATGACTACATATAATTAACATTAATTCAGATAATTGTATAGTATTATATTAATACTCTAAAATGAATGTTACTTATATATGTGATTAGTATATAACTGGTTAATTAACTATAAAAATGTTCGGGAGAATATATTCTCCAATACCTATTTTGTTTTCCCCACTATAGGAATAGTAATATAGGAATTATATAAATTATTTATATTATAGAATCATTTTTATATATAATTTAAGTAAATTATTCTAGAAAATTTTATAAATAATTGTTATCCCCTTTTGGGTTGTTCTAGTCTCTTTTCATGTGTTTTTTGTTAAATACTTATACTTATAAAATAAATTGAATTTTATATGTATTATTAATTATTATCATACTAATTAGCATAATTTATTTTTATAATAATATATTACTTTATTTCACCTTTTATATTGATGAAAAAGTAATTCTAACATGCATATTTTATTGTTTTTTAAATAAATAAAATTCTATAAAATATTTTCAAAATATTATGTCATGGCATAAACCTTCTCCTTATTGAGTCAGTCTCAAATTTACTCTTCACTTAATTAGATAGTATATAATAGTTGTATAAGTAATAGGGTGTGAGTATTGCATGAGTAGAGTAGCAGTTGGTCAGGTAGACAGTGAAGTAGACAGTGAAGTAGACAGTTAGGTAGACAGTTAGTATATTGTGTAGTCTGTGTAACTATTCTACTTTAATTTTAATGGTTACAAGAATGATACCCTAAGAGATCCGTATTGGTTACTAGTATTGATATATGTATATGCTTGGGTGAATAGCTACGTGGAATAGATGGTTAACTAGATGGTTAAACTACTTTTCAGTTTACAATAACCACAGCCTAACAATTATACCTAATCTCTATCACGATAATACCTATACTGGCTATAAGTAGTTATAATGAGAGAATCCTGCTAAGCCATCATAATGCTAAGGATGTGTATAATAACCATTCGGTTTGGAAACAATCCAGGGTTCTTCTCATGCCCATGCGCACTAGGAAATTCCTCACAAAGTCATCGACCACCTCAGCTTTCTTATCCGATTGCGGAAGAATGAATTCTGTTTTCTTTGTCTGCAATAGTATTCTTACGATAAGATATATAGATTGATGTATTGATTATATATACCGTCTAAAGTGTATGAGATAAACATGACAGATTGTCTGATCATCAATGTCATAACAGCCTTACTATTATATCATATGTAATAATCAAATATTTATATTTATTTTTGATTAAATATATAATGAAAAATAATATATATCACTAAATAATAATGAATCATATATCATCATACAGACATTCGTTAAGTTCATAGATTATGTAATTACGGTACAACAGTTATATCTAAGTGCATTGCATCAGTATATTTAGTTATTAGTGTATACATATACTAATAACTATCGCATAGCTTCACACCATGTCTATGGTATACATATATATATATATATATATATATATGTATGTATATAAATAATTAATTGCATTCATTACTCACTAATTACATGTGATAACTATTTATAACATAATTATCTATTGTTTTTTATGATATTTAATCATAACCTTTATATTATGTCATAATAATGTGATATACTTTTAGTATTATTAGATATATATATATTTAATATGTATACAATTAAACTGGTGTAGGCGTCCTACCTTATATGATATACACTGTACAATGTACAGTAGGGTAGCCCGTTTTTTAAAGTTTTGCTATCTCGCTCACAGTAGGTCATAAATGTCATAATAAACATATTTATGAAGTTTCATCAACAAATATTTAATATTGGTAAAACGAAAGCAATTTAATGAAGAAATATTTGCATTTATTTTACAATGTAAATTTCTATAAATAGAAATTTTTTCTTATATATTTTATATATTTGTGTAAGTGCGCGTAGTCATAACAATAAAATATTTGGCAAATACGTGTATAAATATATTATAATATTAATAAAGTAAAAAATTATTTAAAAATTTAAAATTAATTTAATTTTTTTTTATTTTTTAATTAATGTAATTTATTCGACTATTTTTTTGATAAATTATTTTAATAAAGGATCAAACTTTGTTGTGAGCCTATAATTGATATATACGAGTAAATAAAAAGAAAATATTTAATTTTCTGACAAAAAATTTGTTACGACTATTTTACCCCAAAATTAATTTGTTATTAAAATACTCAATAAAAGTCATTTTTGAATAAATATATGCTATTTTTATAACAATACTTATAATTTTATATTCATATAATGATGATAGACATATATAATATATATATTTTTTTTTTATTATACCATTGCTAATTTTTTTTTTCAAT
>OZ025243.1:41572178-41822178 GCA_964019155.1 Osedax fenrisi
GAGCTAGGAAACCCTCATTGTAAAGTAAAATAACAAATGAATACAATATTTTGAGATGCAGTATATCGAGACAGACATTAACTAGTGTTATTACACGATGGTATCCAATTGTTATACCCGTAAGAATAAATCCTAAATACAACTATTAATATTAACACATGACATTAATACATATTATTCTATTTCTATATTCAATATAAGTTATATAAAATCCTCATACTAAAATATATAAAATTATAAGCAAATATACATATATATATCATTAATTTAATATTTTAAATAATATCGATATAATTTATTAATTAAGTATCAATTAGTATATATGTGTAGTGAATTAAATTATTAATTATTAATTAATAATGTCAAGAAAATCTTGCGATGTATATTAAATATAAATATAACAATGAATTAAAAGGTTAAATATTTCAATAAATCAGTGTTGCATTTCACAAAGGTGTGTAAAGTACCGGAATGACTAAGAGAAAGCGATGACGGTGGTGGTGGCGGCTATTTATTAATGATATTAATAGAAGTGGTGAAATGTCAGTAAGGTATTAACCTAGATCATCGATAGTGCTATCTCCGATCTCAGTGATGCTGTCGTAGTGAATGTCGGAACCGCATTCTTCGGAGATGAATTCCGCTGCGGGGTCGTGGGGAGGTCGCGTTAGTATTCGAGGAAACCACGATCATCATCGTAATGCGGGGATAGGGACCGTAAATAAGTTATGTTTATTCGGAATGATAAATATAAGCGAATGCCCTTATATATAAATATTAATTCTACGAATTAGATATTATGCATTACCAGCAGGGATTGGGTCAAATACGTATTTGTATATGTATTTGTATTTAAATACGCTGATTTTGTGTATTTGTATTTGAATAATTATTCAGTGATGTATTTGTATTTTAGTGTCGTATATGGTGTAGTTGATCAAATTTAGTTTTAAATACACTTTTAAAAATATTTTAATTTGATAATTCAATAGAATGTAGAATTTAAACAATTACTTTTTGAATGTAAAAACATTAACAACAAATTTACCATTTATATTAAATAATAAATTTATTAAATAATAAACTAATAGGGATTATTATTTTATGATTTAATATTTAATGTGATAATATTTGTATTTGTATTTTATATTTATATTTGATTATTTAATAAAAGGTTTTTGATAAAGTGTATTTGACCCCAACCCTGCAGATGGGCCATCATGTCCTTCCTATCCGTAACATCCTTGTTTATATTTAACCCTAGTCTTAATATAGAATATCCATATCTTGTGATATTCTCTTCTCCTTTTTGTTTTCTATTCACTAACTCATATATCCTTTCCCTATTCATTACTCTAATTCCACATCATCTCCTTAATCTTTCAAAAAGTATACAACCACCTATCTACATTGCTTTAATTAACCTTTAAATCTTATATATCCAATAAATATCAATCACTAAACATGTAATGTCTATATTTATATACTCTAGGGATAAGGATTATTATTTTTGATTTAAAATATTATTAAATAAAATTATTTAATATTTAATGTGTTAATATTTGTATTTTGTATTTTTATTTGTATTTGATAATATGTATTTATATTTGTATAAAAATGTAATAAATATTTGTATTTGTATTTGTATTTGTATTTGATTCTTTAACATTAATTTATTTTGATTAAATAAAATTATTTAATATTTAATGTGTTAATATTTGTATTTTGTATTTTTATTTGATAATATGTATTTGTATTTGTATTTGTATTTGATAAAGTGTATTTGACCCCAACCCTGATTACCAGTAATAAATATTGCTAAAGGTATACGTGAGTACTAATGCGAGGTAATAAAAACTAAAGTGAAGTATTATCATCGTAAATGGCAGAAATGTAACGATAACATTATTATTTGTGTGATTTTCTAGATAATGTTCTAAGATCGTAAATCATTTTTTGTATTCGTTAAATTACAAATACCATAGTTATGCTACAGTTTGCGTGAACTTTACTATTTATAAATATGTTTCGGTAAATAGGTTAAAAACATTCTTATGGTGTGAAACATAGATGAATGTCACAACACATTAAACATCAACACCGACATAATACCACGCGTTCCTCGTAATAGTTTCACAACCATAATAAATAATAAAGTCCGCGCTTGAAATGCCGTTAAGAGCGTCACCGCCAAGGCGAGCGCGTCTATATTTAGAATGATATCGTTCCTACGCAAAGACGGATGAATTTATCACCGTTTCAGCCCAGAAGATGATTTAAACGATTATCTCATAGGGTGATAATAAATTTTATAGGGTCGGTTATAAATATATTAGCTCTCCCCTTGCGTTAATGTTTAAACATGCTAAACAAGGTTATAAATGTATAATCATATAGTGAGGTATTCCTCGGAAAACTGTGATTTTTGATATAAATCAAAATTTGTAGATGTAAATAATTTAATTTATATGGGTCAAGTTTTATTATGATTTATTTCTGTACATTTTTAAAATCTCATAATTGTAAGACTATAATAATATGTCTTATATGAATGCCTTAAAATCCTATGCATATATATAGAATAGTATAAACAATATTTATAACATTATATCAATTCGTTATTAAGTATTAATCATAGAAATAATAAACTATTAAAAATGTCTAGCTAAAGTTAAAGAAGTTTAGTTATTATATATTTCACTAAGGATTTTAGTTTCTAGTTTCATTAAATAATTTAATATTACTAAATGTTATATTTAAAAAAATAAAATTATAAAAAATCATTTATATGTAACTATTTTTATAAATAAAATTATTTTAATCCAGATATATTCAATGAATATTGTAAACTAATATGTGTATGAAATAAATACTTTAATCTATAATCATGTGTATAATCAAGTATACATTCAAATGTATAAGAAAGTGTATAATAAGTATATAATTATGTGTACATTAAAATGTATAATATGTGTATAATCAAGTGTATAATCAAGTATACATGCAAGTGTATAATTGAGTGTATAAGCAAGTGTGTATGAATTATATAAGAAAGTGTATACTAAAGTGAATAGAAAGTAATACAACATAATAGATGAATATAATATAATAAATACATTACTTAAATTTAAGTGCATTTTATAGTTGAGATAATTATATCTAGTTATATCTAATATAAGGATAACAGTTAGAAAGGATTAGTTATGTTGTTATGATAGTTATTATCAACAACAAGTAATATTTGTGAGATATTAGTTTAGTGATATGTGCTCCTATGCTACTAGGCCAGTGCATTTGTTGAAGAATTGGTATTCTAATATGTATTAAATAATGAATTGTAGATATTCTTATCTAAAGTAATGTATGGTTCGAAAAACTCGACTCGATCGAAATTCGCTTATTTTGTATTATCTAATTATATAAATAATATATTAGATTATTTTAATTCAAATATAATCTACTCGCATTTATGTATACACTATAAATAACATATACTAGTACATTTTGCATTCACTAAGTATATAATTTGTCAATAATTTATTATTTTATATAAATAGTAAATTAATATGTATATACGGCGTATATACAAATTCAAGTAGATATAAGATAATAATATAAAATAAATTTAAATATTATTTACATACTTAAATAGACTCTATATAAATAGACTCTCGAAAATTGTTCTCTATGATAAAAGTGTAATTATAGAGAATAATTTTCGAACGTCAATCGATTTAGAATTTTGTAAACAATCTTGACATATATATATATAATACTACTTATGTATACACCGTATGGCCTATAGGGTCTATGGGTATATACTATATAATATAGTTTATATATATAGAGTAATAACACAGTTTAATTTATGATAGACTCTATGATTCATTGATTCATAGAGTCTATGAATCATAGAGTCTATGATAGAGTATATCAATGATATACTATATCATATAATTAGTATAATACTATATGATCATCACATTTTGATTAAATAATGATTATGGTATAGGCTCAATGATAGAGTCTATCATTGATAGAGTATATTTAATATAATATTTAATAATTAATATATAATTATTAAATATTAATAATATTATATTAATATTATATTAATATTATATTAATATAATATTATATTAAATATATGACATATCATATGTCATATTTTTATAATATAATATCATATTAAATATGTATTACATAATTATTATGATAATATGTAACATATCTATAAGTATTAGTATATACGTTATTATATTTCAAATTGGTTAAAGCAGTACCCCTCATAATTTCGAGTTTGTATAAAGTTAAACTTAAACTTTAAGTTGGAACTTAAAAAGGAACTTAAAGTTTTAAAATAGTTTTTATAATAATTATTATAATAATTTATTATAGTTATTATAATTTTAAAATATAATTAATAAATATCATATGGTTTTAAATGATTTTTTTTCTAAATAATATGTTTAACTAAATATTGATAATATTTATTTATATATTATTATGCAGTGTTAATATTTATATACTTAAACAAACATTCGAGATAAAATCTCTGATCTTCAGTAGCATCAGCCATATTGTTTACACAAATTTGCTTAGATACATATAAATAACTATTTAATATTTCCCAAAGATGATTAAATATGTAATAAATTACAAGATCATAATTTAAAATTAATAGGATTTCCTACATTGTATGTAAATAATGAGTTATTATAGTTGTTACGGTAGTGGTAGTGGGATACCCCCTTACAGGGAATCCCACTAATCCTACTAGTATTTCCGGCAACTTGACGGAAATATTGTAACTTTAAAACGATTTTTTAAGAAGTTATGCTGGGATTACCCCTTTAAAGTTACTATATATCAGTAAAATTGCTGGAAAGTAACAATACCTCCTATAACCGAGGTTATATGGGGTTATCGGAGGTCTTGAAAGTAAGGGGGTATCCCACTACAATTGTAGTTAACTTGATAGAAAATCGTTTTAAAGTTACTATATTTCCGGCAAGTTACCGGAAATACTGGTAGTGAGATACCCCCTTTAACAAATATATATGTTCATCTATATTCGATAAATCTATTAGAACTCATACATAGATTAATGAAAATAAAATGTAACATATACTATGATTTAAAATGTATATTTAATATAATCTAAATATATAATCGGATATATATCGTATAAAATCTCATTTTTATCTATGATAATAAAATAAAAATAGAATATCTATTAAATGCGTACATTTAGGCTGTGTTTGAGATGATTGTTGATTTTAATTGGGGTTAAGTTTGTGTTTTAATGTTAATTTTATTAACATAAATATCATATCACAGAATATTGTCATATTGGGATCTACGACAATATACCCATTATGTCAATATCCTATGGGACAATATTATGTGATGTGATGTAATGTGATGTGATGTGATGTGATATATATATATATATATATAGTTTGTTTGTATATTAGTTCCTTGGTATTATCAAAGCCCTATGGCTTTGGTATTACTACCACTTACATTTCCAAACAAATAATATAGACGACTTTATAAATTATTATTAAGTTTATTAATATTAAGTATTACGTAATACGTACGTCGTACGTCTACTAATCACACAATATTATATCAAGATAAACATTTATAAATTAATATAATATTAAATATATATATATATATAAATATACAAATTTGAGTGTAATTTAAATACCTGTTTAATTTTATTCCATTAGATAGTGTATGAGAAAATAATAATAATAACATTTACACTGAGGTAATGTATACATAGTTATATAATAAGCATATGTGTGTTTGTGTGTGTAACTTTAATGAGGTACATTTCAATAATGATCGCGTAATCAAAATTTTATAAGGCGCGGGTCGGCAAAGAATTAGGGGTCACAGGGTCACTCTATCTGAAGACTTTCTTATCTTCCAACTACTACCGAGAAGTCGATAGCGAATCAAACTCTCATCGAACTCGCGATAGATCGCGGGATTACGCGGGATTACGTCACAGAGGAGGTATTTTTACGACGCCTCGAGATGCGAAAGAGCGAGAAAGGGCGAGAGAAAGAGTCGTTTACAAGTACGAAGCCGACCGAAAGAGCTGATGATTTACGAGAAGGTTCCGGTTCGGTGAACAGAGAGAGGCTGCGGCCACGGATCACAGGAAACTATAAAAGCCTAACCGCGATGGCTTAACCGTTGTCTTTACCGCTAACACTCACACGTACGCAAGCGAGTACCGGCTAACAGTAATCATGGGCGTCGATGTAAGTATCCGTAGCTATATTAGGAGTATGTCATCTATTTATAAACATTTTATCCATACACACAAACATATATATATATATATTATATTTATATTATTCTTTTAGGATTTTGTAATATAAATAAATATATAGGTAATCTATTTTTATCAATTAGTTAAATTAAATTAATAAATTTTTTTTTAATTTTTAAATTAAATTAATAAAAAGCTTAGGAATATATATATATATATATATATATATATATATATAGTAGGCACACCTACACCATAACCATTATATCGCGATACAATTATGTAATAGGAACTAATTATTATATTATACGTATATATATGTAAAATTAGATAAGTCACTAAATTCATATAAGTATTGCATTAAAATGGTATTACTAATGTAGTAAATTAATAATATATCAAATATAATATTTATATATATAATATTATTTGTAGCTAGCTAGTACATTTATAAATTTACCAAACTATTTGATCTATTATTAGCATAGAGCTATAGAGATTTCTCTCTAGCTCTATGATTATTAGACATCATATATTTTTATGAATTATCATTAATTACATTATAATTTAAATATGTTTTCTATTTAGAAACATGAAGTATTTAGTAGTATACTCACTATAAGAATAATACTCATTTAACGATTTAATTTATTATATATAGATATGTATTTACGTAAATAAAATGAAATCGATAGAGTTGTATATTATACTGTTAAATATATGACATAATCTTTGATAACCTCTGACCTATTCAAAAATTTATAAAAAAAATTAAAAATATTATCTAATAATATCTGATTATAACATATGTATACTGTATACAATATCAGTTTTTCTGGAGTATATCTGGTATATAACTTTTATTCATATGAAAATGAAAGGAATTTCAGGTTTTTATAATAATAATATATGAATTTAATGCTCTATTACTTAAATAATAAAAATAAAAGATGTATTAATTTAATACATTTGTGAAATTAACAATATTAAACATATGCTGTGAATATTGTGGTACCCTGATTATGGATAAACAGAACTTTACGATCAACGGACAAATTTAAGGGACATCGATGCCCGTCGACTTTTTCCGTTGATCATAAAGTTCTTTTGATCCCTTATTTTAATCGAATTGATATATCATATCATATAGTTACTATAATTATTATAGTAACTATTATAGTAACTATTATAATAATAGTATATGTCATATACTATATGATATAGTATATGATAATCATATACTATATGATATACGAATCGTTACGATTATCGTATATGAATCATTATCATAATGATTATGATTATCATATAATTATTATAATTATAATTATTATAAATATTATAATAATATGATACCATATCAGATATGGTGACGGGTAAAATAACGGGCAACAATTAAAAAACAAATATGTGAGGTGGGAGTTAAATCATTGAATTGAAATTAAGTTGATCATAAAATTCAAATTTGAATTAGGTAATACAATGTACATATTATAGAAGGGAAATACGTCCTTTATTGGAGATATATATATATATATATATATATATATATATATATATTCATTTATGTGTATACGCGAATCCCGCCTTATGTATCACGTTGTTTAATTTGTAACTAGCGTACGTTAGTTTTGACCCTGATTCTATGATATGATATATCAATTAGATTAAAAGCAGGGATAATACAATACACCTACATATACACTATATTATACATCCTATGTTAAATATATGCATTTACAGACATTTTTTGATATATATAATATATATATATATATATATATATATATATATAATTACTATAGGTGTGCATACTGTGTACATTATATATGTATGCATACATTCACATGTGAATAGACAATCACTAATTTGAATAAATAATGTTGCAGGAATTTATTTACAAAATTGCAAAGCTTTTGACTCTAATCCATAATTATCATAATTATTTAATAATATATTATCTTTGTATCAACTTATGAATATAAAATACCACTAACAATATGTAATACATAACATTTACATAATATATATATATATATATATGTTGTATGTGTATGTTATGTATTACTACTTTTATTCGTAATTTATAATCTAATATTGATACAATATCTATTTTTCTATCTATATATTCTATCTAATTTGTGTAAATATGTTTATAAATATGATATATTTTTTATATAACAATGTATTTATTTTATATTTAACTTTATATCTTTTTTATAAATACTATATTTATTAAATTTTAACTAAATAATATATGTATGTATTATATATATACATATCCTATAACATAGATACATATATATAACATATTAGATATTAAATAATCAGTTTTGTTAAATAATATTTATTCCATTAATAATAATAATTGGTAGGAAGTTGTTACTAGCTTTAATTATTTAACTTATTAATAATTAATATAAGTAATATACTGGTATTAAATATTTCTATACTTATTAGATATATATATATATATATATATATAATTTATCTATTAATTATAAAATATAATATTGTTTAGTTTAGAATATAATATATTTTAATATATAGTAATATTTTTTATTAATTTATATATATATATATATATATATATATATAAAATTAGTTAAATTAGTCAATATTTAAGTTTTTATCATATAAATTAATATAATATTCACAATCATAGTATATATATATATATATATATATATATATATATATATATATATTTATATAGTTATATAATATATAAATGCATAGTTATATAATATATAATTATATTTAATTATATAATTAGATTTAATTATATAATAAGTTGTTTTATGAAGTATTATACTATTTATGAAGTATTATAATTACTATGATATATATATATGTATATACATAAAGATAGCGCTATTGTATTTCATTATTGTGTACGGTCATGCTTCACCGAGCACACACACACTAATGTCTTGTGGTCTGTATGTGTGCTCACGAGTATATATACCTACTGCGTTGTCATTTAAGCTTACATCTAAGTCCATAGTTGTTGAGTAAATACAGTGTTGTATCTATTCTATACTTCTTCCGTATACATATATTAAAGTTACATACAATATACAACTATTTAAGGTATAATCAGCATTGCTTAATTTATAATCAAATCTATTTTTAATATGCTTAAATCTATTTCATTTACATACAATATACATACTATCAATATATATATACATATATATATATATATATATATATATATATATATATATATATATATATATAAGTATATATATAAGTATATATTTGTATTTGATTCACTGATTACAATGAACTAGGAGGAGGATACAAACAACTTGACGAATACAATAATGACATCGATGAAGATGATGGAGATGATGAAGATGATGATAACAATGTGATGTGTAAAAGAAACAAGTACGGTGTAGAGAAATCTGACAATATGTCTTGCAAACAATTATTAATAAAAAAAAAATCCGTGAGCAATGAAATATTATTTATTATATTGTTTTTAAAAATAAACGATTATTGATTGAATATTTTTATCATTATTTATTCTTCTATAATATAGATATATAGATATATATATATATATATTTATATAATTACCTTGATTTTAGTGTAATATTATACAATATTTACAGAATAAAGATGTCGCAAAGAAGCAAGAGGGTAGTTTATTCTCTGATTTCCCGAAGGTCATTGCTTGCATTCTGGGAAATGAATTTTGTGAGAGATTTTCATTCTATGGAATGAATGGTTATAAAAAAAATATTACTTATATTCGTATTAATATATCAGATTAAATCAATATTTTATAATTATAAGTCAATATTTAACAATTAAATAATATATATATATATATCAGATGTATGACAATAGATGAGATCGAATATACTCTTAGTATCAAATAGGTTTTAAAATAGATTATATTACAATCATCCACTCTAAATTCTTACGTAATTAAATACAACCTCTCCACAACTCTCCACATGCATGCATCACATCATGCATCATGACTTAGGCATCACCACCATCAAACATCATGATTTAGTCAACCCCTCCTGCCCATCACCATGCAGTAATACCCCCACCAGCATGCGTTAATACCCCACAACCCCTCGCCCCCACTAGCCATCCTGGTAATCTACTTCACGAGAGCGCTAGACTACAGCGATGACAACGCCACCGCATTCTTCCATCTGTTCAAGTTCGCCTGCTACTTCATGCCTCTGTTGGGAGCTATCGTGTCTGATGGATACATCGGCAAGTACAGGTTAGCCGTCGTCCTGTTTCACGTGGTGTCACGTGGTGTAAATGTAGGTGTATTTCACATGTGTAAATGTAGGTGTGTCACATGGTGTAAATGTAGGTGTGTCACATGGTGTAAATGTAGGTGTGTCACATGGTGTCACATGATGTAAATATAGGTGTGTCACATGGTGTAAATGTAGGTCTGTGTCACATGGTGTAAATGTAGGTGTGTCACATGGTGTTAATGTAGGTGTGTCACATGGTGTAAATGTAGGTGTGTCACATGGTGTCTGCGATACACGTTATACATCTTAGGTGTTATGTAGCACATGTCCTAGATGTATTTTCACAAGTCGTAGGTGTGTTATAGCATGTTATATATATATTGTTGTTGTTGTTATTTTGTTGGAGAGTCTTTTCATCCTATCCAGGAACTTAGATGAAGTTTTCACTTATAACCATACGACTCTAATATCCCTTAGAATTCATATATATGAATTAATTATTTAGTTTTAAATTAGCGCTGTTCTTCACCCTTTACACTATCTCTATTCGTAGTCGAGAGAGGCATGTTTTTAGATGTGTGTGATCACCGATTATCTGCGTGTATTAACACATTGTTAACCCTACCGTTATTCACAGAACCATCATGTACCTATCCGTCGTGTACTGCATCGGAAACTGTATCATGACTGCCACCGCCATCCCCTGGGGAGGACAATATAACTCGTAAGTATGCGCAGAACCCTACATGTAATTCCTCTTCGACTGTATATTATTATATTTAATATTTAATATATCAATATTGTAATATATAATTATATTAAATTACGCCGCGATTAAATGATTATACAATTAATGTACGCGCGTTTTAAAACTCTTCTCTACTCGTAAATATACTCACTATTTACGAATATTCAGGTATACTCCGTTCATCGGTCTACTTTTGATAGCCATCGGTACCGGTGGAATCAAACCTTGTGTAGCTCCATTCGGTGGAGATCAATTTGAATCTCATCAGGTTCGTGTCGTACTACATCGATTGTACAATATTTACGATCCGTTCATAAGTAGCATATATATTATATCAATTCCTATCCTTTTTCAATGTTTTTTAGCATGGATAGTTGGTAAGTTGGACATATATATATAGACTCACATTGTACATATGTCATATATCGACTGACCAACTTTCCTGACCACACCCTTAGATTCCAATGTTGACATTAATACTTATATGATAATTTAAACTTAGGTTATTTAAATTGTAATACTATATACTAATGCGATATTTCGAATGCAGACTAGACAAAAGGACATGTTCTTCAGCGTGTTCTACATATCTATTAATCTGGGATCTTTGATCTCTATCTTCTTGACTCCGCTACTGAAAACTGAAGTGCATTGTTTCAATGACAACTGCTACTCGTTAGCTTTCGGAGTTCCCGCCGTTCTCATGCTGTTCGCTTTAGGTAAGTGATCGATGTCACACACACACACACACACTCGCACATACATAGATACATTCATACATATATACATAGATATATATATATATATATTGTATGTATTGCTGATTTATACACTCTAAATATATTTTTAAAATTATTCAATTTATTCAAAAATTAATTCCAAATGAATGTTGTTGCCATCACGATAATTAACTGATTGACTATATTTCATAGCTCTGTTCATTGCCGGAAGTAAATGGTACAAGATCGTACCTACCAAGGAGAATACCATCGGAATGATATACGGTGTAGTCAAGGTTTGATTTCCTACTATAACTACTACTACAACTACTACTACTACTACTACTACTACTACTACTACTACTACTACTACTACTACTACTACTACTACTACTACTACTACTACTACTACTACTACTACTACTACTACTACTACTACTACTACTACTACTACTACTACTACTACTACTACTACTACTACTACTACTACTACTACTACTACTACTACTACTACTACTACTACTACTACTACTACTACTACTACTACTACTACTACTACTACTACTACTACTACTACTACTACTACTACTACTACTACTACTACTACTACTACTACTACTACTACTACTACTACTACTACTACTACTACTACTACTACTACTACTACTACTACTACTACTACTACTACTACTACTACTACTACTACTACTACTACTACTACTACTACTACTACTACTACTACTACTACTACTACTACTACTACTACTACTACTACTACTACTACTACTACTACTACTACTACTACTACTACTACTACTACTACTACTACTACTACTACTACTACTACTACTACTACTACTACTACTACTACTACTACTACTACTACTACTAATGTACCCCACCCTAATGTACCCCACTCTAATGTACCCAGACTGGTCTCTGCGGTAAGATGAGCAGCTCTGCCCCCGTTAAGGAACATTGGATGGATCACGCTGAAGAGAGCTACGGTAAAAAGTTTGTGAAGGACTGCAAGAGTCTCACCAAGGTCGGAGTGCTACTTCTGCCCATGCCCATCTTCTGGGCTCTGTTCGATCAACAAGTTAGTATTTTTATCTCTATTATCCGCCATATCTCTCTCTCTCTCCCCTCCTCTCTGTCTATCTATCTCTTTCTCTCTCTCTACATATCTTACTCTATCCCTATGTCTTTCTCTTTCACTCTCTTTTCACCTCCCATCCACCTGTATTGCACTTAACCTTTACATAGCTGTACATATACACATGCATAATATAACCAAAAGCATTACTTTCTCTGTAATCACGTTACCACATAGTCTAGTAGTAAACAGTAGTCTACCTACAGCCCGCTAACCACTCGTCCACTCCACTATCAGGGTTCCAGATGGACACTGCAAGCTAGTCAGATGAACGGTCACCTCGGTTACTTCACCATCCAGCCGTCCATGATCCAAGTGTGCAACCCCGTGCTCATCGTTATCCTGCTGCCTTTCCTCGAGTCGGTATTCTACCCCATGTTGAACAAGCTCAAGATCCCCAACACGTTAGTACACTCTCCGTAACACGCGTACATCGGGTGGAGCTTGTGGACTTGTATTCTTGTGAGAGATGCACCTGATTAGTGTTTTTGTAATACGATTTGAAAAACGAAAATATCGCTACACTTTTTCAGAAATTTGTTTTTTCAATATTTCGTATTACAAAGCATAGAATACAATAGAAAAAAGAATGTAATAATTATTATTCCATAGATATACAGCAGGCTAACTTGATACGATATTAACTATTAATGTTTAATCAAAATAAGACTTCTTTAATATATGTCTTAACTTTTTTTGTAACTTTTTCGTAAACTCTTCATATTTATATCATTATATATTTGTAAGTTATGATTACATTCGCGTATATATCTCTAACGTTCACTATGTCCCTAACTTTCCTACCAGTCCCCTGCAACGTCTGTGCTTCGGTATGTTCCTCGCTGGAATGGCTTTCATCGTCACCGCCGGAGTTCAAATTAAAGTAGACGTTAGTGTTACCCTATTAACACATCTTAGCTGAGAAGGAGGCCTGACTTACTACGCAAATATCTAGTATCCTCATCTCTATGTAAATGTTTCCTCTGTACAATACTCTGTATAGATTATCTAGAAAATATATTTATTATTCAATTAGTTAATGAATTACCGAATAAGAATGATAACGCTACATCTTTTAATACTCTAGAACGTAAAAGTTTATCGTTTGTTCGCGTAGACTTGGAAGCGATGCAACGTATTAGTTACCGTAGTAAGTGGATCGTCGTGGTGATCTATAAGTGCTTAATGATGATCACTACCGACTTCTCTTGTACCCAAGTACATGCCACTTTCATGACTCCTAAAGAGAATGTGTTGTTCATCTCTGTGCGGTTGTACTATATCTGTAATTAGCGCTACTATTACGCACTCACCGGTATGTTACTATCATTGATCATATCAACGCCTTCACTACATTTCATCAAGTTTTCATTATTATTATAGTGCAGTTTGGGTGCGTGAATATAGAATATACTAAGTAAAGATTAATAATGTCAATTCGCACACGCATAAGCTAGATATACATGTATTTTACACGGAAACATTAGTATTAGTATTAGTATCAGATTTAGTTTTAACAACCTGTAATTATAGAAGCAGTGCTATCAATACAATTAATCTTTATTATTCAGTCGAGTCTCAAAAAGTATAATTAAAATTGGATAAATAATTCCATAAAAAAGCATACACTAATATAACGTAAAGTTATATCTAAGTTACACATATATAAGTATGTGACGTACTATTACAGAATGCTCAGCCTAAGGAGCTCATCACCGGAGAAGCTCGCTTCAAGTTCATTAACGCCGCGCCCTTCAATCTCAAAGTTCAGATGCTAGGGGTCAAGGACAAAATGCTACCGATCACTGATCTTAAATGGACACAGGTTAGCCCTCTCATATGCTCCGTTTATCTAACACACTCTCACACACACACAAACTAACGTACACACACACTAACACACATTACACATACATACACTAATATATACACTTACACGAATATCTATACACATATACACACACCTACACATGTATATACACACACACACACGCGCACATACAATATAATTGTTTAACGAATTGTGTTTATAATAAATATGTTATTGCACGTGATTTCATACTATTTAAAATGTAATACCCTTACTAATATTCTATATATTTGTATTTGTATTTGCTATATAATATATTATACAAATATTGATACACCATACGTCGTTGCCTATGCTAATCCCCCTACGCCCTACGCCCCTCGACCGCAGGATACAAAGTACATCGACGTATTACAAGGCGTACACGAGGCTCAGGTCTCTTACACGGTCGGCGGCAAAGAGATCGTTCACAAGTACAGCTTCGAGTTCGACGGCCGCTACGCCTTCCAGATCCTGTTCGCCTGGGACAACGACAAGCTCGTCATGAGGAAGGTAATAGACTTCAGCGAATACCGCATCGTCGGCGAATATTGACATCTCAGTAGTATTCGTACGATTGTTCAGAGAACGTTGCTTATTCTAAGATTATTCTTAGATAATATTTATCATAAAGGATATAGCTGAGGATTATTTGAGTATAATCTTATGACAAATTATTTTCACATAACAACTGGTTCCAGTTGTTCTGAAAAAATAAATATCATCTATTTTGATAATTTATATTCTCAACTGGCCAAGATCATTCCGTTTTGTAGATAAATGTAAGAGATCATTGCTTATAAGAGCCATTAAACTTAAGCTAGAACTAGTTTAACACGTATCATAGGGTAAACTATTTATATCGCATTTACAACCTCACCATTATCACTAATACGTGAATACCCCCGCACCCCTCTCCTCCATCCTCTCCCCTACTAACCATCGCAATACCGCACCCAACAGTACAAGCACCACAAGCTGAAGCGTACTAAGAAGGGTCGTTCCACCGTCTGGGTAATCAATGCCTGCGGTGGTGACGTTGCAGTCAGTATGAAGGCTGATGTAGAGAACAAAGGAGTTGACTTCGGAACTATCAAAGATCTCGAGTTCTCGCCTTACAAAACTCTGCATCAAGAAATGTTAGCCCATCCCCCTACTCTCAGCACTATGATCCCTACCTCTTAGCTTAATCCCCCCGTCCCTATTATCTACAACAACGGCCCCTACCACACCCGCTTGAGCCCCTCACCCCGCTACCCATCAATACGGGATCTACCTCCCACCACTTAAGCCCCTACTTCTCGCCTCTACGAGCCCTAATTCCCTATCCTGAGCATGCGTTTTAATACATTTCCCGTTACTCCCTGTTTTAACCAGCCCCTCCTCCATCGCTATAGCTGTATTAAGCCCCGCCCCCACGCCCCGCCCCCATTAACCGGTACCTCCTCCCTCAGATACTTCGTAAAGACCACGTTCAAGGGTAAAGTTCACAAGACCGCCCTCGACTCCTACAGTGGAGCTGTGTACACCGTTGTGGTGCAGCGTAACATCACCAACCCCGCTGAGGTTGTTATCTATCATGGGCGTTATCTAATCATATTCTTATCTAGGCGTCGTGACTATCATCACTCATGTAATCATACACTGTTATGCGACGTGTTATTAACAAATTATAAAGAAGATTTGTATCCTATAAATATGGAGTTTTTTATTAATTCTATTCGAACATATATCTATAAAGCGCGTCTCTTCAATGATGTATTACAACGAGTAGCCGCCATTACAACCAGTGCTACATCGTTAACATGCTAACGCTGATATCCTACTAACGTGTGGGGATGTAATACTGTTATGATGTTATGTAACACTCGCCCGACACCTCCTCCTCCGACAGTTGATCACCACGATGCACGTCGACGTAACGCCTAACTCTGTGAGCATCTTGTGGCAGATACCTCAGTACTTCGTGATGACCCTCGGAGAATGTTTCTTCTCCGTTACCGGTCTGTCTTTCGCCTACTCTCAGGTTAGCTACATGCCTCACTCCGTGCCCTATTAGTGGTAGTAGTTGTAGTGTTAATCATAAAAATAAAATTTTAAATAAATTGTTTAGAAGTGAGATATAAAGTTAATGCCTCATCCATAATAAAAAAATAAAATTTTAATAAAAATTAATTGTTTGGAATTGCTTGTAAAGTGCAGTTCATAAACTAAGTAATTCCAGTTCAAGTAAGTATCTATGGAGTTTATTGTTGTACGTCTCTCTCGGTATGTAGTGTATTACCTAGCATTATAAGTATGGACGTAATGATTTATCAATCGTTATTTACGTTCTGCATAACCATTTCAATTGAGGTGTTAGAATTGCGATCATTGATTATAACATTGCCTAGAGAGTAGATCTGATGATAAATACGTGACCCA
Source organism: Osedax fenrisi (assembly GCA_964019155.1). Classification (NCBI taxonomy): domain Eukaryota; kingdom Metazoa; phylum Annelida; class Polychaeta; order Sabellida; family Siboglinidae; genus Osedax; species Osedax fenrisi. Next base: position 41,589,605 of record OZ025243.1, read on the forward strand.
CACTATCTAAATGTACTCGATATGTTCGCGATGATCTACAGTGTTGGGCTGTGCGGTGATATTATATATTTCCAGTACTATTGATTTTAAATGAAAGTGCTGAAATAAATGCACCTGAAATTGTGTAAATACAATTAAATGTGATATAAAGTGCGAGTATTGATTAAATGTACTAGTCGCCCCCACCCCTGTAAGCCGATAACACCCCTACGACTCCCTACTACACGTTCTATCATCATTTCAATAGGCCGCCCCTTCCATGAAAGCCGTTCTCTCCGCTGGTTTCTTAATGACCGTCGCCATCGGTAACCTGATTGTGTTCTTCGTGTCGGAATCTATTCATCTCGGAAGTCAGGTACGTCTGCACCTAGCGCTTACTATCTTATAGCCTTATAATGATAGATCTCTGTATGTCGCAACGAGTAACGGTAATGGTTATCTGTATTAACTGACACATATTTCTTGTATTATATCTTACGTGTATGTCTTTTTATTCTATTTTATATATATATTTGATTGTATCTTATATATATATATATATATATCTTTATTATAATTTACATATGTATATATATATGTTTTATATCTTACCTAAATCTCTTGTATTATATGTATCACATATATGTCTTAGATTATATTACGACTATACATAAATCTACAATACACCCCCCATTCTTAACTAACAGCCCCCCCCCCCTTACCCCTCCCACAGTTGATGGAGTTCCTGATGTTCGCCGGTCTCATGTTCATCACGTTGATCGTGTTCATCCTGATGACCCTGCAGTACGAGTACGTCGTACAAGAGAAGGAGAAGACCGACGAAGAGGACAGCGACAGCTATTCGGACGAGCGTAAGGAAAACCTGCCCGAGCTGAAACCCGCCTCCTCCTATTCCGCCACTAACGAGGCTTTCGACGAAGACAGCCAGGCCCCGCGCGATAGTCGAATGTGATAGACCCGCCCCTCCGCCACGCCCCCCGCCCCGCCCCTTTTTCTATCCCTTTTCATATTTGTTACATGGACCATGGCTATTGCCAATAATTTTCACCAATATTAATAAACATATAAAATTTTAGCCGTTTGGATTTTTTTTAGATCTCTAATTTACTATATCTATTTTATTCAATATTTATTCATTTTATTTCAATTAGTATAAGTATTGTATTTAAAAGTTAGGAATTATATGTAATTTAAATTATATTTATATATCGGATCTTTGTGTACAAAAAATGGAAATGATCTCGACGATATGCCGAGGGAAAATATAAATTATAATTAATCTTATATTATAAGTTTGTATCTATTATTTTTTATAGTAATTCATGATTTTATAAAAATGAATGCGTAGACTTATAAACATTAAGCAAATAATATAATTTAATATTAATATATATATATTAAATTATAATATTATTTCTTGCTTATAAGTACAATTATTAATTACAGTTTCTATAAATTTATTTTTATGATTCTTCCACAATATTTATATAAGATTGTAATTTTTATATTTATTTAGGTCAAAAATATTAATGTATTATGAGTGCAACATAACACTTTAAGTGGGTACTTGAATTGTTGTTTTCTATAACAAATATATATAATATATATATGTTATATATATATATATATTGAAATATATAATATATATATATATATATATATATATATAAATATCACATACTTTATATTATTAATTGTACATATATTTAATAATTATTTGTAGTTATTTTTTATTTAAACTACATTCAAATATTTATATATATATATATATATATATATATATATCAGTATTTACCAGCTAATGTATTTTAAGATATATTATATAAATAAATCAAATTGATAAATATATTTAAATAAATTTAAATAATATTATTTTACAATATTGTATAAAAGTATAAGAATTGAAATAATGATAATATATACATATTATATTATTCAACCTATTTCTATGACAAATTACTATTTTATTATAATTATTAAAATATTCATATAAGTTAACCACTTGGGTTTTGTTTTATTAAATATGCTTATACACATCATATATAACTTGTGGCTAGTAATCTTTACCAAATGTATAAACAGGATCATACATAATAGTTATAAACGTCATTTATATACCAGCATGAATTAAATCTATCTTTTATTTAACAGGTTATGTCCTATTCGAGTATTACTAATATAAATTATAATATAATACTAAACTATTATGTACTGATACGCATATTCTAAATATGTAAATCAAATTATCTAACTGTATAAATAACTTTTCATTGTATTTAACATTCTGGTTATTATTAAGTATTGTAACTACATCAAAGATTTTAAAAATTCTTTCATAATAATAAATAATTATTATAATATATAACATGAACAATTTTTAATAATATTTTGACATCTAAGGAGGTTTATTAGATATATTTAAATATTAGCGAATAAGATGACTATATAGTCCTGACTCAGGAGTACTATTGCCCTTATATTGTAATTGTGTATATATACAATATGAATTATTCAAATAGTGTGTATTATGTTGTTTTCTATTTTATTATATCCTACTAATTACATTATTCATTTACGATGTAAATTTTAAATGATGTTGACGGTATCAAATAATATATGGGAAGCTTATATTACCAAAGAGCATATATGCATATATATATAAATATATATATTATAACTTCCTATGAGGATCAATTGGCTAAGGTGTCAGACATACACGCAGTAGGACACGGGTTCGAGCCCTCGTTAAAACCATGGATGCCTTACATAAGAGCAGCTTCGAAGGTACGTTAGAGCCATATGGTTATAAATTAAAACTTCATCTAAGTTTTTGGATGGGATGAAATGACTCCACTTAAATAAAATAATAATATATATATATATATATATATGAGTGTATTTTAAGAGTGGATTTGTATTTATATGGAACTAAGTAGAATACGTTATCAGTCTTCCATGTCTAATCATTATTGGTTGAGGTTGGATAGAGATATTCAATTTCTTGTATTGTGCTATAGTTAAAATAAATATAACTAATTAATTTTTCGTAAATATTATAACATTAGTAATAGTAGGTAGTAGTAGTAGTAATAATAATAGTAATGGTAGTAGTAGTAGTAATAAACTTATGTTATCTATAAATACTGGAGGACATCAACGCTGATTTCCCGGTCTCTTAATATCACTCGTTGTCGTAAGAAAGCCCAACCCCGCGGTGATTGCTAGCTAAAGAGATAGTCAAGCATTTGCTTTGAAACCCGATAAAGAAGGTTCTTTAGCCCCGCAACTCAATTTATTACTTTTGGCTAACAAATAATAAGTTAAGTCTTAACACTAACAAATCTGAATTAATTAATATTCCTAGCTCTTACAATGATTTTCCAATTATATCAATTAATAGTATAATAATTAATCCTAGTTCCAAATTGAAATATCTAGGAATAACTATTGACCGCGATATGTCGTTGACTCACCATATTCAAAGTATATGTAGTAAAGTTAACCATAATCTATATAACATTCGGCATATACGTAAATATATCAATAATAATCTAACTTATATTTTAATTAATTCATTAGTTTTTTCGTCAATTGATTACTGTAACTCTATACTAATTGGACTCCCCCAATCCACGATATTACCTATTAATCGTATTATCAGATCAGCTGTGAGAACGATATATCGGCAACCACATGAGGATCACACAAGTGTCACCTGAAAAAAGATGAAATCACTTAGGATACTATCAGCCTCAGAACGTGCTGAGAAAAGAGTACTGTGTATCGCTCACAACCCAGCAAACTATTTTTTGGCAATATCCGGATTTTTTTGGCAAATAATATCCGGAAAAAATCCGGCAACATGTGGTTAATTTGGCAAGAAATAAATCTGGAAATATACGGCAAGAAATAATCCAGAAATATCCGCAAAGAACATAATCTGGAAATATACGGCAAGAAAATAATCCGGAAATATCCAATAAGAAAATAATCTGGAAATATACGGCAAGATATAATCCGGAAATATCCAATAAGTAAATAATCTGGATTTATACGGTAAGATAATAATCCAGAAATATCCGATAAGTAAATAATCTGGAAATATACGTCAAGATATAATCCGGAAATATCCGACAAGTAAATAATCTTGAAATATCCGACAATCAATAATCCGGAAATATACGGAAAGATATAATCCGGAAATATCCGACAAGTAAATAATCTGGAAATATCCGGCAATCAATAATCTGGAAATATCCGACAAGTAAATAATCTGGAAATATCCGGCAAGTAAATAATCTGGAAATATTCGACAAGTAAATAATCTGGAAATATCTGACAAGTAAATAATCTAGAAATATCCGACAAGTAAATAATCTAGAAATATCCGACAAGATATAATCTAGAAATATTCGGTTAGAAAATATAAGAATTAAATTTATATATTTATTTTAATAATGAGGAGAATCCCCCTGCAATGGTTCATCATCCATTTTATCGTCGTCCTTTTCTTCTTCCTCGTCTTCCTTTTCTTCTTCCTCTTCATCTTCTTCATATACACTATTCTTATCTAGTGTAATATAAACTTATTATATAATTAGTGATAATAATAAGATTATATATATATATATATATTGGCTAGGTGATAACTATAAAAAGAGTATTCTTATTTTGGAAACATTTAGAATATTTAAGGGGATGAGCACTTTATTCGTTTTATTATAATAAAATATGTATTTAATTTAATTTTAATTGATTAATTATACATCTCTACATTTAAATATTATGATATAAATCTAATGATTTATATATTAAATGGATTATATATTTGTCAAAATCTAATAAAATTGTAAATAATATTAATATAAACATTTAAAAACTAGCATTACGTTCTCTATTTACACCTAAACTAATGTATGAATATAAGCACAGGAGTCACTACAAGGCATAATAATAACCAATGAATATGTATATAAATATGTTTGTATAATTGTCATCTAACACAGAACATAGGTGTTGATTTTGATATTTATATGATTTATCCCTGATCTACATTATATTATATACATTATTTACAACACCTATATACTCTACAGAGAATAAAGTAGCAATATAAAATGTAGGTATATATATACTTATTCTAAATAGAATCTTGAAATATAAGTCACAAAATAATTATTTACTTATACTAGACATAAATAATCATTTAATAATAAACCAGTTCTATCCACTTCCCGCTCCTTTAGCCAGATATCCTTCCAATATTATTGTTCACTGCTTTTATTGATATACTATTTTGCGTCTATTCGTTATATATTGTTTATATATTTTATTATTTAATATATTTAATTAATTTTTGAGTATTAAATAATTAAATAATTAAAATTTCAAACATATTAATAATTTGTTCATTTAAATCACCATCGATATCCCCATCGATATCCTCATCGAAATACTAGGTACTTTTTGGTGTGGCATATGCTTTAGCATTTAAAACTTATAATTATCTCTATCTATTAAATAGAAAATATATTTATAAAACGAACGGCACTCATCCATTTAATAAGTGAATATTTTATTTATATTTGATATATTATTGAAAAAAAATATCTAATAAATAAATATTATTATTATAATATATATATATATTCCATAGATATGAGAAGTATATTACAACAAATTATATTATAAAGTTTTAAATTAATTTATACATAAAATAAATGTTATATAATTTTAATTGTAATATTAACCATTATTAGAACACACTTTAATCGATGTAAAGGCTGCCGCAATTTTTCTATCAATTTCACCATTCGTCATCTCTTTACAGTTACACTTATATTTATCTGTAATTATTTACAATTAATATAAACATCAACAGAATATATTTTGTAATAAAGTAACATAACACGGTTAAAAATTAGGGTACTAATAAACTTTAATTTAGGGTACAGTGAAGACAAATTTAGCACATAATTAACATTTACACTCCTATACCCTAATTAGGGTATAGGAGTATAACAATAATGTAGGGTATTGGTGGCATATTTAGGTCACATATATCCCTTTCCTGGGTTATAGATGAATACACTTTAATTTTGTTATCTACATGTTTCAATTATGTTATGAAATATCATAAACATATGATAAATAATTTCATAAATACATTATTTATAAAAATTAATATTACAGTATTATAATTAATTGATATTTTTATAATATAAAAGTGTAGGAAGATACCTACAAAGTGCTACTATATACTCTTGTGCTCATTTTAATATAAGATCATATAAAATAACATTATATTAAAAAACGAGTAAAGCTAATTTATATAAAATTGAATAGAGCAATGAAAAAATTGTAGTTTGCAAATCGCAGCAAACCTAAATTTATTTTTAAATTTATAGATTTATCTATTTCGATACTGCTGATAGTATAAATACTAATCACATTACGTAGATACGCAAAATCTTTGTTATTTTTATTATTATTTATCACGATTCGGGTTTCAATAAAAAAAACCTGGTTGACATAGTTGGTGTGTTATTTCATCCAGTGCTTTCCTTGCAGTGTTGCTTCTTTAGAGCTTAGCTCGGGTCAAGGAATATTCGGATTATACTGTAATTATTATAAGTTTTTTTAGATAAAATACAAATACATTTTTCATAAATAATCAAATATAAATATAAAATTAAATTAAAACAAAATATGAATACAGATAACCGGCGCCAACTTATTATATATATATATATATATTTATAGATTTAGTATCATTTAATATCAATTAGTGAGTATTATTGGTCTGTATCGAATATGATACCCTTTTATTTTGATTACTGAATATAAAGTCAAATTAAAAATACTTGTTTCGATATTATAAGAATTATATACATTTGTTGTTATTATAATTTTAAAATATTTTGACTTAGGCAAAAACTTGTCTTTAAAACTGACTTAATCAAAACAAAAAAAGGCCATATTCGATATTCTCTATGTAATCATAGTCTATGATATTTACTTAGCTCCTATCTATTAATACATGTTTTGTTCAAAATTCAAATCACTCACTCACCACCACCTGCAATTTTGCGATATATTTTGAACCAAAATTATCATTATTTAGAGAGATCAAGTGATTATATTTTTTAATCTCTGCGGCTAAAACTTAGTTATTACATTAATCTTTATTACATATATTTAATTATATGTGTATAACTAGTAGTATACATTTAATGTAATTTTAAATATTAAATTTGATTATAAAATATAATAATTATAATAAATATGATATGTGATTTTATATAACTTTTAGGAATCAGATTTATAGTAGCAGATATTTAAAAATATAATTATCTGAGAATTATAATAGTGATAGTGGCTGATCTAAATAGATTACAAAATTGTTTATAATTGTTTATAAAACCCTTTTATCTGCTCGATATCTAGTAAATGTATTAAAATAATTTGAAGCAGCCGATATTTGGCTATAAATATCAGATCGATATCGGGCTGTAGTTGTTGTGATATCAGCTTTAATGGTAAATGGACCAATACCACGAGAGTGACGTTTAAAAAAATAACCTGGTTAAGACATAGTTGGTGTGTTATTTCATCCACACTTTCGTTGCAGGGTGCTTCTTTAGAGCTTAACTCAGATCACGGCATATTCAGCGCATACTGTTCAATTTTCTGTTGTATACTAGGCAGGATTCCCAGTCATGTACGTATGTATCAATGCTGTATTAGTTGATATAATTTTAAATATTATACCTATTATAGGTTTTTTAGATAAAAATACAAATACATATTTCATATAGTTGGCAATATAGCATGTTATTGTATATTGTAACAATTATTACATGTTAGTTTTTATATATATATACATATATATGGTTAAATTCTATATCATTATATTACGAAAATACCACGGATAGTACGGATGGTAGGCAAAAATTAAATAACTATGAATAAAAAAGTGTATGCGTGTCTCTCAAGGCGTTCGTCGAGCGAATACATTATTCGTAGTTACTAATTACTTTGTATAGGCTCACTTCGGGATATAAAGAAGCTAAAAAAACTGATGAATAAAACTAAACAAAATAAATTAAATAACCCAAAATATCAATTAAAACGAATGGTCACCATTATGGTATATATGTATATTTTTATAAAGTCATTATTCCATATATACATGTTCTATTTAGATTTTATTTTCGTATATATAATAAATGTGCGTAACGCACGCCTTGCCCGCCGTGAACTTTGAACACGTGAACTTTGCTATTTATAGTTATTTAATTTTTGTAATTTTTTTTATCATCGGTATTCCCCCATACCACCGGCCTAAATAAATGATACATACTATATTTTACAATTTAATTTACAATTCCAATTACATTTGTTACATATTTTGATAATAATTATTATTTAAATACACATTTGTAAAAACATATGACTTTTAGTATGATTTAAAAAGCTTTGCGATTTTTAAATTAAGCTACGCTTTAAAAGTTCAAAATTGCCTTGTAAATATTCATAGTACCAGATTATCCGATGTTAATACATCAAGTTACGGATACAATACTCTGTTTATATTGTAATACATTTGGATCAACAGAACTATTGGTCAACCGGTCAATTCCACGGTCATTGTATGACCCCAATACAGTCATTTATACGGTCAGAACTATTGGTCCACCGGTCAATTCGATTTTTATTATCTAATATATAGTATATAATAGGGTTGATTCTGTTTTTAAAATTGGTTTTTTCAAATGGGTTTTTACGTCGGTTTTTTCAAGTTGTAAAAACCATGGTTTTTATGGTTTTTAACAAATTAATTTAACTTTTAAATTATAAATTATAATTGCCTACATTATATGTTATATCAGTGAGTGGGTAGGACTCTCATCTAATTACACTTATATGCCTACGATATAATGATTATGTGATAACAAATTTAATTACGCCACCATTAGGCAGAATATTCTAATTATGAATTATTTATATATTGAAATGTAAACATATATCGTTTTTATGATAATACATTATTATTAATAATAGCTATTTATATGTAATAGCCAAATATTACCAAACTTAATCATTTTACAAAATAATATGAAGTAAAGCACTGCTTTAAAAGCAGTGTTGATTCGGTTTTTAAAAGTGGTTTTTTCGTCGGTTTTTACGGTTTTTAACAAATTAATTTAACTTTTAAATTATAGTTTTTATGATAATACATTATTATTAATAATAGTTATTTATATGTAATAGCCAAATATTACCAAACTTAATTATTTTACTAAATAATATAAAGTAAAGTACTATTTTAGACTACAATTTTGAGTATATTGTAACGGTTACCAGACACTGTAGCCTACGATTTCAAAAGGGGTGGGACTATGGGCGTGGCTATAGCCGAAATACTCTAAACGCAAATAAAATAACTATAATATTTTTAACTATTATATAATCAAATTAAATGTTATAAATATGAATCAAAAATATAAAAATGATATCTATTCATTTATAATTATTTAACAATAATGGTTTTTAACTGAGGATCCTTTAAGTTTGAACTTATTAAATTTATTATAATGTTGAATAATAATTATGTTCCATTATATGATGTCTATATATTTAAAATTATAATGAAAATAATACAATTTAGTTAATTTTTTGTTATGAAAAAATTATAATTTGTACTTGTTTTAATTGTAATAACCGTAGAACCATAAAAACCGATAAAACCAGATAAAAACCGATAAAACCCGATAAAAACCGGGTTTTTTGGTTTTTACGTAAAAACCGAAAAAACCATCAACCCTGGTATATATAATATATAATGGTTTAGTTATACTAGAGGGGGATGCAAGAGTTGGGAATGGTTTTCAAAATTTTATCAGCAATTGAGGCGGCGGCGAGCGCGCATAGTGCTATATATATTATATATATATATATTATATGTATACTATATATAAATTATAAAATTTAATATAATATATATATATAAGTATATATACTATATATATAAATTATATAATTTAATATAATATATATACAGTGATGGGCACGATCACGATCGACGATCGTTTGAAAATGATCGACGATCGTGACAAAAATTTAAACATAATTTATATATATATATATTTATATATATATATTTATATATATTTATATTTATATATTTACATCAAGAAATAACAAAATAGTGGATATAATAATAAATTTTATTTATGAAAATGTTGAAATACGAATTAATTAATAATGAAATAATATTAATATAATGAATTTGCTTTCAATAGAACTAACAATTCAAAGTTAGTATCATTTAGTTTATTGCGTTTCGGTTTATTTATATTGGTAGCAATACTAAACATTCTTTCCACCGGCGCGGATGATGGGAGTATAGAATTGTATTTTATGAATAAAATTTGTATAATAGGATAATTATTTAGCATTCTAAATTAGTATTTTTACTATTTATATAATTAAGTATTTCTATTTCTACCGTTGATTTATAAGTGGATGGTCCATTATCATCAATAACATAGAATTCATCTGAATTAGTTTCGCTTTGTTCTGGTGTAGTTATATAAACCTCGTTATCTGGGATATGTCTATAAACATATTTCTTAAATGTATATAACAACATATCTTTTTCTTCTATGTAATTACTTAACCAATTTAAAGCAGCCCGGATTGATACGCTTATATAATAATACGATCGACATCCACAATCGGCGATCGATATCGACGATCAAAATAATTATACGATCGACTATGATAAAAAATGATCGATTAAAAAGATCGACGATCGTTAGAAAATGATCGTGAAAAGTCGTGATCGTGCCCATCACTTTATATATAATATAAATAAAACTCAGGCCTCACGCGTTTTTTTTTATTGTTGCGCTATAGTTTTAACCCGTCACCATATATAATATATTTTATATAAGCTGTATCAATATCGGTAGGCATTGATGAGTAAGTATAAACATATAATCTATTGTAAACTGTATTATACAGTTAAAATGACATAGTGTATACACGTTCGCAGACAGCCTCACTTGCTGGTAACATTTTGAAAACCATTCCCAAATCGTGCAGTAACCATACTAGAATATAAGTATTATATTTGGATTATTATATAACTTATATTAACTTATAACATATATACTACGGTCATTTATACGTTCATAACAATTGGTACAACGGTACATTCGATTTTTATAAAAATAATGACCGTAGTATATATGTTATCAGTTAATATAAGTTATATAATAATCCAAATATAATACTTATATTCTTAGAATATAAGTATTAATATATATATAATAATATAATTATTATTCTAATATAACTAAACCATTATATATTATCTATATAATATATATTAGATAATAAAAATCGAATTGACCGTAGGACCTACGGTCAATTCGATTTTTCGACCTACGGCGTAGGTCCTACGGTGTAGGACCAATAATTATGACCGTATTTATATATTATATACTTTTTCATCCTCTTTCCAATGGTATTAATAATTTTATTCTAGCTACAAAATAAAAAATCTCATTGCTATACCTAAATTATTCTAATATAACTAAACCATTATATATTATCTATATAATATATATTAGATAATAAAAATCGAATTGACCGTAGGACCTACGGTCAATTCGATTTTTCGACCTACGGCGTAGGTCCTACGGTGTAGGACCAATAATTATGACCGTATTGCAGTAATACAATGACCGTGGAATTGACTTGTGGACCAATAGTTCTGTTGATCCATACATTTTATATAAATATTTATTTATTCAATTTAACTTAATAATTACGTTATTATAACGATTATAACGGTTATACAAATTAAATAATAATTATGTATTATCATAATTATTATGATAATACCGTATTATAATTATTATTAAATAATTATGATATTTAATATCATATTAAATATCGTTCATTGACGAATTATAAATAAATAGAGTATTATACTCAGTATAATTATATGTCTAAATATGTAAAATTAACTATGTTATTCATATTTATTAATATATAAATATAAACTATATAGAATGATAAATGTAAAACTTTTATATTTTAAATGCGGTTATTTAAAAGTTTAATTTATTTACCTCTTATTTTTGTATGGATAATTTTGAAATATAATATAATTTGCCAAAGATAATTTGAAAACAAATATATAATCTTTGATATAACAATATACAGTAGTTGGTAAAATTATATAATTACCGCAGCCTAAGTGCTTTCATAAATAATTCGTACCATTAATTATAATTAATATATAATTATATATGTATATAATGATTTATAATGATACATGATGATGTATTAGGTTGTATCATTGATTACAAATAAAATATCATAAATATATATATATATAATATGATAATTTAAAATATATGAAAATTAATTTTTTCTTAAATTTATATAATATAAATAATTGCATATATTATTAAAATATACTATAAAATAGTATACATTTATACTTGAGATAATTAGTAATATACCTTACCCTTACCATGTTTAGCTTGCTCGGCAGTTTTCGAATATATTCCTCCAACCATTTCTATGTTGACGACACATAATTTTACAACATAATCATCATAATTATCAACATAATCATCAATAGGAAAATTAAAAAATAATACAATATAATATTATCATACGAAATGATTATATGAAATAAAAATCTAAAAAAAGATGCATGCACAATAGTAATAATAGTTAATAGATATTCAAGACACATAATTTTACAGCATAATCATTAATCTGAAAATTTAAATAATAACTAAATATAATATTATCATGCGAGGATATTACGAAATATAGATGAGATAAATCCAAGTTGATCTCAGTTTAAAAAAATAACTTGTATTAAACTGGGATATGTATATATACATACATATACATATATGTAAAAGTAAAAATACTATAGTAATTAATAACATACTCTTATATTATACGCAAATAAAGAAAATGGTTCGATCCGGCAAAAATCCATTAATGCAGATTATAAATCGGATCGAAGAAATACAATCTCTGTTTCCTGTGGAAGATATTATTAAGACAAAATCTGTAGGATTAAAACACCCAAACAATATAAATGAATATAAGGAATTTATATGTAGGAAACTAATGATAATATTAATGTTGTTTGTAAAGTTTATTCAAATGTATATCCTTTATATGACTTCGATAACTTTACTTCATATAACATCGGTTGTTTTGTTTTTGATATTAATGATTATTATATTGAACTAATATATTGTGCATATTTAGTTAATAATATAATTGTTATCCCGATTATGAAATATATAAAATGAAGTTGTTCGAGTTGGTGTGAAACCCCTTTAAAAGATTTTTAGATTTTTTTAGATTTATTTGGAAAAAAAATATCCGGATTTATTATTTTCCAATTTCATCCAAGTTTATCTGGATTTATTTGGATTTATATGGATAAAATATTTCCGGATTTGTCAAATCCAAATTTGTCTAAATTTATCTAGATTTTTTTGGATTTTTTTGGAGAAAAAAATATCCGGATTTGTAAAATCCAAATTTGTCCATATTTATCTAGATTTTTTTGGATTTATTTGGAAAAAAAATATCCGGATTTATTAGTTTCCAATTTCATCCAAATTTATCTGGATTTATTCGGAAAAAATATTTCCGGATTTGTAAAATCCATATTTGTCCAAATTTATCTAGATTGATTTGGATTTTTTTGGAAAAAATATATCCGGATTTATTAATTTCCAATTTCATCCAAATTTATCTGGATTTATTCGGAAAAAATATATCTGGATTTATAATTTCCAATTTCATCCAAATTTATCTAGATTTTTTTGGATTTATTAGGAAAAAAAATATCCGGATTTATTAGTTTCCAATTTCATCCAAATTTATCTAGATTTTTTTGGATTTATTTGGATAAAATATTTCCGGATTTGTAAAATCCAAATTTGTCCATATTTATCTAGATTTATTTGGATTTATTTGGATAAAATATTTCTGGATTTGTAAAATCCATATTTGTCCAAATTTATCTGGATTTTTTTGGATTTATTTGGAAATAATATATCCGGAATTATTAGTTTCCAATTTTGTCCAAATTTATCTAGATTTTTTTGGATTTATTTGGAAAAAGAATATCCGGATTTATTAGTTTCCAATTTCATCCAAATATATCTGGATTTATTTGGATACAATATTTCCGGATTTGTAAAATCCATATTTGTCCAAATTTATCTAGATTTTTTTGGATTTATTTGGAAATAATATATCCGGATTTATTAGTTTCCAATTTCATCCAAATTTATCTGGATTTATTTGGATAAAATATTTCCGGATTTGTAAAATCCAAATTTGTCCATATTTATCTAGATTTATTTGGATTTATTTGGATAAAATATTTCTGGATTTGTAAAATCCATATTTGTCCAAATTTATCTGGATTTTTTTGGATTTATTTGGAAATAATATATCCGGAATTATTAGTTTCCAATTTTGTCCAAATTTATCTAGATTTTTTTGGATTTATTTGGAAAAAAAATATCCGGATTTATTAGTTTCCAATTTAATCCAAATATATCTGGATTTATTTGGATTTATTTGGAAAAAAAATATCCGGATTTATTATTTTCCAATTTCATCCAAATTTATCTAGATTTTTTTGGATTTATTTGGATAAAATATTTCCGGATTTGTAAAATCCAAATTTGTCCATATTTATCTAGATTTATTTGGATTTATTTGGATAAAATATTTCTGGATTTGTAAAATCCATATTTGTCCAAATTTATCTGGATTTTTTTGGATTTATTTGGAAATAATATATCCGGAATTATTAGTTTCCAATTTTGTCCAAATTTATCTAGATTTTTTTGGATTTATTTGGAAAAAGAATATCCGGATTTATTAGTTTCCAATTTCATCCAAATATATCTGGATTTATTTGGATACAATATTTCCGGATTTGTAAAATCCATATTTGTCCAAATTTATCTAGATTTTTTTGGATTTATTTGGAAATAATATATCCGGATTTATTAGTTTCCAATTTCATCCAAATTTATCTGGATTTATTTGGATAAAATATTTCCGGATTTGTAAAATCCAAATTTGTCCATATTTATCTAGATTTATTTGGATTTATTTGGATAAAATATTTCTGGATTTGTAAAATCCATATTTGTCCAAATTTATCTGGATTTTTTTGGATTTATTTGGAAATAATATATCCGGAATTATTAGTTTCCAATTTTGTCCAAATTTATCTAGATTTTTTTGGATTTATTTGGAAAAAAAATATCCGGATTTATTAGTTTCCAATTTAATCCAAATATATCTGGATTTATTTGGATTTATTTGGAAAAAAAATATCCGGATTTATTAGTTTCCAATTTCATCCAAATTTATCTAGATTTTTTTGGATTTATTTGGATAAAATATTTCCGGATTTGTAAAATCCAAATTTGTCCAAATTTATCTAGATTTTTTTGGATTTTTTTGGAAAAAAAATATCCGGATTTATTAGTTTCCAATTTCATCCAACTTTATCTAGATTTTTTTGGATTTATTTGGAAAAAAAATATCCGGATTTATTATTTTCCAATTTCATCCAAATTTATCTAGATTTTTTTGGATTTATTTGGATAAAATATTTCCGGATTTGTAAAATCCAAATTTGTCCAAATTTATCTAGATTTTTTTGGATTTTTTTGGAAAAAAAATATCCGGATTTATTATTTTCCAATTTCATCCAAATTTATCTAGATTTTTTTGGATTTATTTGGATAAAATATTTCCGGATTTGTAAAATCCAAATTTGTCCAAATTTATCTAGATTTTTTTGGATTTATTTGGAAAAAAAATATCCGGATTTATTATTTTCCAATTTCATCCAAGTTTATCTGGATTTATTTGGATTTTTTTGGAAATTTTTTTTATTTTTAAATTTACAATAAACTTATTAATTATGAACCCTTTATAAAATAAGAGTATATTTGAAAGGTTTAACCACTTTTTTTTTTTGCCAAATCTTACCAAATCTTGCCAAAAAAAGTTTGCTGGGAAGGCCCTAACTACTCATCAGCCTGAATATATACGATCTTCACTACAATTGATACAACCTCTTAGAACTACAATATCAACTGAGGATGTCTTACGATTTGAAGTAAGCGTCCCCAATCTAACACGTACGACAAATGTGCTTTATCGTACGCTCTTCCTCGACTATGGAATCCTATTCCTCGTTCTATACGAGAAATTGTAAATTTTTCAACTTTTAAACGTAACATTGTAGAATATTTATTAAATCGTTAATTAATAATTCAACATACTTTTATATTTAAATTAGTGTTATACCTATATCTCCTTATTGTTAGTTTATAGTATTTAATTTGTTTTTTTTAATTAACACAACACTTAACAGAGCAAACATATTTCTAAACAATTGAGTGTTTAAATAAACCATTTTTATTTGATTTGATTTGATTAGTAGTAGTATACTATAGTATACTATAGTAATAGTAGTAGTAGTAGTAGTAGTAGTAGTAGTAGTAGTAGTAGTAGTATTAGTAGTAGTAGTAGTAGTAGTAGTAGTAGTAGTAGTAGTAGTAGTAGTAGTAGTATTAATAGTAGTAGTAGTAGTAATAGTAGTAGTA
The DNA here is from genome assembly GCA_964019155.1 of Osedax fenrisi. Lineage (NCBI taxonomy): Eukaryota > Metazoa > Annelida > Polychaeta > Sabellida > Siboglinidae > Osedax > Osedax fenrisi. The sequence goes on from OZ025243.1 coordinate 41,606,302, forward strand.
TTAGTAGTAGTAGTAGTAGTAGTAGTAGTATTAGTAGTATACTACTACTAGTAGTAGTAGGGGAAAGTAACCGTATACGGACTCTCGGTATCTCAGAAACCATAAATCCTACAAAAAAATGTTTAATGAATAAAATATTCATAATTATATATATAGTCTAAAAAAGTATTTTTTATTTTTAAATATTCAAAATATTGCTGATATATCCAATAAACTGATTTTATTATTTCGTTTTTAAATTTATGAAAACAAATTTCAACTTAAAACCTTCTCAAGAATATACAAATGTATTGGTATAAAAAATAACACTATATTATTAAAAAATAAAGCATTCTAAAATTATATATATATAATTTCTATATTTGTTATCAAATATTCATTTAGTTATAATCATATATCTAGAGGTCATATAAGTCCCTAATATGGACACTCTAGATGTCTTAATACGGACACCCTATAACCAATCAGCACGCAGCATATGAACTATTCTGATTTTCATCAAAATCACGTGCGTTATAATATTAATACCACCAATAAAGCTAAATCTACAATTTTTATTATTTAGATACTTAAATTGTATTATTAATTAAAAAAATAATAAAAAATAAATTATTAACTAATTAAATTAGAATAAATTGTTCATAAAATTAATTATAAATAATGTAATTGTAATTTGTCATATTAATTCATCAATAATATATAGTTTATCTAGTGGTATATAGGGGTCCGTATTCGGAAATGGGTACCGAATTCGGACACCCACGTTATCTATAGAATTAAAAGATTAAATAACATTTTAAAATCACAATAATATCTATAATCATATAATATTAATATTTTGTAATTTTTGAATAAAAATAATGAGTCATAAAATGTTAATACCATTTATTGTTAAAGTGTCCGTATTAGGTTACTTTCCCCTAGTAGTAGTAGTAGTAGTAGTAGTAGTAGTAGTAGTAGTAGTATACTGCAGTCTCAGTCTCAATACCTAAAGCATCGATTCAGTCTTAATGTAAATAACAATAGCATCGTTTAAGTCTCAGAATGGGTTAACTAAAGCATCGATGTAGTCTAAGTCTCTATAAAATGCATTGCAATTAACGCATGCTTATTAAAGGCATACTTCAAGTGTTAGTCTCAGTTTTCATAATCTCAATATAGTTTCAATGTCAGTTACCAGAATCATTGTTTTGTATATCAAACGAAAATAATTTCATTACAATACAAACTATCAGATAGGTATCATAAATAACATAAATATCATAAATAACTACCAGGAGTGTTAATTGATAAGAATCTTAATATGTTCATAAACACAAAAAGTCAAATCAGCCAACTATCAATTGTATAATATTAGAATTATAAGAACAAATATAAATTGTAATACATGTAAATTGCTAAATCACATTTTTATTGGACTATTGTAAGTTACAATTTGTAACATACTTTTAATTAATTTACCTCCTTATCAGTTAATGCCATTAAATAAAATTAGTCGATCGTCATTCGCGTAATATATAAATTAACACCAAGATCAATAGCCGATCAGAATAACTGAACTGATGCGACCACAACACCTACTATCAATTAATTTCCACATTATTTATAAATTACTGGTAACTACACATTTTGCATATCATCACAAGACACCAACATACCTCGCGAAATTAATAAAGCCATATTCAAGTCTGAGAGTACAGAGAACACATAATCTACATAAAATTAAAATCAACAACTCAAAAGAATCGGCAGACAACAGCAGATAATTTAGTATAGCGGCACATATCGAGTGGAACAAGATCGATATTGATATACTAACTTGTGCATCAACATCACCATTCAATACATTATTAAAAACTAATTAATTTATGATTGCTTATGATTTAAGTATTAAAGTATTTTTTTTATTTAATATATCACGAGCATATTTTATTTTGTATCTCATATTACTTGTTATTATAAAAACTTTTGTTAATTATCATTAAAAAAGTGTATAAACTAAAATAAAGAATAATATCTAGTTATCAAAAGAATTTTCGTTATAATAATAAGATAATATAAATAGTGATTAAAATTAAAATCAAATAATTAAGATATTATCATACCTATTAGTCATAGCCTATGACTCATAGGCTATTAAATATTAAAATTATGACATATATGAAATCTAATTAAAAATATTAATAATATTTACAATTATATTTTGTAATTTTTAAAATATTCGTATACTAAACGAACATTTGAGTATATTATAAACAAAATAGCCACCTATTGATACATATAATTAATATTATGTCACATGAAGTAGGAAACATTAATAAAATATGGATAAATATATAAAAATGATGTATAAAATGTAACTTCCAAAAATCATCATTTCGGCTCGATTATGTTTTTTAAGAGTCTCATCTCGGCTAGGGATCGTTTAACTAGAGTCTCGGCTCGTTTGACTAAAGTCTCTGCTCGGCTTGGGCTCATTTAGCTAAAGTCTCAGTTCGGCTCGGGCTCGTTTGACTAGAGTCTCGGCTCGGCATGGGCTCGTTTTTTTTCCGAAAATGAAATTCTCGGCTCGGCATCAAAAACCAATAGTCTCGGCTCGGCATCAAAAGCTCGGCATCATTTACATCCCTAGTACATACCTATATCTAAGTCACTGATGGATTATAAATAGACAAAGATTTTCCACTGCATAGGGTCAATACATATGATTCTTAAATGTCTACCTGTAGCTTGTGACCATACATGCACCTTATATGTGACTACTGAGTTCAGAGTTCACGAATAAAATAAATGTCATATTTTTAATTAATTTCTTTCTCTCAGAATATAACATTAATAAACTATGTAATCATTACGTTAATCAAAGTAATTTGTATATAGGTTAGTGCTTTATAATTAGTTATTAGCCTTTAGAATTATACTTGTCATTTAATTATCTTTTTTGTTTTTTTTGTTTATTTACATTAGTATTCTAAATCTTATTTCCGCTAATTTCGTATTAATATTTGTATTGTATTCTACGTCAATTTGTATTTGTATCACGTCGTTCTTTTATATTTATTATTATTTATTTATTTAAATTAACATTCTATATCTTATTTCAGTTAATTTCGTATTAACATATTTATTGTATTTTACGTCAATTTTATTTGTATCACGTCGTACCTTTTATATTTATTATTTATTTATTTATTATATTACCGGTATTTTCATATAAGTCTTTCATAGTATTTCTCTGATATTTACCATATCATGGACAACTTATGTAATCTCTGTGATACTACTGTTATTCCGACAACTAATTCATTCTTAACAAAATGTAATTTGTGTCAAAAGAACATATGTTTAAATGCACGGATCTCACGTTAAAGTCTGGCAAGTTCCTATCATCTAATGATGGTATAATTTGAATATGTTTAAGTTGTCGATCTGAAAATCGCGAAAATATTGATAGGCGCTTCGAAGAAATAAATGAAAAACTATCATCAATCGAAAGCTCTCTATCTAATCTCGCCGGCACGTCAGCGGTCGCAAATAGCAAACCACCATCTTTCTCAGAAATCGTACAATCTTCACTATAATCCATTCACACAATTAAAGTAGCAGAAGATAATAACGAAAAAAACTACCGGCAACTAAATCATATAATACACGGCGTCAGTAACTTGATAAACGGAGATGAATTTGTCAAAGAACTTTTTTCAATTCATCTAAAGACTGACATCAAGCCTAGCAGCATAAAACGCATTGGATCCCCCGGAATAAATAATTCTAATCTAATCAGGATCAGATATACGCCAGACACTGATAAAGCACAAATATAATCTTCACTAAAATTGCTTAAAACCGCGCCCTCGAAATTTAAGAAAATCAGAATCGCTGATGATCTAACATTCGAAGATCAAACTAAACTTAGAAAACTAAGAGATGAAGCAACCGAACTAAATAACGCTAATGAAGACTCAACATTAAAACATGTTGTACATTATAATCGTATCTCAAAAAACCATTATATCATAACGATAAAAGTACCAGACAAACCGGTACAATCCAACGAATCGGAACAATCTTCCGAAACGATAACAGTACAAGCCAACTAATCAGAACAAACTCACAAACCCGCAAAATCCGAAGAACAGGAACGAAAATCAGAGATAACTGACTGTACTATGCAGGCAGTACTCATAAATGCCCACTCAATATGTAACAAAACCGATTTATTATTAAATTTCTGTAATCTGAACTCTATCGACATTGCCTTCATCACCGAAATATGGATGCGAGAGATCAATAAGCCTACAAAATCACTACTATCGGCACCACCCTATAATTTTGTTAATTTCCCTAGAACCGGTAGAGGTGGTGGTTTAGGTATTCTATATCATTCAACAATCACTATATCTACACTGAAACATATCGTAACAACATCTATGGAATTGGTAACTGTATAATCACAAGAAGATATCATCCAGCCATCAAAGTTTTCATTATTTATCGACCTCCTAACCTATATTTAAAAAAATTGATAAGTGACTTCATAGAACATGTAACACCAAACACAACTCAAAATACAATCATCCTCGGAAATCTCAACATCCACGTCAACAAAATCAGTCAGGCGTCAAGTACTGATTTCCTCGATCTATTGGAGAATAACAATTTGAAACAACATATTGATTTTCCCACACATACATGCGGAAATATCCTCGATCAAATCATTACTAGAACAAATAATACTATAACATCAGACTTTGAGCAATCAATTATTTTCTCAGATCATTATGCTATTATGTTTTTAATACATTCATCAAAACCATCACAAGCAAAGAAAAACATCAGCTATAGAAAACTATCTTCTATTGATATGGATAAATTTAAAGTTAGCGTTACAAACTCACTCTCTAACTCAACTGGTATTCACTCAATTGAGACATTAAACTGCAGTCTAAGTGAACAATTAAATATATTCGCTCCATTGAAATCACTAAATATCACTGAAAGATATAAACATGAATGGTACGATGAAGAATGTTCGAACAATAGAAGACATCTTAGAAGTTTCGAACGAAAATACCGCAAATCTAATACCATCAAGAACCTTACATCATTCCGACAATTACAATGCCAACATAATCACTTGTTACAGAAAAAAAGATCCAATTACAACCTTCAATCGATCACAGATGCCGGCAGAGATCAGAAAAAGTTATTTAAACTCGCCAATGATCTACTAGGTAGAAATTGTAAAAATCAATTACCAAATAATGAAACTGACTTGAATTGTGCACAGAATTTTAGTTCATTTTTTAATAGCAAAATCAATATTATTATTATTAACTCGTTACCACATTGTTTTACGACACCACACTCATTATATGACAATACTTGCTTATTCGAAACATTTATCCCACCAACAACTGATCTCATCATAAAGTTTATTAAATCTAGCAAATCGACTTCATTAAATGATCCTCTGCCTATAAGTATTTTACACCAATTAACAAGGTTAATAGCTCCTCACCTTCAATCTATCATCTGTAGATCACGGTTAACTGCATCATTTCCCTATAGCATGAAAAATGCTATTATAACCCCGCAAATCAAAAACATTAAGTCTGATCCCAATGATCTCAAAAACTATCGACCAATTTCGCAATTAACAATTTTTTCAAAATTTTTCGAACGCTGCATTAACCATCAAATAGTGTCCTATCTCACGATTAATAATATTCTACATCCACATCAAAGTGCATACACACCATGCAAAAGCACTGAGACCGCACTTTACAAAGTAGTCAGCGATATTCAAATGAATAATCATGGGACGCTTCTTGTATTACTAGATATGTCTGCAGCATTCGACACATTAAATGCATCGCGATGCACTGATCAATAGATTATTAGCTATCGGCTTCCGAACCAAAGCGCTATCCTTACTCAAATCATACATATAAACAGATTCAGTGAAGTAAAAATTGGACCAGAATGCTCAAAACCACGTCTCCACACACACGGAGTACCCCAAGGCTCAGTACTTGGACTGCTATTATTTAATATCTACTTATCTCCAATTTTTAAAATATTCTTAAATCACCCAACGATATTGTTCCACACGTTCGCCGATGACTTTCAAATGTATACCCAGGCCAATAATCATGATGACATATCTGCGCATGCACGTCTAACCAGTTGTATACTAGAATTAATTACCTGATTCACGATTAACTCGTTGCAAATTAACCCTATGAAAACTAAAATCATTTATATCAGTCAGAATAAAACCAGTAAGCCACTACCATTCACCTTTACGTTTGCCGGCCTATCCATTAAATAATTACCATTTATTACTAACCTCGGTGTAATTTTCGACCATTCGCTTGATATGAAAAAATTTATTTCACACAAAATACGCAGCATAAACCACCAACTTTATTGTATAAACAAAATTAGGAAAGTCTTAACTTTTTTTCTTGTAAAATGTTAGTGACAAGTCTAGTTCTTTCGGTGTTTGATTATTGTAATTCACTTCTATGCCATTCACCTATATCTACACTCAAGCCGCTTATAGCACTACAGCGTTATGCCGTCCGTATCATTTAATACATACCACACAGAGCTGATAATAACCACATCAGCATCACATCATTAATGTGCGATCTACACTGGCTACCGGTAAAGAAACGAATCGTGTACAAATGATGCACACTCATGCATGCGGCTATCCACTATGGTCCATAGTCTATGGAACACCTGATTATTTATGTCTGTTAATATCCGTAATTCAGCAACATAGGAGTCTCCGTTCTCGTCACATATTCCGAGTAAAGGCTATAGAAGTTCCAGCATACAGTAATACTGGCTCATTCGTCGAATATGGAGTAAAGGCATGGAACGAACTTCCCGATATTCTGCGGTGCACCACATCAAGAACTGAATTCAAGAGAGAATTAAAAACTCACCTTTTCTCACCTAATGAATGATACATTTAACCCTTATTTATTTTCCATCGTTTATATAATCCATTTAATCACATATTTTTTATGAATGTGTACACACCTTTGTTAACGTTTATTTTCCGTTTAAAAAGTATTTAAATAAAATTTAATAATTTAATAATAGTTTAACTTATTCAAACATAATTAATACAGTAATTTATTTTTTTATATTTTACATTTTATTATAGAACAATACGCACGCGTATGTTGTTGTTGTTGTTGTTCGCGGCGTAGCGTTCACATGGACGGGAGTCCATGCGCAAACGCTATTACAGCCTCTGGTTGTTCAATCAGGGCTGACAGTAGGGGCGTCGCTCCCCCAAACTCACGGATTCGTCTTCGAGCTGTGGCCGGGCACTCTTGGAGCCAGTGCTCGAGCGTCTCTGGGGCTCCTTGGCAGTGTGGACAGGTCGCGGAGGAGTCAGCATCGACAATGTTTCGGTATGCTGCCAGCTTGTGGCAGTGGCCACTGCGGAGCTGAGCTAGTAGGACCGAATCCTTTCTAGAGAGGGAGACTGGGGCTCGCTTGCCGTTAAAGTCCGCTTTGGTTCTCTCGTGGCTTATGGCCGGGTCCATCGTTTCTCTCTTCGTGAAGGCTTTGGCTGTCTGGAAGGTTATATCTCCATCCGTTGCCGATGGCTCGTCATCTGAAGCTGCCACTGCTCCGGCTTCGACGTCCGCCCACTTGTTTCCGATGAGCCCTATATGGCCGGGGACCCATTGTAGCGAAACACGTGTATTCAGCGAGTTCAGGATTCGGCGGGTCTCTGCTAGGTCTGAACCATCGCTCAATCCAGGCGACTGTAGTGCTGTCAGGGTTGACTGGCTGTCGGTGCAGATAATGAAGGGGCCTTGGTTCTCACGGTTCTTGATACAGCCAACTGCCAGTAACATCGCTGTCACTTCCGTCTCATATGACGACGTGATACGTCTTCCCTTGCGTGTGATGGAGGTGATTTTGAATTTTTATATCCTCTTTCCGCCGATCCGTCCGTATAGATGGTGATCTCCACTTCTCCGGCTGCCGCGATGGTGTCCACTGTGTCCGTGAGCAGAGTTCTCTGGTCACAGGACTTATCGCTGCCGCCATTTAGTCGCGTATCTACCGTCCATGTTGGGTCTCTGTCCCAGTTCCAGGGTGGCGCTTTCTTTGGAGCAAACCTCTCTCTAGGCAATTGGTCCAGGCCGATGCGCGCGCATTTTGCTTGAGCTAGGGTATGAAGCTCGACCTTTTCCATTTATGCTCGATAGGCGAGGTGAACAGTTTGTGGCGTGGGTTGCCGGCGGGGAGCCTAGCTGATCTTTCCCAGGCAACAATGCAGTTACGCATGATCTGCGTCTCGAAGGAAGTTAGCTCGGCCTCCGTGCGTAAGCATTCGAGGGGTGTTTCAGCCAGTTGACCTGTTAGGATACGTAGAGCCCGATTCTGTACTCGTTCCAGAATGGCAACGTTCGACTTCGCGAGCCACGGTTGCCAAGCCGCGCCGCAGTAGTTCAGTGTGCTGTGAATCAGTGCTGTATATATCCACGTCATGCATCGTCTGCTCCATCCCCACTCTTTGGATGACAGGGAGTATAGGATCCGGATCCTGGACATAACTCTGAGCTTGAAAGAGTCGACATGTGGCCTAAAGGATAGCGAGCGGTCAAAGGTGAACCCGAGGAACTTGGGATTCTTGTTGAATATGAAAGGCTGGTTATTGAGGGTAATCGACGGAATCCACTTTGCTTCATGAGTGTCGGAAGTGAAGAACGACACTTCACACTTCGACGTGTTCAATTTTAGCTTGTGGAGATAACTCCATGCCGATACCCTGTGCACCGCCTCTTGTACCTTGCTCTCAGCAACAGTCTTATCGCGGTCTTGACTCCAGATCGCCATGTCGTCCGCATACATGCTGACGCTCACCCCGCTCGGGACTTCTTCTCTAATACCATTAATATAGAAGAGGAATAGTAGGGGTGATAGTACAGCTCCCTGGGGCACTCCTTGTTGCATCTTTCTGCTGGCGCCGATAACGCCGTCGATCCGCACAGCTGCCTTTCTGTCGCTGATGAATCCTCTGATCCAGCGGACGATAGTCCTCGATACGCCTTTCTCCATCATCAGCTCAAACAAGCGATTGCGCCATACCGTGTCATACGCCTTACTGTAGTCCAGTAGTGCGAGGACGCAGCGCTTAGCGGGTCGAGTCTGGAAACCGTTACTGACTGCTTGGGAGAGGCGGAGGACTTGATCCTCGCAGGATCTGAGGGTCCGAAAACCAGCCTGGTCCTGGCACCACCAGTAATTGGACTCTGCCATGAAGGAGAGGCGGCTTTCCACCATTCTCTCCATGGTTTTTGCCACGCAGGATGTGAGCGATACTGGGCAGAAGGAGTCGATCTGACTTGCCGGCTTACCCTTTTTCAATATGGGGACAATTATAGCCTCCCTCCATGAAGCTGGGCAAGATCCTGTTTTCCATGAATCATTGAAAATGCGCAACATGAAGCTGGCTGCGATTGGGCCCATGGTTTTGATGAACCTTGGGTGAATCTTATCCTTCCCTGGCGCGCCTTTGACTTTCATCCTTGTGATTGCGTTGGACATTTCTGCGGCATTAAATGGTATAGAGCTCGGATACTCAACTATTGGACCTATTAGGGAGCGGCGCACTGAATTCTTAATTCGGCATGCCTTGGGTATACTCAACCTACTGGTAACAGCGTACCTTTGTAGGAAGACGTCTGCTTTGGCCTTGTTTGTTATGTACTCCCTCCCCTCGTGGACCAATGTTTCATTCCTGATGCTTGCTGTGTTCCTTACGCTTAATGACTTGATTGTGCTCCAGATCTTGTGGGGTTTCGAACTTGAGTCAGAGTCTTCGAGGAATTCCTTCCATCTATTCTCCTTGCTCTCTCTGATCATATCCCGCACTGTCATACATGCCTCAATCCATTCAGCCCGCTTGTTCGTGATGTCTCTCCTCAGCGCATTTCGTCTCTTCACAGCCTCTCGTATGTCCCTGGACATCCACTCCTTACCATTAACACTACATTTGACTTTGCCAATTGCCTTGTTGGCCGCGTCAATCATTGCCATGTTCAGGAATTTGGATCTGGAGTCTAGAGAAGACTCGTGTATGGCCGCTGGTGCTGTTATCACCGCTTCGTCTACCGATTCAGAAAATAATCGGAAGTTAGCAGACTTCCAGTTCCAATTGAGTTCGGTACGGGATGGGGCGTTCAGAGTTGTCACTTGACAGTCAACGGTGATGAGTATGGGGAGGTGATCCGATCCTAGGCATTCGGTCGTGCTCCACTCCACTCGGTCCAACCAACTGCTGTGAATGAGGGTTACATCGGGCGCGCTGCTGCCTCCGGTACCTGGGTTAGTCCTTGTTGCGGCTCCGTCGTTCGCGATGCAGAAATCTTTTTCCATCAGCCACTCTTCGAGATTCGATCCCAGAGAGTCTTCAGGTTGCCATCTGTCCCACATTTGACTGTGTGCGTTTAGATCGCCCCCTGTGATTGCGTTCCGGTCGTGAGGCAGTTCCGACATCTCAAACTCGTTACCGTGGTTTGCTCCTCTTGACGGGGGGCAGTAGACGTTGGATAGTAGAGTCTTGACGAAAGGTTTAGCTCTCAATTCAATCGATTGAATCTCCAGTAGAGAATTCTGGGCACTGGGCGTGTTGTCAATAGTTGTGAAGGGTATATCTTCCTTAATAAAAAAGAGAAGTCCCCCACCACTACCGACGCCACTGTCTTTTCGGACTGTAGAGTAGCCCTTTATAGCAGGGTTCTTGTCCAGGGCCCTCAGCTTCGTTTCCTGGATCATGATAATGTCGAGATTGAATTTCCTTATTCGGTCTTCGAGCTCTACCATCTTGGTCCTGATCCCGTTAGCGTTCCACTGTAGTATTTTGAGGCAGCATCTTCTGCTCACATCGGTCTTTCTCGACGGGGCAGCTTGGCGCCGGTCTCCGCTATCCAATCCCTTGTTGTTCGCGCTGGTCGAGCAGTTTTCGCAATGCCAGGAGCCGTTGGATATGTGCATGCTTTGTTCGCCTCTCGACATATTAGAGCAGCTTTTGTGGAAGGTACGCCGGCATCCTATGCAGACGAGCGGGTGGGGCGAATATCTTACAACTTTTCCGCATTGCAGGCATCGCTTCTTAGGCTCGCTGGTTCCTGAAAGCCTTGGGGCTCCTATCGGTTGTCCAACCAGTGTGGGTACGGTCGATTGTAGGGGAGGCGTACAGGGACGGGGTGGGACGCAGTCGCTGCAGGTCCAGTTTCCTGGAGTCTGTGACACTCGTCTCAGGCCGCTACATTTATCTTGTTTGTGTGAGGTCGCAATGCACGAGCCACATTTGAGGTGCGGCGTATTGGTTCTCAGCATCCTTCCGCAGGGCTTGCAGCATATTCCAGGGCCGGGGTTCGCTTCCACATCGCCAGCTCTCATCAATAGCATCCGGACCACCAGAGCTGGTAGGTGTCCGGACCACAGAAAAACCCCCGTGAGTGTGGGGGGGGGGGCGGCGTTCCAACCGGGCCTTGGGCCCGAGACTGTAAAGCCGAAGTAAGGATTCTTTTCGCCATCTCGATGAGGTGGACATGGAGCGCCGCGGGAAGGCAGAATCGTAGCTCCACTGTTGTTGTTGTTGCTGTTGTTTGCGATGAGGCATCACATGGACCAAAGTCCACGTGCGAATGCTAGTACAGCCTTAGGTGATTCCATCAACACTGATAACGGAGGCGCCGCTCCCCCAAATCCGTGAATGAGTTTTCCCACTGTGGCCGGACATTCCTGAAGCCAATGCTCAAAAGTTTTCGCTCCTTCTTTGCAGAAAGGATACTGTGATAAAGATTCACTGATGATGCTTCTGAAGGCGGCTAATATTTTGCAGTGGCCGCTGCGGAGTTGCGCCAGAAGAACTGCTTCATTTCTCGGAAGCAGGATTCTATCCCGTTTTCCACTATACACTGCTTTCGTCCTCTCGTGGCTGACAGGGAGATCCGTGATTTCCTGGATGATGAGTGACCTCGCAGCTCGGAACGTGATACCCTGATACCCATCAGTCCTTTGGTCCTTCGAGATGGCCGCTTCCCCGCTTCCTCATCCGCCCAGTCATTGCCTATAAGTCCGCAGTGGCCTGGTACCCATTGCAGAAGAACACTGCATTTTACTCTGGTGAGATTCTTCCTTAACTCGTCTAGGAGCCTTCCGTCCTTCCTGCCTGAGCTCTCGATGGCGATTAGAGCCGACTGACTGTCTGAACAGATTATTCCTTTTGCGTAATCTACCACATTTTGTAAGATCCATTCCGTTGCAAGTATTAGCGCGGCTACCTCAGTATCGTACGAGCACGTCCATCTAGAACCTGTGCAGGAGCTTATGTGTAATATAGTAGGGTTACTTGCCGCGCCAGTAGTGACAACGGCAGCGCTTCATTCATTCGAACACCGCCCTGGGCTGAACCGTCAGTGTAGATGGTAGTCTGCCACTCCTGCAGCACCAAGAGTGGTGATGGCGTCCACTAATAGAGCTTTGTTGCAGTGGCTTTTCTTACTACTGCCGATAAGGGTTGTCCTTATTGACCAAGGCGAGTTTACTATCCATTTCCAACCAGGTAAGTGATTTATGGAAAGTTCTTCCCTTGGTTACTCGTCAAACCCTAATTTAGCACACTCATCCTTTCACATGTCACTGAAGCAGTTCATCTTCTTAGCGGTGTAGTTGACGTGACTAGTTTACGTCTGGGATTTTCCCTTGGTAAACGGGCCGACTTCTCCCATGCTATAAGTCAATTACGTCGAATTGAGGTTTCGAAGGAAGGTAATTCTACCTCCAACCTCAAGCATTCCAGGGGAGTATCTGACGTGTGTCCTGTCAATACCCTAAGAGCCCTGTTCTGAATACGCTCAAGGATAAGGACGTTTTTCTTAGCGAGCCAGGGCTGCCACGCCGCACCACAGTAGTTGAGAATACTATTGATCATGGCAAGAAAGATTCCGAAGGCTCCCGCAATTCCAACCTTACTCCTGTTGTCTCTGCTCTGAGCCCATACCGCAATATCATCAGCATACAAGCTCACCTTGACACGCTCCGAAGCCACATCCCTGATCCCATCTATGTAGAACAGGAAGAGCAGCGGAAAGAGGACAGCACCCTGCGGTATACCTTTATGGAGCTTGAAGCTTCTGCCTAGTGCACTGTTAGAAGTAATGGTACTAAGAGTTAGCCTTAAAATGTGTAATACCATTAAAAATGTGTAATACCATTAAAAACAGTATATATTGTCTAATGGTATTTGAACACCAACTACCTTTAAAATGATGGTATTCTTCACTTTAAAAGTCAAGAACCATTACATATGTGATTCCAAATGTTAATGGTATTATGCATTTTAAACTTGAAAATACCATTAACTTTAATGGTATTCTTCACTTTAAAATGTCAAGAACCATTATATATGTAATTCTAAACTGTAATGGTATTATGCATATTAAACCTGAAAATACCATTAACTTTAATGGTATTCTGCTTTTTATAATGTCATGAACCATTACATATGTAATTCCAATATGTAATGGTATTATGCATTAATTGATATAAGTTCTATAAAATATTAAGAAACATTATATATGAACTATAGTTAGTAACTATTAGTTACACAATGTAACTGTATGTTTGTTTGTATGTATGTATTCATGTATATATATATATATATATATATATGTATGTATGTATACATATATGTATGTATACATATATGTATGTATACATATATGCCCAGCAAACAGTAATAGCCTCATAGTAGCAGCATAAGAGAATATTTAATAGCCTCAGATGATTACAATGTGATATTATACTGCTATTATGTTGCTATTAAATATCTATTATGCTGCTATTAATTTATCATGCTATTATGCTGCTGTTATGTTACTATTTAATATCTATTATGCTATTATTATGCTGCTATTAATTTTAAAAGTATATTATGCTGATATTCTAATAATAGCAACATAATAGCAGCATAATAATAGCATAATACACTTTAAATAGCAACGTAGCAGCAGCATAATAACATGACAAATTAATAGCAGCATAATATACATTTAATGACAACATAATAGCAGCATAATAGAACAATATAAACATTTGAGGCTATTGAATATGCTGTTATGCTATTATGACTCAACATGTATGAGGCTATTACACATGTGTTGTCGAGACGGACCCTTGCTTTACGGTCCAATAGGAATCATTTGATCCATCTGATCATTAATAGCGGCACTCCTTTGTCCAATAATATTTCCAGCAGCCTCTCTCTCCAAACCGTGTCGTAAGCCTTACTAGAGTCTAGCAGTGCCAGTACTGTACGGGAAGCAGGACGTTCTTGAAAGGCGTCACTGATGGACTGTGACAGTCGCAATACCTGGTCCTCACACGACATCATGTAACTGAAACCCGCCGGATCCTTCCTCCACCACCCATTACATTCGGCCAGATAGGACAAGCGACTGGCTACCATACGCTCCATGGTTTTCGCAATGAACGAGGTGATAGAGACTGGCTTAAAAGAGTCAACTTAGCTGGCAGCTTTACCCTTCTTTAACAGGGACAATTACAGCCTCTCTCCATGACGACGGGCACCTACCGTAACTCCACGAAGCATTGATAATATCAAGGAGGTACCTCAATGCTATGGGTTCCAAAGCCTTTACAAATCTAGGGGAGATATTATAACCAGGAGCCCCTTTGACTTTCATGCTATCTATGGCCGCCTTCAGTTCCGACAATTTGAATTCTTTACAACTCTCTTCTGCTACGCTATCAGCACCTAGTACTTTACGGATCGCTTTTTTCCGGCGATCCAACTTTCCTATCTGTGGACGGCTGATCTCAGCATATCTAGCCATGAAGACATCTGCTTTTTCGCGGCTTGATGAGTAGTGTTTCCCATTGTGGATAAGGACTTCGTTCATGATGCATCCGGAATTCCTCCTGCTGAGCGATTGTATTGTATCCCATATCTTGCTAGGGTCAGAGCTCATTTCCGCGTCTGACAGGAACTCCTTCCATCGCTCCTCCTTACCATTTCTGATCAACATGTTAACCTCCCTGCATGCTTCGACCCACTCAACTCTCTTTTCTGCAATGTTGCGCCTTAGCCTATTTCGCTTCTTGATCGCATCTCGTATCTCCCTCGTTAGCCATTGCTTACCGTTAGATATGACCTATAATTTGCCAATGGATGATGCCGCAGACTCTAGTATGATATTATTTAAGTGGGTCGCTCTAACCTCTAAAAAGCTCTTTGGTTGTTTTTCAGTCATGGAGCGAAGGGTATCATCCACCTTCGCGGCGAATCCTACCATATCCGCTCTCTTCCAATTCCACCTGAGCTCCATGACTGGTTGAACCTTAAGCGCCTCAATTCTGCAAGTTATATGAAGGTGGTCTGAACCCATGCAGTCTGTAGGACTCCACTCCATCTTTTCCAGCCAGCTGCTGTGTACATACATTTTACATTTTACATTTTTCGGTTTTCGGACTGCGAACAGTGCTTATAAAGCAAGCGGCCGAATCACCAAAATGATATCCGGTGCACTTTTACCACCTATTTCCGACATTAACGCGCGTAGCGGATCCATCATTGTCGACGCTAACATTGTTATTTATGAGCAAATCCTCAATCTTTCCGCCCATCCCGTCATCTAGTTCACACTCGTCCCATGTGTTAGAGTTCGCATTGAGGTTACCCCCTATCAGTGTGTTCTCCGCACTAGGAAGTTATGATGTCTGGAATTCATGACCTTGTAGTACACCTCTAGTGGATGGGCAGTAAAGGTTTGCGCAGGTGATATTGTGGAGAGAATCATCGCAAATCTCTACTTTTAGCATCTCGAGAAGTGACTCCCATTGAGCAACCTGGTTACTCTTGACTGTGAAAAGGGATATCTTCAAACGTTTATAAAAGTAATCAGCCCTCCTCCTCTCCCATACTATCTATCCTTACGGATTGTGGAGTAACCTGGGAGAGACGTATTCCTGTCCATGCTGCATAGCGTGGACTATTGGATCATGATCAAGTCGATCTCTGCCGGGTCCTATCCTCCAGTTTTACTATTTTGTATGTAAGCCCATTGGCATTCCAATGTAAAACCTTAAGACTGGACCTCGACCTGACCTCCGCTTGTCTAATCGCATTATCCTGTGACTGGCCGGTATTCACGAACCCATTATTGGTCTGGGCGTTATTGCATATATCGCATTTCCATAACCCAGACTCTAAATGCACGACCTGTTCAGCTCGGGACAACTTAGAGCAACTTTTGTGGCAGTCTCTTTGGCACCATGCGCAGATTAGCGGTTGTGTAGTAGCTCTGACCACTCTGGCACACACCAAGCATCTTTTCATCGAAACTGCCGGCCCCGCTTTATTGTGGGCCCCGAAATTTAACACATCAGTATGCTATTATTAGTGGTGGGCTGCCTGTTGATGCTCCGTGGTGCCTCACACTCGTAGCATCTCCATGAGGAGCTAGCCAAGGCAGCTCTCTTCACCCCGCTCCAACTTCTTGCTTGTGTAACGCAGCACCACACCCTGTGCACGTTAGGTGAACTTGGTTGACCCGAATCTTTCTTCCACAGGGCTTGCACTTGACTCTATCCGACGTTCCATGGTTGGACTCGACGTCTTCGGCACGAATTAGCAGACTCCGGATCAGCAGGGCCGAGGGCAGCTGACCTGTCAAGAAAAACACACACGCGAATTGTGGGGGCAGCGCTCAGTCATGCCTCTGTCCAGGCCCAGTCTCAGGCCACACAGACCGGTCTTTGTGGCCTGAGACTGAACTTGCCGTGTGATTTGACCTTTTTACCATAGTGGGATGTACGAAGAGCGCCGAGAGAAGGCAGGTCGATAGCTCTCCTGTGTCATTGTTATTATTATTGTTGTTGTTGAACGTATTTATTTAGATACATCATTAATAATGATAATTCTATAATGTGTATCGAACAATATATATCACTGATACAAATAGCGAATATAATAGTCTATACTTCGCACGATAATATTTACGATGCGAAACGAAAATAATTGGCAATAAGACATTTTTTAATTTCTTTTTAAATATATAAATCTATAGTTTTTTTATTGCTAAGTGAATGGGGTTATTCCATCTAATTGATGAAGATGAACTGCATTTGTTCCTTTCGTATTTGATTCAATGGGAAATTGGTTGGTGTAATTTAATGGAATTTGTATTTCGTAAAAATCTAGTATTTGTTTTAAGTTTTATTTTGATATGTAAATTACAGGGTAAGTTGTACGTAATAGTCTTTTTTAATATTGTAAGTATTATATAGTTGATATAGTCTTCAGTGTTTAGCCAGTTAAGTTTTTTACATAAGTCAGTAATGCTAGTTGTATAGTCCGTTTTCTATAGTCGGTATGTATATATATATATATACCTATTTATAATTGAGCGATTAATTATTTTGTCTAGTTTGTCTATTTTCAGTTTACCAGATCCTAAGAATTACAATATTGTAGGCTGGATAGTATGAGAGTCTGAGTCCGTAGTTTTGTAGAATTTCTATTTTAGTATAGTCGTATTTGTGTAAGGTTAAATAGCTATTCAGTCGTCATTGGGTAAGTAAGCTGTAATGTTTATCTATATTAAGTGTATTATTAAAATAGTCGCCTATAGGCCTATAGATATTTAAAAGAATTGGTGGGAATGATTTTTTGTTGATTAATAATAATTTCAGGGAAGTAAGTATTTGGGTCATTACTAATGACCCAAATACTTACTTCCCTGAAATTATTATTAATGACCCAAATACTTACTTCCCTGAAATTATTATTAATCAACAAAAAATCATTCCCACCAATTCTTTTAAATGACTCATTAGTGATATTTAATAGTTCAGTTTTATTGTGTTTTATTGACATTATTATTAATCAACAAAAAATCATTCCTACAAATTCTTTTAAATGACTCATTAGTGATATTTAATAGTTCAGTTTTATTGTGGTTTAGTAGTAGGTTATTAGTTGTTAGCCAGTGTTGTAGTTCATTTAATCATTATTGTAGTTGCGTATAGTTTGTTATCGTTACGTGTAGTTTTATGTCGTCTGCGTATAAATTGTAAGTAACCGATGGATAAAGTTTCATAATTATTTGTAATGGAATAAGATATATAGAGAAGTGAATGGTAGAAAGTATTGCACCTTGAGTAATACCGTAGTCGATGGTATATGATGTAGAGTACTTATTTCTGATTTGTATGAAATAATTTCTATCTTTAATAAAATTAGAAAACCATTCCATTGGTTTATCTTTTATTCCAATGTTTCTAAGTCCTTCTAACAGTATTTCATGTCTAAGGATGTCTAATGAAGAGGATAAGTCAAGTAGTATTAGCTGTATGCTTTGTCCATTATTTAGTGAGTTCACTATTAATTATAGAGGTATTGGGTCGTGTGGTGAAGAGCATCTAGTAGTGACAATATAATTCTAGATTGCAGTATTCGTCGGTAATGTAAAATGTGTTAGTGTAAAAGTGCATAGTACGATGTGGAGTGCATTGTAAATATGGTTACATGTATGTACATGTACATTGTATATTGTAAAAGTCAGTCTATTACAAATAATATCAATTTTGTCTTTGAAATATTCTGCAAATTGCTTACATAGTTGATCATCGGGAAATTGGGGAAGCGTAGACACATTTTTTTTCCTAAGAGGATTTTAGTTATTTAATAGGGTAAAAGTTGCCAAATGTTGTTTGTAATCGTATGAGCAAGATTTAATTTTGTCAATAAGTAATTTTTTTTAGTAGATATAAGTTCATTCCTGTATATATATATATATATATATATCTATTTTTTCGTAGTTCAGTTAAGTCTAAATGTGATGATGATTTCGTAAAATTCTACAATATTTTCTAAATAACTTTTAAATAATTTAATTTATAGTTAAACCATAGTGTTTCGTTATGTAGTGTCAATTAGTTTTTATTCAGTGGTGCATGTTAATTTAGTAGTTGTTTAGTATATATACACAATATATAGTGTACACAACAAACAATAATAGCAGACTTAAATACTTTTTAAATGAGTAATAAATGTTAAGACAGATTTAAATACTTATTAAGACAGATTTAAATAAATCTTATATATGGAGATTAATCTTTAAATAATTATTAAATCAGACTTAAATCAGGCTTTAATACTTAATTATTAAAGAAGTAGACAGATGTTTTAATAATTAAGTAGTAAAGTAGTAAAGACTGATTTAATTCTGATTTAATATTCTCCATATATAAGATATATTTAAATATGTCTTAATAAGTATTTAAATCTGTCTTAAAATTTATTACTGATTTAAAAAGTATTTAAGTCGGCTATAATTGTTTGCTGGGTACACTATATATAGTGTATATATACTGAAAATATACTGATTTAATTCTGATTTAAAAATCTCCATATATAAGATATATGTCTTAATAAGTATTTAAATCTGTATTAAAATTTATTACTGGTTTAAAAAGTATTTATGTCGGCTATAATTGTTTGCTGGGTACACTATATATATATATATATAGTGTATATATATATACTGAAACAACTACTAAATTAACAAGCATGTTAACCGACGACTTTTCAGACTGGCTAATAAGTTGTTATCTACCAACAACCAGCATTACTAACATCTATAACTAACATTTATCCATTACAATTAGGATGTCTCTTCTCCAAAATATTTTCTAATAAGATTGACTCCATCATAATAAAGATCAAGAACTATAACCATACTGCCAACTATCATTCAATCATAGTTACACCACCTATATCTGCTTTCTTAAGTTTTTTTCATCCGCCACATATATATATATCATATCTAAACTCATACATGCGTCCAATTCGATATTTCCCTCCGATCCTATTCCACTATCTGTTTTTAAATTTTACTCCGATTATCTATATCCAACTATCTGTAACATCATCTCAAATTCCTTAAATTCCGGTACTGTCCCTTATATTTTTAAACACTAAAGTAATAATCACTCCGATTCTTAACAAAACTTCACTCGATCCCGAATCACTGTTAGAGACCTTGCCCTCTCATGGTTTACTTCATATCTATCTGACGGTAGTATCATTGTAAAAATATATAATTATTTTCTTCCCCTTCTCCTATGAAACCTTGGACCAGTACTCGGTCCTTCACATTTCTCTATTTATTTATATCCACTACCATCCATAATATCTAAATACCCAAATACCAATTATCATCTATATGCAGATGACATACAACTATACATGTTTCTTCCAACTAATTCATAACCAGGTCTCAATAATCAAATCACCAATTGTGCTAATGACATTAAAGAATGGCTCATTTATAATAATCTTTTCCAAAACTACATAGTTGAATCTTTCCCCATCTCCAACTTACTTCCCTTCTTTTCTTATTGATAACATTGTAATATATCCTTCTCCTAATGCATCCAACTTAGTTGTACTTTTTTATTTTACTCTTTCTTTCATTCCTCATAATACTGCCATCACTAAATATGTAAATTATCACCTTACTTACTTACTTATGTCGAGCTCTCGCTCGACTCTTCTTTGCCTTATCTCTCCAAACATCTCTGTCCAACATCATCGTCTTTATCTCATTTATATCGTCTAGTCCTATGTCTTCTCTTAGATTATCTACAAAAGTGATGGTTTTGCGACCTCTTCTTGCACTACCATTTGTCGGTTCCCATAGGACAAGTTTATGAGCCATTTCGTTGTCGTGTCTCATCAAATGACCTGCAAGTTTTAGTCTTCTTTCTTTTATTACTTCAGATATTCTTGAGAGTCCATTATATAGCGTTATGTTATTGATTTTATCTTTCCAGGATATGTTTAAAGCCATTCGGAGAAGTCTGGTGTAACATCCATCTATTCGTTTATTCATAGTTTTTGTAGTTGTCCATGTTTCATCACCATATGTGTATATTGTTTCAATCGTAGCCCTGAATATTCTAACTTTAAGTGAGTCTCTTATGCTTGATTTCCATAATTTCTTCATCTTATTAGCGGCTGACCAGGCTAGTGCTTTACGAATATTGAAGTCTTTTTCTGAGCTTTGCATCCATGACCCTAGATATTTAAAGTTATCTACTATTTTGATTTCATTATTGAGTATGGTGTGTATATGTTGGTTATATTCTATACCGAAATACATGGCTTCTGTCTTTTTACAGTTTATCTTTAGACCTATATTTCCACATTCTTCTTCTACTCTCTGAAGCAGTATTTGTGCTTCTTCAATATTTTTACTAATAAGAGCTACGTCGTCTGCATAGCTGAAATCTGTAACATTTACTGCTGGATGTCTCCTACTTTTCTTTCTTGCTATTTCAAAACCTATTTCGCTCTCTCGTCCATCTATTGCTAGTCGCATAGCCTAGTCTAAAGCTATAATGAATAGGAATGGAGCTAGAGTGTCTCCTTGCAGTACTCCGTTTTGAATAAGGAAAGTTTCAGTGATTCCATCAGGCGTTATTACTTGCGCTTTTGAGTTACTGTGAAGAGATTTTATAGCTCTTATTAGTATTTCTGGAATTCCATAAATCTTGAGAATTTTGAATAGAACTGCTCTGTCGATGCTGTCGAAAGCCTTTTTAAAATCCACAAATGTTATGATAGATTGAATATTTTTGGTCTTAATTCCTTCTATGAGTCGTCTTATTGCTAATATATGTGCAATGGTTCCTCTACCTTTTTTTCATTATCACCTATTTAGTCTTTTATCACCTTTTATCTCATATATCTACCCTTCTAAAATGAATACTCGGGCACTGAGTTATATTGGTCTAAGCTATGTAATTTACTCACACCCTATATTAGATCCATAAAATCGCATACAAATTCATGAAATATATACAACAATTGATATCAGGTGGCAACCTGTAATACTAATATTGTTTGTCAGTTATAATTCTATTTTATTTTATTATTATTTGTTTTACCTACTTTTATTATTTGTATTCTATATATATATACACGTTTGAGAAATCATTTATGATTTATTTAATCTTTATTTAAGATTTATTTAAATAAACTTGAAATCAATAATTAGCAACAACTGGTTTTAAATCAATGATTTTGATTCAATTCTTTTTTGAAGCTAAATGAGGCCATGTATATATTTATAGTCATCCAATGGTTATGTATACTAGGTATATCATTATTTACCCTATTTAAAATTGTATTTACTATTTATATTAATGTTGAGTACTTTCTGTATTCCTATTGTTTGTTATTATTGTTTATTTTATTTTCGTTTAGGTTCCGTTATATTTTTTTTGTTTTTACTTTAGACCAGTGATTCCCAACCTTTTTTTCAAATTGTCCACTTTTATATAAACATTTTTTTTTCGCCCCCAACCTTATTATAATTAATATATTATAAGCTAAATAGTATAAACAGAATGTATTGTAATACTAATATGATATAAAGATTAATGTGATCCTTGTGGATGATGATATGCTAAGATTATGTTAGATGTCTTCTATGTCTGGTTCAATATTTGTTAAGTATAATTTAAAATCTCCTCTATATATTATCTTTAAACGGTTTCTTGATTTTGTTAATATATTAATAACAGAGCTAAAACCTGTAAGTACTTAATATTATAATATATTCTTAAAGATAAATTATTGAATAAACCTCTTTCTACCAAATATGACGTAGGAAATACCACCAAATACAGATTTATATATTTCCAAATTTCTGGATAAATAATTCCATACTTTATGCAAAATGAAACATACCCAATAGCTTTAAATTCTGCTTTATATTCATCATTACATTGAATTTTATTATATTATCTTGTATAATTAGAGGAAAATATGTTATATCAGAATCGAATGGTGAACGTAATAATGGTGGTATGTCAAGCTTAATTAAATCATCGAATCGTGTTTTCATATTCTCAATTAGCAAGTTAATATGTGAAATGTATTCCAGTTTATCATGCTCGTTGATCTCTTGTTCATTATTCATGTCTTGTAATCGGGGACAATGGAGCAATTGATTTCTTCCTAGTTGCTGTTTATAGATTTCAACCTTTTTTATAAATGTACACATAATACTCTTTACTTTCACGAGATTTAAATCATTATCTATATAAAATGTAATATTGAATTTATATTTCACATAATATAAAACTTAATAATATATATTTAATAATATAATCAAATTATATTTTAAAATACATAATATGAAATATTATATTATATAATAATAATTATAGGGATAGATCAAAAATATTATATAAATATAATATAATAACCTTGTAATGATTTATTATTATATTCAAATGGTCGAGTAGGTCTATATTACTTAAATAAGCCAGATCATATTTTATATTCTTCAGTTCTCCATGCAACTCAACATGTTCCAAAATTGAAGAATACAATTCATGAAACCTTGCTAGAAAGTTTCCTTTTGACATCCACCGGACTTCAGTGTGCAATAGAAGATGATTATATGTCTCGTCATTGTCATCATATAATTTATAAAACATTCTCTCTGATAAACGTGTAGTTTATCAGAAAAAAAAAGTTATTATACTAAAATATAGTTATTTTAATAAGTGGTCCGAGTTTACTTTATGTTTTTAAAAAGTGGTCCGAGTTTACTTTAAAAGTGGTCCGAGTTTACCTCAAAAGTGGTCCGAGTTTACCTGGTCCGAGTTTACTGGTACTCTTTAAAACTACTTCGTTTATTTATTTACTGTTCTTATTATTATGTTTAAAGAGTGGTTTAATTTAACGTTCAACTCTTTAGCTACCAAATGTTGTCTGTGCACTGCACAATGGATTAAGAATAGTGAAGGATTATCTTTCTTCAGACGAGATACCACTCCAATAAATTGTCCTATCATCGAAGGTACACCATCTGTAGTTATAGCTACCACATTTTCTAGTGGAATGCTTTTTAATTTAAAATAATTCTTAATTTATTCATAAACAGTAATTCCTTTACAATTAAGAATTAGCTTGGAAAATAATAAATCGTCCTTCATCTCTCCATTAGAAATAAACTGAACATAACATAATAATAATGAATCAGAATTTCGCAATGTCGACTCATCAATTTGCATAGAGAATTGATTTTCTTTTAAATAGTCACATAATTTATTTTCAATATTGTCACTCATTTCATCAATTCTACGCATTTTAGTATTATTACTTAAGGGAATTGAATTAATCAATTTTTGTAGAATTTTGCAATTTCTTTTATTACAGGTTTATTAAATTTTCACCTATAGTTTAGGTTTTCCCATTTTTGCTATCAACTTTGCTAATTTATAGGATAATTTTAATCCAGTACTATTATATTTGTAACTTTTGTATTAGTAACTTTTGAAAAACAATTATTTATTGTATTTCTTTGAAATAAATTATTTTTCAACAGTTCAACATATTCTATATGTTTAATCAAGTATTATTATATTTGTAACTTTTTTATTAGTAACTTTTGAAAAACAATCATTTATTGTATTTCTTTGAAATAAATTATTTTTCAACAGTTCAACATATTCTATATGTTTAATCCAGTATTATTATATTTGTAACTTTATTATTAGTAACTTTTGAAAAACAATTATTTATTGTATTTCTTTGAAATAAATTATTTTTCAAAAGTTTAACATATTCTATAGGTTTACTAGGTTATCAGGATGCGCTTTCCTGAAATGGTCAATTAATCTAGAAGGCTTCATTGCCTCATTGCTAAACTCTTTATTGTAAATAAGACAATAGGTAGTTTTCCTACAGTTTAGTTTTGTTCAAAATAGATTCACTGATATTCCAAAGAATACTGACCACTGGAACTCCCTACCCAATCATCTACGAACAAACACATCAACTCACTCCTTTAAACGCCACCTTATATATAAGTCTATAGACTTTATTACTAATTTCTCCCGTGCCTTCCCTCCCACTCAATAATTCCCTCCCACGGACGCCTTCGGACGGCCTATTGCTCACGCACTGATGCAGTCCATAAACCAAAAAAAGTAAAATAAAGTGGAAAATATGAATGCGAGTTATTGTAAATTAGTAGTAGGACCTATTATATAATATAGTAATAATTAACATTATATTATATATGACATAGTTTTACATTGTGCACACCGAACAGAGATTTAAAGCTATATAAATATAAATTTATTATACATCTATACCATCGATGTAAATAAAAGTTTTTATTTACATAAATGATCTATAGGTATAATTAGGGGACAAAGAAACAATATATATATTTACATACATCTTCAAAAATTACCCCCAAATGCCCCCATCTTTGAAATCACCCCTTACCGCCACCCGGGCCCCGGGTGGCAACAGTGCTTTAGACGATTGATTGCTCTGGCACAAAGAGTCTTTAAAATAAATTAAATTCAATTAAATATCAAAGATTTCCTGTAATTTATGAAGACAAATTTTTTACAAGGATTATAGATCTTGTTTATATATCTTAGCTTATAATTATTGACTTGTATAATTTGTTTACATTATATTCAATATAATATACATTGTTATTTTTTATAATTAATTAATTTATTATCATAATAATTATGATTCCTTTTTTACAACCTGGAGATTGGGAATGTCCAGCTCCTAGGTAATAATTTACCATAATGGCGACTGTATTATATTCAATTTAATATTTGTATAATTTTAATTTAATATTCTCATATATGGCATATAATATGCTGTATATCGACCATAGAGCTAGCTAGAAAGTTTAGTATGATTATCATAATTTTATCGATTAAAGGCAACAATTATTGTTACAATACTACGACAGTAACCAAAGTGATGCAGCTCTATGTGTTTTGCATACGATAATCACAAGCTTTGTTTATAAACAAAAAATTTAAATAAAGCACATTGAATCAATGATTGATGATTAACTTTAATTTTTCAATTTATTTACATTAAATTTACTATTTATCATATTATTGTCTTATTATATGTACTTTATATACTTATACATTATTCAAGTATTTATTTATATATACATAGTGTTAATTAATGAAAAGTGAGTTAATAAAAACATGTTTTAAACAGATGTTTTAAACCGTTTTAAAAAAGAATAAAAAACGAAAAAAAAAATAAAAAAACGAGAAATAAATTTATATATTATGTGCTCAAATTTTAATTGAAAAATGAATGATTATTTAATAAATGTATACAAATATAATATAATTATTATAATAATAAAGTAAAATTAGATTTCTTTTATGTTGATATAATTAATTGTATGATCATTGAATAATGAATGTATGAATAAATAATGAATGTATGATAATTTAATAAATGTATAAAACTATAATATTATTATTTATAATTTATTATAATAAAATAATATTAGATTTATTTTATGTTTGATAATTATCAAACTTTGATATAATAAATAATATATATTATGTAAAAAAATTGTATGAACTTTCATATTTCTTTTAAATAATTTATTTTATTATACAATTTATTATATTAAAAAAAAATAAAAGAAATCTAATTTTATTTTACTATTTATAATAATTTATTATAAAAGAAATATAAAAATTCATATAGTATTATTTTATAATAATAATTATATACAAATACAATATATATTATACATAGATTGTGATACAATATCCATGTCTATAACATTAAATAATACATAAATACACAGTGTTATATTATAACAAAATAAATATTATAGTTAAAATTGTCATACTAATGTACAATATTATTTAATGATATTAATAATACAGATAATATATTATTCGTATTAATAATGATTATTCATATATATATACTTATTTTATTGATTGATTGATAATTTATTTAAGCAAATACATAGCCGAAAATATAATCGAAAGTATAAAGTATAGATATTTGCTAACGATAACATACGTTATAGAAATAAACAAAGAATAATACGAAATTAAAAAATTAAAGAAATTAAAACGTTTTACAGTTACCGTAAAAATAAACGAAAAATAATCGAAAGTAGAAATAAATCATATAGTAAAAATAAATGAAAAATGATAACAAATAGATTTAAAAGATAGCGTAAAAATAATCGAAAATAGAAATAAAATACATTATTTTGTAAGTGGCATCGAAATATTCAATTTATACTTTAACTTTATAGAATTATTCTTATCTTTGTACCCTGTTTTAGTAATAAATTATTAGTTATATAGTTTAATATTTAAATGTTAAATTTTATATATTATAAACAGAACATGTTAAAAATCAATTTAACCAATAGTAGAATGAAACAAACAAATAATGTAATACATACCAAAATCTGTAATAATAGTAGTTAATACTTTAGTATTTAGTATTTGTATTTTATATTTTAATTGTATAATACATTTGAAACATATATATATATATACAAACAGAACACGTTACAAATAAATAAACCAATATACCTATACGAAAACAGAAGACGTTAATAACAAAACATACCAATAATATTACGAAACAAACAATATAATACTTATCACTATACTCTGAAATAATAGAAAATTATTAATATTGTATTTTAGTAATATAATACATTTGAAACATATATACAAAATATATATAAAACAAAAATATAATACCGAACAAACAAAAATAAATAATACTTCCCACTTTATCTGTAATAATAATGAATTATTAATTTTATTATTATTTTATTATTTAACAACATATCTACTTCATTCATATCTACTCTATACATAGAGTTATGAATTGAGAGAGAATCATACATTATATAATATTACAGCATTGACATTAAATTTAATATATAAACATCGATTTGTGAGTATTATATAATCACAATTAAGGATATGTAATTAGCTACTCCATTATCTATTAATACATGTTTGTTCATTAATTCATGTATAGAATACATGTATAGAATTAGGTGCACTTATTAACTATCTTAGTGTTTGTATATTATATATGTGTATATGTATGCCTGTATGCATATATGTATGCGTGTATGTATGTAGCAGGCTAGTAGGTAGGTGGGTGGGTAGGTAGGCAGGTATGTAGGTAGGTAGGCAGTAAGGTGCGTTCGTTTATTCACGTTTGTGCATTCAAAGCGCGCGGACGTGTTTTCACACACACATATAATATCACTATTGTATAACAGTCTGATAAACTGAATTTAGATCATATACATAACTTATTTGCGTATACATCTGATAAGTAATTATGGATCTACTTAACATTGGATATTGCAATACATGCAATAAGCAGTTCAAAGGTAAAGTGGGACTCGCTATACACCGAAGACGAATGCATGCCGTTGCATACCACCAGAAACTACAGATAGCATCATAGCTAACCACGCTAATCAAACGAGGCCACGATGGACAGATGGAGACTCGAGGAGAATGGCGCAGATTGAGATTGATATCTTCTTACAGAAAGCAGATAGCAGACGGTTTCCTATCAACAATGCGATAGCAGAGCAGTTTCCGGAAAGAAGCGTCACGGCGATAAAAACCCATCGAGCTTCAACTAAATACAAAGAACTGGTTCGTACCTTGCAGGCTAGCGGTGATATCCAACTACATACTACACGACATACTATACACACACATGATACACTTACTAATACTGCTACAATTACTGATACCGCTACTAACACTGATAATGACAGTACTACTAACACTGATACTAATACTGATACTAACAGTGACATAATACATTACATGTACACAGATACATTTACTAATACTGGTATAAATTGTTATTCTAATACTGAACCATATACTGATAATGACATTGACCTAAATACTTCACGACAATGCATACACATAGATACAAATATAAATTCACATTGCACTAATATTAATACTAATTTACAAAATACAAATAGAAATATACATCATACACATAATATTAATTCAAATACAAATACTATTCAAAATCACCCAAGCTTAAATAGACATAATACACTTGATGAAATAAACAATAATTCTTTGAATAGACTTGTAGAATCAATACAAAAAAAAACCATTCACTAAATACTACTACTAAAAGAATAAAATTAAATATACTACAATATATTCTCAATAATATTCCTACAATACCAATACTACCTGATTTACTATTTCATATACAAAACTTTAAATTTAATAATAACAACATTTAATAGATCTTGATCATAGATATTTACTACAATCCACTAATATAATTAATAACAAAGTTATTACAATATTGAATAGTAATTCTATTAATAATAACAGATTAAACCCACATAATATAGGTATACTATCTAATAAGGCGTTTAAGAGTAGATATAGGCGGATCCTATATGCCAAAACGCAGAATATATTTACTAAAAATAGATCTGGTCTATCTAGAGCAATTTTTTATAATGACGATATAACTGTTGAGTGCGATGAAGTACCTATTGAAAATCAATTTAAATTTTGGAGCGAATTATTTAATAAAACATAAATACCATTTAGTCGCACATTTACTAATAATACATTAGATAATACTACTCCTATAAGTCTTGGCGAAGTCCAAGCATGTTTTAATGCATTACACGATGGTGCACCCGGTATCGATAACATTAAAAAAAATGATTTAACTAAAATAGGTTTAAAAAACTTAACTACACGTTTTAACGTTTACTTATTAACATCGACTGCACCATCAATATTTAAATCAGGGTTGACTTCACTAATTCCTAAATGTAAACATACTAGAGATCCTTCAAAATTTAGGCCTATTACTATGTCATCATTAATAAATAGGTTATTTCATAAAATATTAGCTAAACGTATTGAAAATACCATAGTGTTGGATCCACGTCAAAAGGCATTCATTAGAAGAGACGGTATTGCTGAGAATATAATTTTGAGAATATTATATATCAACATAAACAAAAACTGCGTCCCTTAAAAATATGCTTACTCGATGTATCTAAGGCATTTTACTCCGTTTCTCATGACGCTATTATTTCTATTTCTAATAGAGCTGGATTACCGAAAACAATCATAGAGTACATTAAATATGCTTACACTAATTTTAATACTCAGCTTAAATATAAGAAAGGTAATCGCGGCGTAAAACAAGGTGACCCCATGTCACCCATGTTATTTAATGCTGTAATTGATTACGTAACTTCTGATTTACCCAGTTCAATTAGCATACATAATAACAGCATCGTTAAACATATGGCATTCGCTGATGATCTTGTACTCTTTGCAAAGGATGAAATTAGTCTTCAAGCCCAGGTAGATCATGTTTTACATAGACTTAAAGAATGTGGGCATGATATTAATCCAGCAAAGAGTGCAACTCTTAAAATTATTATTAACACTAAGAAAAAGCAGTGGATCTGTAATCCAAATAGCTTTATAGTAATTGATAATATTCACCTTAAACCCTTGACTATTGATGATACATATAAATACTTAGGTATTGAAATAGGCCATATAGATAATAAAAATAATACAATAGTAATAGAGTTAACATCTAAATTAATATCAATAACTAAAGCATTATTAAAACCTCAACAAAAACTTGATATACTCAAATCTTATCTTTTACAAAGTTTATTACATAGGCTAACTTTCTCTAATATATATCTTAATTCATTGAAAACTATGGATAGATCAATTAGTTCTTTTGTTAGGCGGTGGTTGCGACTACCCAAAGATACTTCCCTTGGTGTATTTTATGCACCATGTAGTATTGGAGGATTGGCGATCACCCGTCTATTTTTAACAATACCAATTATGCGCCTCAAACGGGTAAACTCTATATGTGGAAATGATGAACCTATAATACAAACCATCCCAAATAATATTATATTAAAATGGTCATCTCCAAGATACTATGATAATACATCATTTACTACTAATATCGACATTAAATCATATCATACTAAATATCTTATTAATTCGGCGGATGGACGCGGTCTCGATTATGGTAACCACGCACCTTTTATTAATAACTGGATTAAATTCCCTACTAGATTACTAAATGGTAGAGACTTCATCGAACCGATCAAACTAAAACATGCATTATTATATACAAAATTTAGATCTAAACGAATTTTCCCTAATACGAATACCAAATGTTTAATGAGGGGATGTAATTATAACAACGATTGCTTAAACCATATAATGCAAACATGTAGTTATAATTACAATAATAGAATACATAGACACAATTATGTAAATAGTTTACTTATGTCAATACTAAACAAACATAATTATATCACTATTCTAGAACCACACATCCAAACTCGAAATGGCCTACATAAACCGGATTTAATAATTTATAAAAATGATACTGCATATATAATAGATACACAAATATCAATAGATACAATAAATACTGATATAAACTACACAAAAAAGACAAACTACTACAATACTACAGATATCATCGCTTATGCCAAGCAAATCACGGGTGCGAACAGAATAGTATTCAGCGCATCGTGCTGGAATTGGCGCGGTATTCCTTCGGCGATAACCAC
This sequence comes from Osedax fenrisi, assembly GCA_964019155.1. Classification (NCBI taxonomy): domain Eukaryota; kingdom Metazoa; phylum Annelida; class Polychaeta; order Sabellida; family Siboglinidae; genus Osedax; species Osedax fenrisi. The sequence continues at coordinate 41,637,861 of OZ025243.1, forward strand.
ACAAGACCTACTAAACCTATGTCTTATTAAACGTGATATTGAGCTACTTAGTATATGTGTGATTGCCGGTGGTCTCGATATTTATCGAAATTACTGCTGTAACGGATTAATGTAATATCCACATGTTATCTTGGCCTCTTCCTTGCCAACATTCGTTTATAACAGTTGTCAAGCCAACCAATTTCCGAAAATAGGCAGTTAGGTATGTAGGTGAGTATGTATGTGGGTGGGCGATAGGCAGGCAGATAGGTGGGCGGTAGGGAGATTATATAAAGCATGTAATATCTAATGGTACATTTCTTTTATATTTTAATTTACATCTTATAAATAATATAAAAATAGATTAATAAATAGTATTAAAATTGTAATTATTTTTAGTGTAACATATATTAATAAAAATTACGAGGAAGTATTGGAAATTCATGAAACGTGCATTTTATTGTATTATGATTGTCCATTATAATAGGCGTATGTCTATTTTTAGAATATATATGCAACAGCTTATAACTTACATATAATATATACGATGTAGTATATATGATTTATATATATATATATATATATATATATATATATATATATATATATATATATATATATATATATATATATATATATGTGTGTGTGGTTAATAACCATTACTATTTTGAGTTTTAGTTATTTTGAGTTTTAGTTTTGGTTATGTTTATTTTTGATATTTCTAGATTTTTTAGCTGCATTACATCCTGAGGTAGCCTATAAATGTTTTAATACGAGAATATGAGTCATAAATAATGTGCAATGTGTAATGTGTATAGGTAGATATGTAATATTAGTATCGTACTAAGTATGTATTACAATTATGCATAATTGTGTATCATGATACACAATTATTCTAATGCTATATAATAAAATCACGTTATACCTAAATTTATATAAACACTAATTAAAACACATAATGTTATGGGTTTTTGACTAACACTTTTAGTGCATAGCTTATTTTAAATATCGCGAATCTTTTGACCATAATCCATCTAAATTATGTACAGTATAATATTTATTTGTAGCATGACTTATGCAATATATGGGGTATTATATAATGGATAATTTATATTAGTTTTATAATTAGTTTGAAATTATTAATTATTAATTTAATTTGAAATATATAGTATAGAATACGCGGATTAATTATAATGGGCAATCATTTTATTATAATTATTATGATAATTATGTGAAAATAATATTTAATATACTGTGTGTCGCTTGTGAATATTTCGTTAAGGTATCATATTTTTTCTAGACAAATTAAATATCAACCTAACTTTTTGAATATTTTTATAAATAATTTGTAACAATTAAATATAGAAAAGAATTATATTATATAGTAATTTTTTCATTTTTGCAAACAAACGTTTTTGGATAATTACATTTTTTAATTTGTTTGAATGTTTATAAAATATGTATATAACAATTATATTTACTGATTTAGAAAAGTATAGAAAATATATATTATTAAATTTAGCTAATCATTTATTAAATTAATCTAATAATTCATAATTAGTAATGTAAATGTAAAAACTTTGACTTTAACATTGATATATTAAAATTAACTTGTCCTAAAGTCTCTCATTTCATTGATATACTTATTTCATTAGGTCTACATCCAATAATAACCAAACCCTCACTGATTACTAATATAACGTCCACCTTAATTGATAACATACACAAATTATAATCAAGTACCAATATCTAATGGTTTATTATATAATGATATTAGTGACCACTTACTAGTGTTGGAAACGGTTTCGAATATCGAATCGAATATTCGAATATTAGAATATTCGATTCTTTCAAATAGTAAATTTTAGAATTTGACAGATATTCGAAAATGTCGAATACCTAAATCTAATTATTCAAAAATTTCGAATGTTTAATTTAACTATACGAAAAAAACGATAAAAATATAATGCATATATTTTATTATACAATAAACAAAAAATGTAATACTATTTACTTCCGTTTTAACCTTTTTAACCTTTTAACCTTGCTCTCGAATTCTGAAGAATATTTTATATGGCTTCAAATATTTTAACAAAAAAACGTTCAAAATTATGTCTTAAGCTGCGTTCACATATATCGATTTTGCTGCAAAATCGCAGCAACTTTGCAGCAAAATCACGACGAACAAAATCGCCAGGTGTGAACACCACGGCAAAATTTCAGCAAAAAACATTCACGAGCAAAATCACTGCAAAATCGCAGCAACTTTGCAGCAAAATGAATAGCAAACATGTTTGCTATATGTGCAAAATTCTGTCTCGACGATTTTGCAGCAAAGTCGCTATATGTGATTGATGCTTTAGAGAAATTAGACTTATTGATAATTATCAATGATTATAATCATTAATCAAAATTCATAAGCTTTTTAAAATATATTTACTATTTTAAACCTTCAAAGTGTATTTATTTACTATTTTAAACCTTTAAAATGAATAATTTAACTATTAGAAAACTTTGTATATATAATTTAATACAAATAATACTATTTACAACCTTTGAAGTGTATTTATTTACTATTTTAAACCTTCGAAATGAATAATTTTACTATTAGAAAACTTTGTATACTTAATTTAATACAAATAATACTATTTGAAACCTTGAAGTGTATTTATTTACTATTCGAAACCTTCGAATACTTAATTTAATAAAAATAATACTATTTGAAACCTTCGAAGTGTATTTATTTACTATTCGAAACCTTTGAATACTTAATTTAATAAAAATAATACTATTTGAAACCTTCGAAGTGAATTTATTTACTATTCAAAACCATCGAATGAGTGACAAATCTGAAAATTTCCAACACTACCACTTACCCATTTTTTGTATTTATAAATTAAATAAATTTAACAATTCTATTAATAAAAATAGTGAATTCATATATTACATGACACAGAATAATATAAGCGAGTTTAAGCTATATCTTCTAAATTATAATTGGTCAGCTTTATACAGAATAGATAATGCGCATCTTGCTTTTGACTTATTAATTTCTATTTTAGACAACTCTAAACAAAAATTCCTTTCTAAAAAAAATATATACAACAAATTCTTATTTAAATAAACCTTGGCTAATAGAGGGCCTAAAAAAATGTATAATTAAAAAAAATAAACTTTACCAAAAGTTAAAAAAAAAACATTCTGTATCTAATGAAACTATTTATAAAAAATATAAAAATTGTCTCTCAAAAATCATAAATAAAGCTTAACGCTATTACTATAGTCAATATTTTATTACTAGCAGAAACAACCCTAAGCAAATATGGAATAAAATAAATACTATTATACATAAAAACAAAAATGATAATATAGTTCCTAATGTAATGAAGATAATAAACGGTGTGAACAATTTAATGATTATTTTTGTAACAGGTGAGAAGTTAGCTAATAAATCAGAAAAAAATTGTAATACCAAATATACATCTACTTATATACATAATAATTATACAAATTAATTATTTATTACTCCCACTAATCCAATTGAAATAACTAATATTGTTGAAAAAAGTAACTAACAAATAGTACTGATTCTCATAAATTTTCATTTAATCAAATTATTCAAATCATTTCTTCAATAAGTAATATATTATCATATTTAATTAATCTATATATATACAACAGGGTATTTTCCTAATTTTCTAAAAACTTCTAAAGTGTTAACTAAATATAAATCTGGTAATTTTGATGATCCTTCTAATTATATGGCCTAGTCCGATTTCTCTATTATCATATTTTTCAAAAATTTCAGAAAAAGTCTTAAAATCTAGATATATATATTTTATTGACAAAAACAAAATAATTAATAAATCACAATTTGGTTTTAAAAAAGGAGTTTCAACTTCCGATGCATTGACTGACCTAACTGGAACCATAGCTTCAAATAAAATGAAATATTGTGCAGCTATATCTGTAGACCTAAAGAAAGCATTCAACTCCATCAGTCATGATCTATTAATAATTAAGTTAGAGAAGTATGGTTTCAGAGGAGTTGATTTACAATTATTAATATCCTTTCTTAATAATAGAAATCAATTTGTAATATTCAATAATTCTAAATCACAAATAAAGAATATTAAGTTTGGTGTCCCTCAAGGATCTTTCCTCGGTCCCTTATTATTTTTAATATTTATAAATGACATAGTCAATATTAAAACACAAGGTCATTTTGTTTTATTCGCTGATGACACTTCTATTATATTCTGTGAAAATAATATTGATTCAATGGAAAATTCAATGAATAAAACTTTATAATATCTTGATACATGGCTATCATTAAATAAATTGACAATTAATTTAATCAAAACTAACTATATATATTTAATAATAATAAAGCAAAATTATTTATTATATTTAAAAAATATTGTCATTATTAAAAAAAACTCAATAAAACTCATTTATGTAATAATTGATTCGAACACGAATTGGAAACTACATACTAATATGGTTAAATTTAAACTTTATTATGGATTATCAATTCTTAGAAAACTAAATAATATTTTACCCATCAATATTTTAAAGCTAATATATTATTCTGTATTTCATTGCCATCTTATTTATTGTACCCATATATGGGGAATAGTTATGATGCAACATCAAAACATATAAGTATAGCTCAAAATAAAGCTATAAGAATAATATATCGAAAACAAAATAGAACTAATGCGGATAATATTTACAAAGAGCAACACATTTTAACTTTTAAAGAAATGATATTATATAACGCCTGTAAAATTATGTTTAGGATTAAAAATTATCAAATTTCACCAATAATTATAAATTTATTAAAATTACAAGACTATGCATAATAAATGCGCGATAATAACAAATTCAAAATACTTTTATCAATACCAACGCAACAAAATTTAATATAACCTATTATGTACCATTTGCTGGAATAATCTACAGATACATATAAAATCATACAATAGTCAAACCACACTTTACCAATTTTATTCAAAAATTAAATTTTTTATATCATGTAATCTCTAATCTCTGTTAAAAATTAATATCTTTTATAATATTTTGTAATATATGTACATAAATATTATTATTATGCGAACGACTATTATTTATATTATTATTATTATTTTATTATTATTATTATTATTATTATTAACGTATATATTCGATATAAATATCTTGTATTACACCATTTTTATTATTATATTTTCTTATTTCATAATTATTATTATATATTAAATATTTGATATTGTTGTTATAAGGATATTCTTAATATAAGCTATGTATAGCTTCTGAATATCCTTCTGTATATTGATTAAATATTCAGTAAATAAAAATATGCATTCATATGCATTCATATATATATATATATATTTCATGAATACGTATAAATAAAAACATTTAAAATATACATTATTATATTTATATAAATTAAATTTATATCATGAGTATAAAAAAACATATTTACAAATAAAATATACCATTAAAATATATTTACAAAATAATATAAAAATATATATATAAATATAATAACATATTAAAAATTAAATTAAATTATATATTCAATATTTTAATTTATAGTTATAATGGCATTTAAAATGCTTCTTTTATGAATTCTATACCACATAAAAGAATAATTATTTTAGAGCAACATTTTAAAGATAATATTTTAAATTTAATTAATTATTTAATTATATAATGATTTTCATTTGATGATGTCATGATGTATCGCGTTCACTTAAATAATAGTTATTTATATTCTATACGAGTATTACATTATTTATAGTTAAGTAGAATTTCATATGAAATAGTTTCATAAAGGTATATCATACTCAGTATTAGTGTTGTTAAAAAACGCCTTTTTTATTAATTCTTGTTTAAAACATGTTTTGAACGGTTTTTTTTCATTTTTATTCCGATATTTTCTATTACAAAAAATAAAATTATTTAAATAAAGTATAGTTGTTAAATAATAAAATAGTAATGTAATACATATTATATGAATAATCATTATTAATTCGAATAATATATTATCTTTATTATAATACAATAATATAATAATAATTATTAGCATCATTAAATCATATTTTCATACTATACATTAATATAACAAATATAATTATTATAATATTTATTTTGTTATAATATAACTCTCTGAGTATTTAGAGTATTTCTGTATTATTTAATTTGATATGCATGGAGATTGTATCATATATCCAAAGATTTTGCGAAGCAAAGATATAACACTCCCTATGCATGCAACATAATTTAGTAATAGCCCCAGCCGCTGCTAGCAGTAGTATCGAAATCACTGAAATAGATTTAGGTTCGGCTCTGTTTGCATACAACAATGTTTTCATTGCTCTATTAAATTACATGCAATATAAATTAACTTTTACTTACTAAATATATACTTATAGCATTTAAAACATAAATATCATATTTGTTTGTTATATATTAGTAATGAACACTTAGTTTTCATCATATAAATATTAATTTAAAGCATATTATTTAACATTTTAAAAGTGTATAGTTAAATACGAATTTACATTATAAACAACGCATAGTTACTAAAAGTAACCCGCTATAGGTGGCACCAGGGTATTTTGTATACAAATTCGAATTACACGATTTCGCGTAAGTGTTATATCTTTCCTTCGGAAAATCTTTGATATATCTATGTATAATATACAATGTATTTGTATATCATTAATATTATAAAACTATATGAATTTTCATATTTCTTTTATAATAAATGATTGATATATATAAGTAAAATTAGATTTATTTTATGTTTTGATATAATAAATTGTATAATAATATATATTATAATCTATGTATAATATACATTTTATTTCTATATAATTAATATTATAAAACTATATGAACTTTCATATTTCTTTTATAATAAATTATTATAAATAATAAAGTAAAATTAGATTTATTTTATGTTTTGATATAATAAATTGTATAATAATATATATTATGTTTAATATATATAAAAATAACTGTGAACTTTCATATTTCTTTTATAATAATATATAATTAATATAAAATATATATTATTATAAAAGAAATATGAAAGTTCATACAGTTTATTTTATATAATATTAAACATAATATATATTATTTATTATATCAAAAAATAAAATACATCTAATTTTACTTTATAATAATAATATATTTGTATACATTTAATAAATAACACTACTCGGTATACTATATTATTTGTAGTATTATATGCAAATCTATGTTAATGTTTACAATTGTAATAGATGTGAAAGTCATGAAAGCGATTCGTATACATCTAACCAATACAACTACGACGTCTAACTAATCATCTCACCATCGATTTCAAACAGTTGCAGATACAATAACTTCTCCAGCCGACTAGAATGCAATAAATGCGGGTTAGGTTAGTACGATAGTGAGAGACAGTGCTCCGGGGAGAGTGTCGCCCTCCGCCACCATGTTACTTTCACGAGTAATGTGGTATTTATTCTTGTTGCGTTTTTTTGACGCCAAAACGTTTATTTAAAAGTGAAACCCAAGCAACCAAACGAGATGATGGCCATGTACAACATGATGGAGATGATTGGGTCGCTGAACAGTGCTGTAGAATATCAGTGTTTTCCGTTAGTTTCCAGTCATTCGTGTATGTTTGTAATACATATATGATTGTTCACTTATAAAAAATGTTAATATATGTATCTAGTTGAAATTATACAAATTTATTATAATAATAATATTTTTCGAGACATGGAATTGGGTTAACAAATGTGTTGAAATAATGTTTAACGGTGAATTAGTATTAATCTATGCTTATCCTAATATGAAGTCAAATTTACTAAATGTACCTATGAATAGAATATTATATCAGAAAAAGGTATTTAAATACTTATTATATAATATTTATTAGTAAAAGTTATGAATAATTATTTGAAATTTATGAAATGTGATATATTATATATCAAAGCAATCATTATTTAATGATGAAAAGGATTATCCATGTATATTAATATTGTATTAATCGTATATAATTATTAGATCTATCTAATATTCTATTTAAAATTATAAAAATTGTTTATAATATAGTTAATCTATGCGTATCTAAATAGCAGGTCAAATTTACTAAATGTACATACGAAAAATGTTATATCAGGAAATAGTGTAACATATATTAATAAAAATTACAAGGAAGTATTGGAAATTTATGAAACATGCACATTATTGTATTATAATTTTCCATTATAATTAGCGTATGTCTATTTATAGACTATATATGCAATGGCTTATAAGTAATATATAATATAAATGATATAGTATATATGATATATCAGGGTTGTTTGGGTTTTTTCATTCGGTTTTTTCAAATGGGTTTTTTCATCGGTTTTTTCGGTTTATTAAAATGAAAAAACCATTGGTTTTTTTGGTTTATTCGGTTTTTTCAAATTTTATTCATTAAATTTTATATAAATATAATAGTACTACATTAATAATATTATTAATACTGTATTAATATTGATTATGTTATAATATGTTATAATAATTAGAAAATGAAAATATAATATACATAATCGAAAAGACTCTCTATAGACTCTATATATAGAGATATATGTCTGATAATATATTATATAATAATAATGAATTCATATTATGAAATATTATTGTGAAGTTTGTACTTTGCTGTTTAGGCTTTATAGACCAAAGTTTAACTCAGATCTTCTAAGACAATCAGGTGGAAGTAAGCTAATGATGCCTATAGAAACGCTATGGAATATGCTTGCAGATAGTATCGAGATCTATTTAAAGAATTGAACATTGATAAATATATTATCACAAAAATATCCAACATTGGATTGAAAAGAAGTGCTGAAGATATGCTAAAAATAATGAAACCAATTTCTATATACTTAAACATGCTACAGAACGATTCAACAAAAAGTGCAGATGTTGTACGAATCTGATAACGAATCTAATTGATAATGTAATACATATTATAGATGATGATCAAATAATCACGCCATACCATATTTTGTTGATGTTGATGATGAAATCTTTAAAATAATGTAATCCTTAACGACAGCTAAAAGTTATAGTGCCGGGGTAGAAAGATTTGTTCATCTTTTGGTCTAGTTCAGCCAAAGTTAAGAAACAGACTTGGAAATGAGAAGGCTGGAAAACTTGTATATTTATTCAAATATTTTAATAGTTGATATCATAATCATATACTTAATTTATTGTTAATAAATTAATATGTTTTTGTGTTACGTTATTATGTATACATTATAATAATATGTGTTATTTGTTATTAATAAATACTAAATAAATTTAAAAATTTTTGTATTTAATAAATTATAATTATTGAAAAAACCAATTAAAAAGTTTCGAATTCACCGATATATCGCCTATAGGAACCGCCACCAATTCTCGAGCAATATAAATAGCGATTTAATAAAAATTGTATCGACTTTATTAGATATGAGTATTCCAGAATATAAATATATACGTGCGCCGCACGCAATATAAATAAATATCCATTAATACAATTTATTATTTCCTAAACCAAAATATGACTATAGTATACTATAGATTATACTTTTAATATAATTAAATTCATATTATTCAACATATTACGCACTTTATTATATTTTATTAAACATTTTATACTGTCAAATATTTCTAAGAATATGATATACCAGAAGTCCATCTAGGTTATAAATTAAATAATTAACAAATCATAATAATTTCAATTAATAAATTATAATAAGTATAATTATTATTACATATTAGTGTCTAGATTATATACTTTGTTTAATATAACATATAACAGTGTCTGAGATATCTTAATAGGAAATAATTATGGTTAATTATTAACTTAATATGTATATATTTCTATATATATATATATATATATATAGATTAAATTTAGATATTTATTTTTAGATAAACATTTATAATTAAAATATAATCTGTAAACCTGAATTAATATTGTGTGAATAAAAATGAATATCATAACTAATATATATATATATATATATATATATATATATATATATATCAAAGATTTTCCGAAGGACACTTACGTGAAATCGTGTAATTCGATTTGTATACAAACTACCCTGGTGCCACCTACAGCGGGTTACTTTTAGGAACTATGAGTTGTTTATAATGTAAATTCGTATTTAACTATACACTTTTAAAATGTTAAATAATATGCTTTAAATTAATATTTATATGATGAAAACTAAGTGTTCATTACTAATATATAATAAACAAATATGATATTTATGTTTTAAATGCTATAAGTATATATTTAGTAAGTAAAAGTTAATTTATATTGCATGTAATTTAATAGAGCAATGACAACATTGTTGTATGCAAACAGAGCCGAACCTAAATATATTTCAGTGATTTCGATACTACTGCTAGCAGCGGTTGGGGATATTACTAAATTACGTTGCATGCATAGGGATGTTATATCTTTGCTTCGCAAAATCTTTGTATATATCATTATTAAAAATAATTTTAAATTATTGAATGCATTTTAAATATTCTATTACAATACAGTTAATTTCAAGTTTTTAAAATTTATAGGGGGACTATAGGCGTGGCTATATCAAAAATACTATAACTGTTAATTCGATTATATAATATTGTAGATAGTTTTTTTAAAGATTTATTTAATTTAATTTGAATCTCTACTTATATTATATAATAGTTATCATGTTATTTAGTTTACGTTATAATTATTTTATTTGCATGCGTGACTCGTGTTTATTTAAATGTTACACGTAAATAGATAGGTGGATATAGGTGGTCTTTTAAAAAAGTTACTGGTCATATAGCTTCACAACATATAGCTCTAAATTATTATTTTTGTTACAAAATCTAAAATGAACCTAATCTATATTAAAAATAAGAGATACTAAGTCTTAATAATAATCTATTAATTTATGACAATCTTACTAATCGTTGTAAGTGGATTACATTATTTAAGGTTGTAAAGTAAATAAAAAACTTATAAGTGTATTAATAGTGATAAGTATATATATATATATATATATATATATACATATATTTATAAATGTTTATGATAAAATTGAATCATGATATAATCATATTACTTATATAACAGATATTACTACTACATCCATTCCGCTGTCCACTGGGCCATGCAGTAAGCGATACTCCGCACGTGGGAGCATAGGTTAATAATATTATATCATGTGTATGTCATTATTTAATGTATTTATTGATATATATATATGTTGATCATCGATATAAAGAAAGTGGATAAGCAATTGACTGTAGTGTATGGCACTTTCCGCTACGAGCGCTGCAGTCGAAACCCACTATCTGGCCCACTACTTTTTATTTATAATAATATGTATTTATCATATATATATTGATAATCACTACCAATTTTAATATACTATCGATACTAAAAATAAAATTATATATTTAAAATACATAATATCAACATTCCTCGTAATTTTGTGTATTTAAATTGAAGTTATAATACTATTTTATTGATATTTATAATTTAAATCCATTGATATAGATAGAAGTCACTTTAATCTATTTCGACGAAAAGACTACTGTTTCAATATTTGATATATATAATATGACTAATATCCAATCAAAATCACTGATACCATTTTGTTAATTTATCGATAAAAGTGTCATTCACGTGTATATCTTTTACATGCATTGCGTGCGACGCACGCCGTGCGTCAATTGCTTATCCACTTTCTTTATATCGATGATGTTGATATGTTGATATATATATATATATATATATATATATATATATATATATATATATATATATATATATATATATATATTGATGTATATGTTAATTGAAATCAATAGTATATATAAATAATATAATATATTATAAAAATTTATTTTTGTATTATTGGATATATTTTAAATAATTCATTCATTTAAATCATTATTTTTTTAAAGTTTATATTAATAACTAATTTTATAATTGAATATCATTTTATATATTTAATTATAATTCCGTAAATTTATATTTTTTTAAAGTTTAGATTAAATATTAATGATTACATTTTTATTGAATATTATTTTATATACTTGAATTATAATTCTATAGAATCTAATGAATAATATAATAATACAATAATTATTAAATTCATTTTAAATTATGTAATATATTATAAACCCAAATAAAGATATTACATTGTAGATATATCTCTTTTGAGTTCAATTAATAATGAAATAATTAAATTAACTTTTATATACTTTGATAAATATATTCGTACAATACAAATACTATAGTATTACCGGGACTTATCCAATAATTAATATTCGTTATACAACAAATAGAACTTTTACATCGATACACGTATACAGTGGTAAAGTAATAGGTTATAACATAGGTTTATGATGGGGGTATTATTAAGGGGAGGCGATACCATTGATTTTTTCGAAAAAAAATTGAATTTAAAATTTTTTTTAATGTAAAATTATAATATTTCAAATATATCTTTAAAATGGTGTTTAAATTATGTTCATTACATTATTAATTTTGTTTATATTATATTATTTGTACCTGTATAATCATATTGTTTATATTCATATATTATATTTGAAACTTGATTTACTCAGAATAATTATTTGTGACCAATCATGCTGAAATAACTAGTATTAACTTTTGTACAATTGAATAGTTTTTCTTCATTTTTTCAATATAACTAAATAAAACCACTAAAATTAAAGTTATTTGTCAAAATTAAAAAATATTTATTTAAAAAATTTTAATTAGGAATTTAGTTGGAAAATTAACATTTTTTATCAGATATTTCAATTATTTTTTTTAGAAACGTATAACATAAAGATGTGTAAACATCTATAAATTTCAACATATAATATAAAAATATGGAATATTATTAATAGATTAAAAAAAAAAAAGAAAAAAAAGTGAATATTTTTTGAGTTAATAGATCTAAAAATAGCATTTTTTCGTATCTTTTACATGTAAACCAAACGATGGTATCGCGTCCCCTTAACACATTTAATAAAATATGTTCTAAATCTTATTTATTTATATACTTTTTTTATTTATATTTCATTTATAATATTTATTTAATGTAACTATAAATATATATTATAAGTTTAAATGGATTCACAGAAATTATTACTGGTCACAGTATATAAAATACTTAGAAAACGCAAATGCTGATAAGATGAAAAATGTGATCAAAAAGAAGGTGAATACAAGAAAAAGAAAATTAACAGTGAAATAAATATTAATTGTATAATTTGTGCAGAGAATATTGATGACTCAGTCTATTCATATACTAAATCTATTCAATGTATACAATGGTGTCACAATGTATGCATTGATGTCAATATGTTCAAGAAATGTGATTTATGTAAATAAATGATATTGAGTATTATACTTTTTATAAATAAATATATATATATATATTATGATTGTTAAGGATTAAACATATACAAAAATTACTCACTAATATGTGAATATTTATATTACTAAATACACAATTATTGATATTATATTGTGTGTATTAAATATATAATGTATAAACAATAAATGGCAACAAAATAACAATATTTTAATTAGAAAACAATCTTCAATATATATCAGATTGATATTAGAATATTTAATATAGATTACAATAGTACTTTTATTAAAACGAAAGTAACATATTTTATTGGATATACAAAAATATATAGATATTAAATGTAGATATTTGTATTGTATTTATATAATAATATAATTTATTTATATATTTAGTGAAACCTCTCTAAGTAACTTGTTTTTTAAAATAATTTTATTATTTGATCAAATAGAAAACCTCAGAGGTTTTCTCATAAAGATGATTTTACTTTTCCAATGATTTTAAGAATTAATTATAATTGAAAATACATTATATAACCTATAGGTAATATATTTAGTAAATATATTTATTTAAAAGTAGTAATCAAAATAATAGATTAGAAATATATTTCTATCACATATGGTTTATTTAAAATAGTTGTTAACACTTGTTTGGATAATTGTTGTACTGACTACAATCAGTATATTACTTTTTATTAATTAATTCTTTATGTATGTTGCTATTTCTTCATCTTGTTGATCTTCTACTCGATATCAGTATTTGACAACTACCACCAGATATATATATATATATATAATAATACTAATAAATTACATAACAAGTAAGGCGTTTGCATAGTACACAGTATACTATACTTATAAGCATATATTCGTACTACATGTATACTATAGTACATACATGATATTGTATATGGTACATAAGCACATTCCTAATATGTCATATGTGCTTTATATAAGTATCAATATTTCGTATACTATATAATATATACAAATTAGTTATATCACAGAAGTAACTCGTATAATTATTTTGCATTGCAATATTTTATAATTTATCATAACTATATATATATATATAATATACTATTAGATAATTTATAAAATTAATTACATATATATAACTTACATATGAAAGATTGTCTAATCAATATCATATTAATTTGTCTACATATCCATATGATGATGTTGATAATTATTAAATACATGATATAAATATATAATATATATATTATATATAATATATATGTATATAAATATACATATTTATATATAATATACTAATATACTCAAAATAATATTATATTATTTTTATATTAATTAATTGATATTTAACTAATTATATTTTTAATAAATTATATATATATATATATATAAATATATATTTATATTTAATAAGTTTACAATACTTAATATATATGTATAGATTTATCATCGATAATAATTAATGCATGATTTATAAATATAATGGTAGTATATATAGGATATATATATATATATATATATATATATATATATATATATATATATATATATATATACATATATATCTATATAAATTTATATTAATAAGTTTATAATACTTAATATATATTTATAGATTTATCATTGATAATAATAAATGCATAATTTATAAATATAATGGTAGTAGGTATATAATATTTCTAATATACCTATATCATATTCAATGATACTCACGCATATGTAAATATATTTATAGAAATATGAATATGAACATTCCTATTCGCTGATTGGTCAATCATTGACCAAAACAGTCACACTTCATTGACCAAAACCCCCCTACTTTATGTACCATCACTGTTTACTCACTATCTGATATATAATAATTAGTTATTACTGATATATAAGTGTTATTATATGTAAAACATATTGGGAATTATAATGATATCAAAATTGTAGTCGACATGTCAATATTGAAGTTGTATTATGACATTTTATGTTACTTTTTTTCCTGTAATATTAGCTAAAATTAGCGATTTTTCTATCAATCGATAATTTGTCATTAATATTTAATTTTTTTTGAAATTTATAAATATAAATAAGTTAACAACTGTATGAGTTATATTTCATCAATGTAAAACATTTTTTTAACTATCATCGTTTTCCGAATATTTCGCACTGACCAAAACCCCCGCACTGACCAAAACCCCCTCACGTCCCCTATATAATAAGATCACGTTTAACTTATACCTAAATTTATATAAACACTAATTAAAACACATGTTATGGGTTTTTGACTAAAACTTTTAGTGCATAGCTTATTTTAAATATCGCGAATCTTTGACCATACTCTATCTAAATGATGTACAGTATAATATAGTTTTTTATAATATTTATTTGTAGCGTGACTTATACAATATATGGGGTATTATATGATGTATAATTTATATTAGTTTTATCATTAGTTTGAAATTATTAATTATTTATTTAAATTGAAATATATAGTATAGAATACGCGAATAACTATAATGGGCAATCATCAATGTTCCATAGGTTTTTACTTCTTATGGTAATAACCGGTAATAACCTGTCCGGTAACAACAGGTTTTTACCATGGTAAAAACCTATTTTTATCTATATAGTTAAATCTAATATTATCTATATTATTTACCTAATATTTTCTATATAATTTACAATTATATATTATTTATAGATTTTATATATAATAATTAATGTACAATTATAAAGTTAAACAATACTACATTAAAATCACAATTATAAGATTATTTTATATTATTTTAGACACAACCTTTATTAACTATATCTAAATATAAATTTTTTTATATTAATAATATAATTGAAATTTAATAAATAAGTCTTGAAATTTGTGTAAATAAGTAAATAATATATTGTTATTGTTATTTATATAACAATAACAATATATATATAAAATATTGAATAGAATAATATATTTATTTTTATATAAGTAAAATGAAATATTGTAAACAAATATATATATATATATATATATATATATATATATATATATATATATATATATATATATATATATATATATTAAACAATAGAACTAATAATATTTTCATTGAGAAATTATTTGAATATATTCATTGTTGAGTTTATACCTTATATGATATACCTTTTATTATTTATGATATTTATAGATATTGTTAGTTATATATATACATATATATATATATATAAATATATATATATAAATATAAAATACCGAATCCAATATTTACTTTTATATATATATATATATATTAAATTAAATATATTAAACATATATATTTTTTACAATAGTAATATTTTCATTGTTTTATTATATATTCCTATAGCACAGTATGGATTCATGTATCACATTACATCAACTTGTTAATTTTACAATGTGAATAAGGGACCTCAAAATCTAGTATGGATTTTTTTAAATAATTGTACTATAAATAGTATAATTAAAGCAGAAGGTCAAAAATGCTTAGGTCAAATTTTCAAATAAAGCTGCTAGATTAATTAGCCATAACATTTATATATAAATAAATCAATATTACTTTAAATTTCAATACATTTTTTTTTTAAATATATTATTTTTTACGAGTAATAGGGTTTTGCCAATTTTTATCGGTTATTACTAGATTTTACCGTAAATTCACATGGTTTTTGGCTTTTTTTTTACCATTTTCCCTCTGTAAAAACAGGATTTTTCTAAAATTAATGGAACACTGGCAATCATATTATTATAATTATGATAATTATATGGAGATAATATTTAATATACCGTGCGTCGCTTGTGCAGATTTCATAAGTTTCTTAAGGTATTATATTTTGTTCTAGAAAAATTAGATATCAACCTAACTTTTTAAATATTTTTATTAATAACCTGTAACAATAAAATATAGAAAAGAATTATTTTATATAATAATCATTTATTTTGCATTTTTACAAAAAAAGTTGTTGGATAATTAAAGTTGTTAATTTGTTTAAATGTTTATAATATATATATATAACAATTATATTTACTGATTTAGAAAAGTATGGAAAATATATACTATTAAATTTAGCTAATCATTAATAAAATTAATCTAATAATTCATAATTAGTAATGTAAATGTAAAACAAATTCTGGATTAAACTTTAAATGTTAAAAATTATCTTAATAAAAAAAACACTATTATATATAAATATATATATATATTTATATTTCATGAATACGTTCAAATAAAAACATTTAAAATATACATTATTACATTTATAGAAATTAAATTTATATCATGAGTATCAAATATTTACAACATATTTACAAATATAATATAACATTAAAATAAATTTATAAAAATGTATTTAAATTAATAGTTATATTGGCATTTCGAATACTTCTTTCATGAGTTCTATTCCACTTAAATGCATAATTATTTTAGAGCAACACTTTAAAGATAATATTTTAAATTTAATTAATAAATTATAAAATGATTTTTATTTGATGATATCATGATGTATCGCGTTAACTTAAATAATTGTTATTTATATTCTATACGAGTATTACATTATTTATAGTTAAGTAGAATTTCATATGAAATAGTTTCATAAAGGTATATCATACTCAGTATTAGTGTTGTTAAAAAACGCCTTTTTTATTAATTCTTGTTTAAAACATGTTTTGAACGGTTTTTTTTCATTTTTATTCCGATATTTTCTATTACAAAAAATAAAATTATTTAAATAAAGTATAGTTGTTAAATAATAAAATAGTAATGTAATACATATTATATGAATAATCATTATTAATTCGAATAATATATTATCTGTATTATAATACAATAATATAATAATAATTATTAGCATCATTAAATCATATTTTCATACTATACATTAGTATAAAAAATATAATTATTATAATATTTATTTTGTTATAATATAACTCTCTGAGTATTTAGAGTATTTCTGTATTATTTAATTTGATATGCATGGAGATTGTATCATATATCCAAAGATTTTGCGAAGCAAAGATATAACACTCCCTATGCATGCAACATAATTTAGTAATAGCCCCAGCCGCTGCTAGCAGTAGTAACGAAATCACTGAAATAGATTTAGGTTCGGCTCTGTTTGCATACAACAATGTTTTCATTGCTCTATTAAATTACATGCAATATAAATTAACTTTTACTTACTAAATATATACTTATAGCATTTAAAACATATCCTATATCATATTTGTTTGTTATATATTAGTAATGAACACTTAGTTTTCATCATATAAATATTAATTTAAAGCATATTATTTAACATTTTAAAAGTGTATAGTTAAATACGAATTTACATTATAAACAACGCATAGTTCCTAAAAGTAACCCGCTATAGGTGGCACCAGGGTATTTTGTATACAAATTCGAATTACACGATTTCGCGTAAGTGTTATATCTTTCCTTCGGAAAATCTTTGATATATCTATGTATAATATACAATGTATTTGTATATCATTAATATTATAAAACTATATGAATTTTCATATTTCTTTTATAATAAATGATTGATATATATAAGTAAAATTAGATTTCTTTTATGTTTTGAAATAATAAATTGTATAATAATATATATTATAATCTATGTATAATATACATTTTATTTCTATATAATTAATATTATAAAACTATATGAACTTTCATATTTCTTTTATAATAAATTATTATAAATAATAAAGTAAAATTAGATTTCTTTTATGTTTTGATATAATAAATTGTATAATAATATATATTATGTTTAATATATATAAAAATAACTGTGAACTTTCATATTTATTTTATAATAATATATAATTAATATAAAATATATATTATTATAAAAGAAATATGAAAGTTCATACAGTTTATTTTATATAATATTAAACATAATATATATTATTTATTATATCAAAAAATAAAATACATCTAATTTTACTTTATAATAATAATATATTTGTATACATTTAATAAATAACACTACTCGGTATACTATATTATTTGTAGTATTATATGCAAATCTATGTTAATGTTTACAATTGTAATAGATGTGAAAGTCATGAAAGCGATTCGTAAACATCTAACCAATACAACTACGCCGCCTAACTAATCATCTCACCATCGCTTTCAAACAGTTGCAGATACAATATCTTTGCCAGACGAACGAGATGCATAAGATGCGAGAATGGTTAGTATGCTAGTGAGAGGCGGTGCTCCGCCACCATATTACTTTCACGAGTAATGTGATATTTATTCTTGTTGCGTGTTTTAACTCCAAAATGTTTTCGCCAACTCATTTTTAAATCAATGATTTAAATATGCTTATATTTAATTCATAATATAATTTAATACATATTATATTAATTTAAATGTCGACATATATAATATAAAAAAAATCGTTCAATTCAAATTTATAAATAAATTCTTATTTTTAATTGAAATACAATTTAAAATATGAATGCATTTTTATTTGACAGATAAATAAATATTCTTGATATATTTGATGCAAAGAATTAAATCATTGTAATTTAATTATATAGCTCGGAGTACAAAAGGTAACCATTGCAGATATAGCGAGCGGACGACATCTGCCGGACATCATGTCCTTGTTTATATATAATATTACTATAATTGTCATTACATTTTAATTAATTAAATCCAATCTCCGATTTTACATTTTTAGAATTATTGTTATATTTCCTAGAATATATATTCTAATATTTCCGAAAAATTAATTATATTATTTTATATTTCTAAGGCCATTGTCCTGGAAATATAATGTCTTCGCATCACATGTAGTTTTATCTAGGGGCATCAGAACGATTTCAGAATAGGGGGGGGCATGATTTTGTTTTAGATATTTTTTTTTTACCACCCCAGCTAACAGTAAGAGCAGCATAATAGCAGCATAACAGCATATGTTAGAGCCTAAAATGTTTACATTGTGCTATTATGCTCCTATTAAATGTATATTATGCTGCTATTAATTTGTCATGCTATTATGATGCTGTTAAGCTGCTATTATGCTGCCATTATCAGGGTTGGCAGAAGTAGGGGTTTTTGGGTTTAAACCTTTTGATAATTTTAGGGGTTTTTGGGTTTTTTGGTGGTTTTTCATTTTTGTTTTCATTATTATTTTTGGGTTTTAGTATAAAATTAATTATTTTTATTTAATCATCACATTTCAACTAATGTACAAGTAAGTTAATAATGATATATATATATATATATATATATATATATATATATATATATATATATATGTACTTTTTGATTCTACTCTTGTCTTCATTCTTCATATTACTGCCATCACTAAATCTGCAAATTATCATTTATTTAGAATTAGAAAAATACGAAAATCAATTACTGTATCTCTTACTAAAACTTTAGTTAATTCCATTGTCCTCTCACGTATAGATTACTGTTCCTCGATCCTTATCAATCTTCCATTATACTCTCTCTCTCCCCCAAATCGAGTTATTCATTCATCAATCCGTACAACATATAACCTACATATTCGAGATCATACCTCTACTTCCTCATACCAACACTTACCTCCATGGTTCCCATTTAACAAATGATCTGATTATCACATACTATATATTGTTCATTCCTCAATATACTCTTCGAATTGCCCCTCCTATATTTCTGCTTCTCTAATACAAAGATCTTCCTTTCCATCTCTTAGAAACCATGAATCTCATTTTCTATCTACCCCAATTCACCATCCCTCAAAAATGAATACTCGGTCCCTGAGTTATATTGGTCCAAAACTATGGAATTCACACCCACCCTATATTAGATCCATAAAATCGCATAACACATTCATGAAATATATACAAAAATTTATAGCAGGTGGCAACCTGTAATACTAATATGTTGTTGTCATTATTATTTTATTTATCAATTTACGTACCGTTTATTCTATTTTATTATTATTAATGGTATTTATTATTTTACCTAATCTATTATTTGTATTCTATATGTACACTTTTGAGAAATCATTTATTTAAGTGTTTAATTAAACTTCCAATCAATCAATCAATATATATATATATATATATATATATATATTTATACTGTTTATTTATATCTGCTATTATATATGTGATTTAATAAATAAATATTATTATTAAGTGTATAATTATAATTACATTTCAAATATATATTAATTATTTATATTTATTTATAATAATATAAATCATTTATTAGAATACTTGCCATTTTACAATTTAAAATGTCATTAACATTTATATCTATATATATATATTACAACACTATTATATTATATAATTTATATAATATATATATTTTTTTTAAATATTTTTTCTTGATTTTTTATTTTTTAAATTAAAGATAAAGAAAAACCCCAAAAACCTCCGAAAAACCCGCCAAAACCCAAGAAAAACCCTCAAAAACCCAATAACCCAAAAAACTCTTACATATTTATTAGATTATTGGGGTTTTTACCCTTGCCATTATGCTAATATTATGCTGATATTAATTTTAAAAGTATATTATGATGCTATTATTAGAATAGCAGCATAATAGCAGCATAATATACTTTTACAATTAATAGCAGCATAATATTAGCATAATGGCAGCATAATAGCATAACAAATTAATAGCAGCATAATAGAAATTTAATAGCAGCATAATGGCAGCATAATAGCACAATGTAAACATTTGATCAAATAAAATTGTAACGTTACAAGTTATAAACTGTTTTATAATATATGTGGCACACTCCATAGTATGGAGTACATACTGTTAAGTTATAATTCATTCAAAGCATAGATTTATAGTTATAAATGTAAACTATAAACCTGTGTTTGTTAAACTATAAATCTTAATTGTTACAGCAAAGACAACATCTCCTTCTGACCCTATTCCACTGAAAATGACTAAAATACTGGCTTCTACACTAGCTCCCATTTATAAACAAATAATTGATACTTCATTAATGACTGGTGAAATACCCAATAATTTAAAATACGCAATTATAAATCCTTACTTAAAAAAACCAGATTTAGATGTTGAAGTACTGAGTAATTATAGACCAGTATCTCAACTTCCATTACTTTCTAAAATTCTAGAAAAAAAAAAAAAAAAAAAAAAAAAAAAAAAAAATTGTAAACAAACAAATAATATCATATTTAAATACTTACGACTTACTAGACAGAAGACAAAATGCATTCCGAAAGAATCACAGTACAGAAACGACACTACTATCACTCTTTGATGACTTATACAAATCACTAGACAGCAACTTACCGATACAACTGATACTACTGGACTTATCTGCCGCTTTTGACACTATCGACTTTGACATTTTAATAGAAAGACTTAGATCTATCGGTATAGGGAAGGTACCTATCAAATGGTTTTCAAATTTTATCCGGGGTCGGAGTTTTTCTATTAAAATAAACGAAACATTATCACAACCTTATGCTATTAAATATGGAGTCCCACAGTGTTCCACTCTTTCTCCCATACTATTTTCCATTTATTTACTTCCACTCAACAAACTACTGACTAACTTCCCACACGTGAACTATAATCTTTACGCTGACGACATAGAATTACACGCCCAATTCATTCACTCAATTAACTTACAATCATGTTTAACCTCACTGCAAATTTGGCTTACAAAAAATAATTTGTTACTAAATCCAACAAAAACTGAACTAATCAACTTTATAACCAATTCCACGATCAATACTACAGTTCCACTAATAAATATAAATAACATAAATATAATACCGACTGAAAATACAAAATACTTAGGTTTCCACTTTATTAACAAACTCGACTTTACTAAACATATCAGTAAAATGAAACAAACTTCTTCCTATCATATATATAATTTAAAAAAACTAAGACCATACTTAACCAAACATACAGCTATAATTCTATCAAATTCACTGATAATGTCTAGATTTCTATACTGTAACTCTTTACTAGCCGGAGAAAACAAAACAGTTACTAAAAATATTGACCGATTAGTAAATAGAACTACTAGAATTATTTTTAATCTAAAAAACACAGATTACACTACTAGCATTACAAACTTACGGAAATCACTAAACTGGCTACCTACAATTGACAACATCAACATTAAACTACTAACTATACTTTACAAAACTACAAAAACAACTCAACCTCATAATTTACATACTTTACTTCACAAACAAACCACTAACAGACAACTGAGACAAACATATAGACTTGACATACCGACTACATGACTACGAAAGTACGGTAACAAACGATTTAGCTGGAGAGGTGCAACTCTCTGGAATAAACTTCCCCAATCCATACGCAAAGAAGATATCTCAATCACCACTTTCAAATATAAACTCAAGGAGCTATTCAAACGTTCCCCACTAAAATACCACATATCTAACCCTCTTTGAAATGTAATCGTGTTATTATATTATTATATTTAAGAATGTTATTTTATTTTATTATATTATTTTTACGGATGATCGTTAAATCACGGAACCCACACCTGTAAACTGTTCGACAAACAGTAAAACACATTGTAGAATATTATATTAATCTTTGTGTATAAATAAATACTATTACTACTACTACTACTATGATTCAAAGTAATAAATTAATAATTAATAAATAAATAAATATTATAATTTAATAGAACAATCATTTTTCAATTATTAAATTCACTATACAAAAAAAACAATTATTTTATTACTCTATTATCCTACTTGGAACAATTATTTTATTACTTTATATAAAGTAATAAAATCATTGTTTTTTGTATAGTGAATTTAATAACTATACAATGTAAATAAATATATATATATATATAGATGTGAATATATTAATATATAGATAAGTAAAAATAGGGGGGGGGTCAATATATATACTGCCCCCCTATATTTTTTCTGGGGGGGGGGCAAAAGATATACTGCCCCCCCTATATTTGTTCAGGGGGGGGGGGCGCCCCCCTTGCCCCCCCCTATTCCGACGCCCCTCGTTTTATCCTTTATATAGATATATGATAATGTACATACCTGACATCTTATTAAATGCAATTTTAGTCGTACAATCAACGATAATTAATGTTATAACATTGGCAGGTTTTACCAACCGAATCATGAACATGGAGAGGAAAGACGAGTACAAAGACAGACATATTATTATTAAAACATTTGTATATTTAAAAAATTGTGTTTACAACATGTTTCCATGATGAAACTAGGTTATATTAAAACATTATTTGTTGTATCTAATTATAATTTAACTGTTCTGTTTATTATATTAAAATTATCAATACATACTTAATTCAATATATATTCAGTAAACATCGCATTTAATGATTCGTTATTATTTTTTTTATTTAGATTTAGAAAACCCCATTTATATTTTGTTATGGATAATTTCACTTAAATAAAAATATATATTCTTACTAACTTAAATTATTTATAATTCGTAAATATGTGTTCTTTATATGAAATATACGTGTACTGAGATAAGAGAGTTGCCAATACTTGTCACCTATCAATCTTTGTTCCCTCTAGATTCTCTATAGGTAAACAGTACTATAGCTAGACAAATTTACATTCTATATATCTACATAGATAGATACACTCCTCCTATAATGTAGTTGTATTATTTTAAGGGTATTTTGCTTTAATAATAAATATCGTGTCTTAAAAGCGTATCCACATTACATAATCGATGATACTACGACTGACTAACTCTACTGCTAACGATGTAGATGTCAATAAGAGTTGACGTGATATGTGTGATTGACACATTCGCCGGCATGAATATTGACCCTGACTCAACCTACAACTATGTGTTCATAGTATGTATGCGTATATGTGTGTATATGCTTAACTTCTCGCTTTGTTCAATCAGAAGCACTGGTAATAGGATGTCCGTATTCGGCACCCATGTCCGAAATATATAGTTTATCTAGTGATATACAGGGTGTCCGTATTCGGACATGGGTACCGAATGCGGACACCCCCCCGTTATCTATGGAATTAAACAAAATTAAATAACATTTTAAATCACAATAATATCTATATTCATATAATATTAATATCTTCTAATTTAAAAATAATGAGTCATAAAATGTTGACTATTTATTGTTAAAGTATCCGTATTAGGTTACTTTCCCCTACATCATTACTAGTCAAAATAGATATTGAGTGAAAGTAATACATATAATACATATATTTTCTTTATGAATAATATGTTTTACATTCAAGTTTAATAAAATATACAATTTTTTATATAATAATTAAATAATATAGTTTGTTGAATATATTTTATACTATTTTTTGATATATCAATACTTTAATATACTAGCAGAAAACTTAACTAAAAAAGTACCTACAAGAAAACACACTTATACAAACTAACTTACTACAATCACAACAACAATTTATATTTACATATCTACAGATATCTTCGGTTAAAATAATTGTATTATCTGTCAGTTGATTTAGAGAATTATATTGGAGAAAGGTTTAGAAGATAGATATCAGGGGGCATAATATGAGTGTCGGTTTTTTGAGCCTGCAGCTGATTTAATTTAACTAAGAATTAGCCGGCATCCAAGCTACACATTTGTGTCGGAGATACATATTATTCGGGTGCGTCATGATGCATATATGCATATATCTCATCATCACCTGAAGCTGTATCAGTTTCACTATTTGTAATGAATATTAATATTAATATATAATTAATAATATATTTATATTATTATTAAAAATATATAACGTAGTAGGTATAGGTATATTATTAGGTACCTATATTATAAATAAACACAAATATGTGTGTTTAATAAACATTGTTTATAATATAAATTGTATATGTTTGTACGTCGTATACGATGTATACGTGCATTGTATATTGTACGTGTATACCAACCGCATAGTATAGGAAGAGTAAGAGTTTTAACAAGTTTTCTTATAGATCCAAGTTGATGAGACGGCTTTGAAACGATTATTAGGAAGTAATATATAGTAGAAATAGTCATGTGTACATTCCTACTATCGCATGAGATAACCGCTTACTGTTATATTATTAATTTAATATCAATAAATAATTTCAAATTATTTATTGATATTAAATTAAAAAACATATGTTAGAAAGTGTGAAGATGGTTTTACAGTGTATTATAGAAGAAACAACCAAAACCCTGTTATCGTTTAACAATATACCAGCAATCAATGTTACCTCATACGGTATATCGATGTTACCTCATACGGTATATCGATGGGTAGTATTTAGTTTATCATAAAGCACGTGTGTACGCAGTAGATATACCTACTGTATCGACACGAGATATACATGGCAGCATCACGAACCGACACTTTACGCTCTTCGTTAGTAGATATATACTGTAGCATCACGACACTTTAAGCGCTTCGTTAGTAGATATACACGGCAGAATCATGACCCGACACTTTAGACGTTTCGTTAGTATACATGGCAGCATCACGAATGCTATGGGATAGGTAAAAAAAAAATATTATATAAATATATAATTACGTATTGTATACAATTGTATACATATATGTATATACTATTTATGCAATGTATACATAGCCTATGTAATTATTTATAAAATCGCTATTTAATATAATATTTGTATATCTATATATTTTAGATATCACCATATATGGTAAGAATAACGTATATATATAATATAAGTGTATATCGTTATAATTATATTATAGTGTTCGATGAATCATGCAACAACCTCAACGAGTATTTTTAATTTTACCCTGTCATACAAAATATAAAAATAATCGGAGCCCATAGGTTATACTTTGTAACGCTATTTAATACTTTAAATTTTCGATTAAGAGCATATAACAAATTATAAAATATTTACATAGCATACCGTCATACGATTATAAAATAGTATCTACAATATATAATTAATTATAAATAATGTTATAACATTTTTTTAAATAATACATTTTTGAATTATTTTATATTTATTAACATGATTAACATATGTTAATAACGGTATACATAAACTGTACCGTTCTTCATATAGTGGCAATCTGTTGTAGGGTAAGGTATTCTTTCTCGAATAGTTTTCAAAATTCATAATCGAGCATCTGAATCCCACTTTATACCATAGTTTGTGGCCATTTTCGTGAAAGTTTATGAAAAATATAGAAAATATCCCAAAAAGAAATCATCGATATGTGTTTGTTTACATCTGTCACTTATACCCGTGGTTTGGACTTTTACATAGGAAACATATTCGGAAAATCACGAGAGTGAGAGCGCCTAGGCGATAACATGCATCATGGGGTAAACTAGTATAACTCAAGTATATACTCACTTACAATGTTTACTGTATACTGTATACAATGATTTAAATTTCCTGGTAATTATTGACATACATATATATATTGTTATTTTATTTTGGTGGAGTATTTTGTATTTTCCTACCCATAAACTTAGATGAAGTTTTCACTTATAACCTAGGCTTTAATATCCCTTCGAATACACATTTCCCTATATATATATATATATATATATATATATGTGTATAGTATACGTATGTATAACACCTATGTATAATCTAATATTTAGAAGACTTACGATATATCGTATTGAAGTATACTTCAATAAAATAGAAAAAATAATAAAATATATATTTTTCCAGTCAACTCTAACATTAATGACTGCACTATTTCACATGGGTGCAGATAATTTACAGTCATCCATGTACATTCCATGGAGGATCTCCCTGTGCTGTTTCAAACGTTAACTACCGAACGATTCTCACTCGTGGTAATCGTCCCTAATTAGGTCAATACTTAAGTATTGCGATACCTCCTATAGGATCCCAGCAAACAGTAAGAGCAGCATAACAGCATATGCTAGAGCCTCACATGTTTACATTGTGCTATTATGCTGCTATTAAATGTCTATTATGCTGCTATTAATTTGTTATAATATTATGCTGCTGTTATGCTGCTATTATGCTGCCATTATGCTGATATTATGCTTCTATTAATTTTAAAAGTATATTATGCTGCTATTATGCTGCTATTATTAGAAGATAATAGCACAATGTAAACATTTGAGGCTCTAGCATATGCTGTTATGCTGCTCTTACTGTTTGCTGGGATAATATAAAGAGCCGATTATATTTATAAATAAAGAGCCGAACTACTTAACATGATGTATGAAACTGCCGTGCCCAAATTTTCACATGGAAAATTATAGATTTCCTAAGTTTTAAATGTATGCATACCTTCGGACAAAATTGAGCATGTTATATTTTTCCACGGCAAGTTTCGTACGTATAGCATTTTATGGATCGCTTGAACAGGCCTTACTTTATGGAATAACATAGTTTCTCTCACGTCATCTTATTATAAGATACTGTGTGATTATGATATCAAATAGGAAGAGATAGAGATAGATATGAAATATATTTATTTATGTATTCATGATAAGATGAACTTTGGAGTAAACATATATTTGAAATATTATAATAATTGCCAAGAACAAAACTTAATATTAATATCATTTCGTGATAGAAACATCTAAACAAAATAACAGCCAGTCTATTTATATCAGAATAATATAAATCACAAATATAAAGAATATCATAAACCAATTACAATTTTATCAAAAGATAAATTATGAAAATAAATAGTTTAGTAAAAAAATATCTAAAAATTTAATACAAAAGAATAACTAATCTCTATAGATTAAAATGAAGCTATATTTTCTCCTTAATTAATTAAAACTATGTGTTTATTACATATTATAATATCATTATTATAAATATTCTAATTAGTTAATTTAACTCAAATTTTATTATTTGAATATATAGGGCGAAAAGTATTAACACATTTGTAACTTTCGACCAAAACACCTCACGTACCTCACTGATATTAATCAAAAGTATTAGAAATCACAATATATAATTTTGTTATCATAATATAAAAATCCGAGATAGCTATTTATTAGATTAATATCTTTTCAATACGTATTCTAAAATTAAAATACTAATATTTAATATACACGGAGTACTGGCTACTATAGCGAATGCTAAATTCTATCGACTCAACCCCCTCATGTCCCCTATAAATATATTGTGTATAATTTAAATAAAGTAGTCTATTAGTCGATAATTTAGTTTTAATATGTTATCAATTGTTATCTTATAAAATCTACATATATGTAGATTTTGAGAACTACAAAATACATGTTTATTAGAATATCTTTCAATCAAAAATCACTATTAATTATAAGGTATGTACAATTATAATAGTAATAATATATTAGTGTGTTGCACGACAAATCGATCCGATGTTATTGATTAAATGTAGGATGTGTGCAACCACAGAACTAGAGAGAACTTCTATAGAGAACCTTCTATCTATCTCTATGCGCAACACACATCATTAACATGAACGTTGTAATTATGTAATACTTGATTGTCTATACTTATTACACATGCACGTGGCTTTACACCATGGCTTTCGTGCATATTCTCGAGTATGTACATGTGAACAACCTACCTACATATAATAAATGTACGAGTAGGTAGATATATGTATGTGAAATATATATATATATTTATATAAATACATGTACATTGTATGATCGTTCATTCGCCTATATAGATACGAGGTAATATGCGATCGCTTTATCGCGAGAGTTATAACCGCGGTTATATTAATGTGAATGTGTATGCGTGTGTGTATGCGTTAATGTGAATGTGTATGCGTGTGTGTATTTGTTAATACGTGTTTGAATGCATGTGTTGATATTATGTCGTGCATTCGTAGGCATATCCGTATGTAGGGTATACCCAAGGTATAACAGGGTATACACACACGTAGTGTTATATACATGTATCGTTATGTACGCGCATGTTTGTTGATTTTATATATGTAGGTAATTTGTAGGTTTGTACATGCATTATTGTATATATATATATATAAATATATATATATATATATATATATATATATATATATTAATATAATATTAGGTGTGTGTGGGAATATATATATGTGTGTGTATTAGTATGGAGATGTATGTCTTATAATATTGATTATTTCGATTATTAATAAAAAGGTAATTCACTAATACATACAAAATACATAGGTTATATAATTAGTATTTAAGTTTATTTTTTTAAACTGTGTATTAATGTTGTAAATTTCTAGTTTTGTCACATTTTCTAAAAAGTAAGTATCAGTATCGTATCAGTATCATTTGACAGCGGTATCAGTATCTTATCAGTATTATTTGACAGCTGTATCAGTATCGTATCATATTCTGGTGTAGCAAGAAGGTAAAATAATATCTTAAAACTTAACTAATTTTATACAATATTTAAAATAAATACAATAATGTAATGATGTTGATAGTGGCATGAATGAATACAAAGGGAAGC
This sequence comes from Osedax fenrisi, assembly GCA_964019155.1. Classification (NCBI taxonomy): domain Eukaryota; kingdom Metazoa; phylum Annelida; class Polychaeta; order Sabellida; family Siboglinidae; genus Osedax; species Osedax fenrisi. The sequence continues at coordinate 41,668,654 of OZ025243.1, forward strand.
TATGTTGATTGAAAATAGCGCGAATAAATATAATCCCAAAGGTAAACATTGGAATGTATTTAAGATATCCAATAATATAAATCCAAAATAGTCCGAATCTAATATTTAAAGTCCGAAATAGTCCGAGTTCAATATTAAAGTCCGATATAAGTTCGATCCGTGTCCGATATATCATACATGATATTGTATCATTTCGGTATCAATGACCTAAAGTCCGAAACAGGGTCCGAATGACTACACTACTACTTTCTTACAATATTTCATACATGCTATAACATTATATAATATAATAGTAGGTTATATAGTAGGTTATATACTATATTCATATATGTTCTTATATATATTCTAATTATTGCCTATATTGAACGTATGAGTTTATATTTATTATTTAAAAGATTGTACAGTATCCTATAGGAGAGACTGTTTTGGTAAAAGTGTTAGTTCCCTTTATATAAAAGTTCCAGCTAACGGAATAACTCATCTTAATAATTATAGATATAATAAAAAAAAAATTGAAAACCGACACAAATTCCGAAAGCTAAACAATATTTAAAAAAGATAGAAATTTACATAGAAAATTAAGAGAAAAAAAATAAATTACAGATATATGAAATAAAAAAATAAAAAATGTGTACAATTAAAAATTGCCATTTAGCATATGTATTATGAATACATCCTTAAAAAATATTAAATTTTTTTAAAAATAATTAAATATACGTAAATTGTTATTTATTTTGAAATTTTTTCTAAATCAAAAAAAAAATGATCAAAGGAATAATACAAATATTTTTTTATATTATATATGACTATCATCATTATATGAATATAATAGTATAAGTATTAATAATAAAGTAACATATACTTATTTAAAAAAATTACTTTTATTGAGAATTTTAACACAAAATTAATTTAGGAGTAAACTAGTCGTAAACAAAATTATTTGTTAGAAAAATATTTATTTTTATTATACATCGTAGATATCCATTATAATCTCACAACAAAGTTTGATTCTTAATTAAAATAATTTATCAACAAAGTAATCGAATAAATTATATTAATATGAAAATTAAAAAAATTAAAATAAATTTCAACTGTTTACGTATTTTTTTACTTTGTTAATATTATAATATATGTATACACGTATATTTCAACTATTTATTTTTACCAACTAACACAAATATATAAAATATATAAGTAAAATAGAAATTTACATTGAATTATAAATGCAAATATTCCATCATTAAAGGCACTTAGCTTTACCAATATTAAATATTGTTGATGAAACTTCACAAATATGTTTAATATAACATTATTGACTTACTGTGAGCAAGCTAGAAAAACTTTTAAAAAAGGTCTACCCTATTGTATATTATACAATATTATTACAATGTGCAATGTATATTGTAAAATGTACCTATTGATAATGTGTATATATACTTTACTATTTTATTATTTCTATATATGTTTCTATATATTTGCATATTTCTATATATATATATTATTTGTAATGTTATTAAATAAAAAATATTTACCTATTTTATCAATTAAAAATACAGTTTTACTATAAGAAACTATACTAATTTATATTTTATTAACTACAATCTTATGATTTTATTGTCGACACTCACTACATTTATTTCTGTATTTATCATCAATATCTATAGAGATTTGATAATTTTAATATTTTAAATCGTTTTATAATTTAATAATTTCTAAACAATTATTCATAAATATTTATTGAAAGTATTTCAGTATAATTTAGAGAAAATAATATCAACATTTAAAATTGAAATTGACTATATTCGAAGACATTTTATTTTATTTATCTAAATATATCTTATATATAATATGTTATAACATATTAAGACCTATATATGTATATAAATAACAAACATAAATAATATAAGAACCGATTCAATAAATAACAATTATTAATGTACATAGTACCTCAATTCCCTACAGGGTCAATAATATATACTCAATAGGACACATATTGTATTTAGGTTATATAAATGATTTACTACATTTGGTATAATCAATATATTACATATGTATTTAATGCATAATTTAGTTCTATTTTTATTCCATAAAAGGAATGTACTTTATTGAATATTGAACTACTCAATTCTGCATCTCATCGAGGTTGTAAATATTGTCATTATTAATATTATTATTATTATATTATTATTTTCTTCACTAAGTATATGACTAATAAAAGTAAACAAATATTAAAATGTTTTACAAAATATTAGGATCCTGTTTGCAGTGTCACTTGAAATAAAGTTGATTGATCTTATACTTTTATTAGTCAAAGACATAGTGAAGAAAATAATAATACAAATAATAATAATAATGATAAAGGTACGCATTTGGTCAGCTGCAGAATCGAATGCATTATTCTACCCGAGAGGTATTCCTTTTATTGGATAATAATAGGAATAATAACAAATAACAAGAATATATAGAAGATACAAAATATAAATATATGTATGTCTAGGCGTAATCACCCGATCGTGAAGTCAAAATAATATTGAATACAAATCGATTATATTATGTAATAACAATCGCATCTAAATATATAATACATTACTAGATATACCTGTAGACTTCACTTCATATATATATATATATATATATATATATATATATATATGGCTTATATGAATATATTGATTTATATAACTATCTTAATTATGCTTATTAGTATTGCGAGAATAATATAAAATTCGCCGTATAATTATACATATAGTGGTTACATATTATTAGAATGTACGTATATACTGTGGTACATATGTATATATATACAATGGCTGATTAAATAACAATTATTATTATTTAGTAGATATGTTTATTGTACTAATACTAATATCATCTTTATTTCTTCTTCTCGTCAACATTTTCCACTGTCTCTTCAACTCCGTCTTATAATCTTGGTATTGGATAATATACACAAAAGGATTAACAACCGTATTACACTCTAGCAGTATAATACTTACGTGATATACATTCGAATCCACATAATTTATACTCGTAAATCGTGATTGTATAGACAAATACGCCCTTAAAATATGGCAGACGAAAAACAACAAAACGCACGTGGCTAACATGCGGATCACGTTCATCTTCAGCTTACCGCCTACATCAGGGTGTGTAGGAATATCTGTAGTCGATGTAGTCGCTATGGTTACGTAGATCACCGTATACGAGAAGAGCATCAACGACAGGGGCAGGAACGTGTAGAACGTATTGAATATAACCGAGAACACCCTAGATACCGCCAGCGACGGGAATTTATTCCAGAAATGGCATGTTCCATCGGCTTGCGCTCCGTTGACCGGAAGACACAATACCAGAGATATAAATAGTCCGTAACACCATATCCCCGCGCAGATCCAGGTATAGCGTCGCTTAGTGACCATTACTCGGTGTTGTATGGGCCACACCACGCTTACCATTCGGTCCAGCGATAGCGCCACCAGATTATAGGACGACGTCATTACCACCACGGTAGGTATTAGTTTAGTGTAGATTACATAACAGTACAGCGACCCACCCTCACCGCTAGGGAGCGCGTACTTCAGGAAGAAGTCCAGGGTCACTACAACCGACAGCGTACAATCAATCAGACACTGATTCATCAGTAGAGTGTACGATTTTGATTGGTTGATCTTACGCGACGATCGCATCACGTGCATCGACGTCGTGTTACCGGCGACGCCGACTAAACCTATCAAGATGTAGAAACCGGTCATTAGGTACACTCGTATTGATCCGCTGGTGATATCGTCAACCGATTGTTCCGTGGAAGAATCAGACGAAGACGTACTCTGCATCGTATCCGTGTACTGGTGAACACGTAATGACGATTGTTCTTTATTACGTCATTAGGCTTTGTTGTTATCTGCGTGAAATTGCGGGCGTCGTGATCGCGTGCTATGATTTCATTATGAGTGTAATTATATAGTAGATGAATGGATAACCGAATTAGATTAAAATATGAAATTAAAAAATAAACTTCGTTTATATATCCTATGATTAGATAAATGTATGATATATATATATATATATATCTATATATATATATATATATAGATTTTTCATTGCCTTAATATTTAATATTTAATTTAACATTAAAGACATAATATTGAATGAATGAATGCATATTTATTTACTGAATATTGAATTAATAGACAGAAGGATATTCAGAAGCTATAAGGGAAAGTAAGCTAATACGGACACTTTAACAATAAATGGTCTTAACATTTTATGACTCATTATTTGTATTCAAAAATTACAATATATTAATATTTTATGATTATAGATATTATTTTGATTTTAAAATTTTATTTAATATTTTAATTCCATAGATAACGGGGTGTCTATATTCGGTACCCATGTCCGAATATGGACACCATGTGTTATAATACGAACACCATATATACCACTAGATAAACTATATATTATTTATGAATTAATCAGACAAATTACAATTACATTATTTATAATTAATTTTATGAACAATTTATTCTAATTAGTTAATAATTTATTTTTTATTATTTTTTAATTAATAATACAATTTAAGTATCTAAATAATACAAATTTTAGATTTAGTTTCATTGGTGGTATTAATATTATAACGCACGCGATTTTTATGAATATCAGAATAATTCATACGCTGCGCGCTGATTGTTTATATAGGGTGTCTGTATTAAGACATCTAGAGTGTCCGTATTAGGTACTTATATGACCTTCAGATATATGCTTATAACTTAATGAATATTTGATAACAAATAGAAATTATATATATAATTTTAGAATTCTTTATTTTTTAATAATATATTGTTATATTTTATATCGATACATTTGTATATTCCTAAGAAGGTATTAATTTGAATTTTTTTTTCATAAATTTAAAAACGAAATAAAAAAATCAGTTTATTGGATATATCAGCAATATTTTGAATAATTAAAAAATACAAAAATACTTTTTTAGACCATTTATATAATTATGAATATTTTATTAATTAAAATTTTTTTTTGTTGTATTTATGGTTTCTGAGATACCGAGGGTGTCCGTATTCGGGCACTGTCCGTATTCGTTATTTTCCCCTGTGTATACACAAGCTATAGCTTATATTAAGAATATCCTTATAACAACAATATCAAATATTTAAAATATAATAATAATTATGAAATAATAATAATAATAATAATAATAATAATAATATAAATAATAGTAGCCCAGTATTCAATACTCGTGTTTAACTTGGATCTAACTGGGAAACTGGATGAATCTGATCCATATTTAACTAGTTGAAACTTGGATCATCATATCACAGTTTAATCCAAGTTATTTTTTTAAACTGAGATCAACTTGGATTTAGCTGATCCATATTTAACTAGTTGAAACTTGGATCATTAATCCCAGTTTAATAAAAGTTATTGTTTTAAGGGGATCCCGCACATAACACGCAATTTGCCAATTAAGTGTATAAATAGATAGGAAAAACATAGGTCCACTAAAAAAAATAGTACTGAAATTCTATTCATTTAATTGACCTAATTTTTATTGTAATGTATTCATAACATATACACGCATAGGAAAATAGAAAGTTATTTTTAATATTATTATTTATTATATTATATATATCTAAATTAAAAATTATCGATACTAAAATGATGGTATTTCTATAGAAATTATCATTTTATACAATGAATTCTATACATTTTATTAATTATCTCTCTATTTTACTATTCACATAATTAAATTTTATATAAAGCACAACAAAATAATATTATAAGTATAATAGTGTTTATGTTCTATATTTTTGAATGCACATACCTAACGCGTAATAATTATTCTGAGAAAACAGCGTTTGAAGTTTGACAGCATAAAAATGTAATATTGAATAGTATATAATATAAAATTATCTTATCATTATAAAACACATTTTTATCTCATTTCTAGACCGAATTCATGTATAATTTTTTTACAGATACTAAAAAACACTACAATAAGTATTATTATGTAATAAAAAAATATATTAAAAAAAATAAATTATCATCACTTTAAATGTGCGGGATCCCCTTAAACTGAGATCAACTTGGATTTAGCTGATCCATATTTAACTAGTTGAAACTTGGATCATTATATCACAGTTAAATCCAAGTTATTTTTTAGTCCAAAATATGTATCTATAATATTACCAATTATTTAATTATTTATTATTTGATTAAATTTAAGTAAATTTATTGAATCTAAACTAATAAAAATAAATAAAAAATATTGAATATTTTTTAATAAATTTATCATATTAAAAAAATGTTTTTTTTTAAAAACAATTTATTTAATCTGTATAACTATAATATATATATATATATATATATACCATATATTTATAAATACTTATAAAATAATTAAAATTATATAAGTATTTAGGGATCATAATCCGCTATATATAAATATATATTGGGGATTTAGGTGACATATCATACATGATGTAACATATAATTATAATATTATAGATCTATAGTTTCGCCAAAATAAAACTGATATAAAATTACTAATATGTAAATTACTTATCTAGCCATAATATATATATATATATATATATATATATATATATATATATATATATATATATATATTATCTATAGATAACAATATAATATAAATTAGCAGGTAAAATATATTAATAGGTATAAATAATATAGAGATATAAATATAAATTTGAATTATTTTTAAACTTGGATTAAACTCTAGTTAACTTGGATTAATCTCGAGTTAAACATGGATTTAACTGGGATTTAGCTAGAGTTAAACTTGGATTTAACTGGGATTTAACTTGAGTGAACTTGGATTTAACTTGGATTTATCTGGGATTAATCTCGAGTTAAACTTGGTTCTAGCTAGTGTTAATAGTGTTAACAAATTAGCAGGCTAAACACGAGTTTAAACTCGAGATAAATCCAAGTTAAACACGAGTATTGAATACTGGGAGTGTACATAATAATAATACTTATATTACAAAATAATATAAAATATATGAATTTTTTACAGAGATTACATGATATTAAATATTTAATTTTTGAACAAAATTGGTTAAGTGTGGTTTGACTATTGTATGATTTTATATGTATTGGTAGATATTCCAGCAAATGGGTCTATAATAGGTTATATTAAAAAAAAATTGCGTTTGTATTAACTAAAGGTATTTTGAATTGTTATTATCGCGCATATTATAAGTTGAAATATTTAATTTAAATAAATTTATAATTGTTGGTGAAATTTGATCATTTTAATCCTAAACATAATTTTACAGGCGTTATAAAATATCATTTCTTTAAAAGTTAAAATGTGTTGCTCTTTGTAAATATTATCCACATTAGTTCTATTTTGTTTTCGATATAATATTCTTATAGCTTTATTTTGAGCTATACTTATATGTTTTGATGTTGCATCATAATTATTCCTCCATATATGTACAATAAAAAATTTGGCAATGAAATACAGAATAATATATTAGCTTTGAAATTTTGATGGGTAAAATATTATTTAGTTTTCTTAGAATTGATAATCCATAATAAAGTTTAGTTTTAACCGTATTAGTGTGTCCAATTCATGTTCGAATCAATTATTACACCAAGGAGTTTTATTGAGTTTTTTATAATAATGACAATATTATTTAATATAATAGATAATTTTGCTTTATTATTATTAAATATTAAATAGTTAGTTTTGATTAAATTAATTGTCAATTTATTTAATGATTGCCATGTATCACGATATTTTAAAGTTTTATTCATTGAATTTTCCATTGAATCAATATTATTTTCACAGAATATAATAGAAGTGTCATCAGCGAATAAAACAAAATGACCTTGTGTTTTAATATTGACTATGTCATTTATAAATATTAAAAATAATAAGGGACCGAGGACAGATCCTTGAGGGACACCAAACTTAATATTCTTTATTTGTGATTTATAATTATTGAATATTACAAATTGATTTCTATTATTAAGAAAGGATATTAATAATTTTAAAGTAACTCCTCTGAAACCATACTTCTCTAACTTAATTATTAATAGATCATGACTGATGGAGTTGAATGCTTTCTTTAGGTCTACAGATATAGGTTACCTAGCTTCACAATATTTCATTTTATTTGAAGCTATGGTTCCAGTTAGGTCAGTCAATGCATCGGAAGTTTAAACTCCTTTTTTAAAACCATATTGTGATTTATTAATTATTTTGTTTTTGACCATAAAATCTATATATCTAGATTTTAAGACTTTTTCTAAAATGTTTGAGAAAGATGATAAAAGAGAAATTGACCTATAATTAGAAGGATCATCAATATTACTAGCTTTATATTTAGTTACGACTTTAGCAGTTTTTAGACAATTAGGAAATATACCCTGTTGTATATATAGATTAATTAAATACAATAATATATTACTTATTGAAGAAATGATTTAAATAATTAGATTAAATGAAAAGTTATGAGAATCAGTACTATTTGTTGGTTTACTTTTTTCAACAATATTAGTTATTTCAATTGGATTAGTAGGAGTAATAAATAATGAATTTGTATAATTATTATGTATATAATTAGATTATTATTAGTATTACAATTTTTTTCCGATTTGGAAGCTAACTTCTCACCTATATTTCAAAAATAATCATTACATTTTTCACATCGTTTATTATCTTCTATTACGTAGGAACTATATTATAATTTTTGTTGTTATGTATGATAGTATTTATTTTATTCCATATATGTTTCTGTTAGTAATAAAATATTGACTATAGTAATATAGTTCAGCTTTATTTATGATTTTTGAGAGACAATTTTTATATATTTTTTTTTAACTTTTGGTAAAGTTTATTTTTTTTTAATTATACATTTTTTACTCTATTAGCCAAGGTTTATTTAAATTAGAATTTGTTGTATATATTTTTTTTTTAGAAAGGAATTTTTGTTTAGAGTTGTCTAAAATAGAAATGAATAAGTAAAAAGCATGATACGCATTATCAATTCTGTATAAATCTGACTAATTATAATTTAGAAGATATAGCTTAAACTCGCTTATATTATTCTGTGTCATGTAATATATGGATTCACTATTTTTTTTAATAGAATTGTTAAATTTATTTAATTTATAAATACAAAAAATGGGCAAGTGGTCACGAATATCATTATATAATAAACCATTAGATATTGGTACATGATTATAATTTGTGTATATGTTATCAATTAAGGTTGACGTTATATTAGTAATACGTGATGGTTTGGTTATTATTGGATGTAGACCTAATGAAATAAGTATATCAATGAAATGAGAGACTTTAGGACAAGTTAATTTTAATGTTAAAGTCTCCGCAAAGAAATATTATATTATCAGTAGAAAGTGAATTAAATAAATTATATATTTCATCTGAAAAATTAATGATATCAAATTAGGGGAATTTATATATACCACTTATTATAATATCTTTATAATTGGGAATTATTAATTTAATGGTAACTATATCAAGTTTATTTGGTAGTGTTGTACTGAGTGTATCAATAGTTATATATTTAAAAGATTTTTTAACGAATATTTAGGTACCTCCACCACGTTTATATTTATGGTTATATGTATATTATTATAGTCTAATATAAAATATAGATCTTTATTGAATTCATTTAACCATGTTTTACTTATAACTATTATATCAACAAAAATTAACTCAAGCTAAACAATCTCTACAAGATGAATACGATAAAATCGAAGCTGAAATTCTCGAACGCAACGTCAAACTTGTTGAACAATCAAACGAGCAATGTAAGCACGCAGAAAGCTGGAAGCTGATCAATAAAATAACTGGACGGAAAAATTCAAAAAGAGGTAAAATCAAAGCAAATAGCAAAGAAGAACGCGTAACTAAATGGTATGAACATTTCAAGCAATTACTGGGAAACAACAATGAAGAATACGAAACAAGTAACACAGGAATCAAGACCATCAGTGGAAATAATTCTGACATAAAAACTGGACCTTTCACGCCTGAAGAATACAGCAATGTTAAAGAACCGACTAACGGATGGTAAAGCTACAGGACCAGACGAAATTGAACCTGAAATCCTAAAATACTGCAACTTCGACGACATAATCCTTGAATTTTCAAACAAAATGCTAATACATCATGACATTCCAAATCAATGGCTAAATTGTAACATCGTTCCTTTTCCAAAATCAGGTAATCTCGAAGACGTAGGAAACTACAGAGGAATTGCTCTTTCTGCAATAGCTGCAAAAATGACGAACAAGATGATATTAAATCGAATTCAACTTCATATAGATCCGATACTACCTCCGAATCAGAACGGATTTAGAACTGGAAGATCTACGACGTCGCCTATTTTAGCACTCAGACGTTTAATCGAAGGAGTGAAAAGCCACAATATCAAGGCTATTATCATTTTCGTTGACTTCAAGAAAGCATTCGACAGCATAAATAGAGTTACAATGCTACATATTCCTGAAGCCTATGGTATAACCGAAGTAATAATACAAACTATCGCCCTAACCTATAAAGATACACACGCAAAAGTCATAACACCCGACGGAGAAACTGAAAACTTTGAAATAACAAATGGAGTCCTACAAGGTAATACTCTGGCACCATTTCTATTTTTGATAACACTGGATTACGCTATGCGACAAGCCATAGGAGGACACGAAGAATAATTCGGATTCGAAATCACAAAGAAACAAAGTAGACGTCATTCAGCAACAATATTAACGGATCTCAATTACGCAGATGACATAGCTCTAGTATCCCAAGAAGTCGAACAAGCTCAACTCATGCTAACAAATATTGAAATAGAAGTCGCTAAAATCGGTCTCCATATAAATGCAAAGAAAACTGAAATAATGTCCTTTAACTACAACACACCAGTCAACATTGAACTAGAAAACTGTTCTGCAATAGTAAACGTCGTTAACAATTTCAAATACCTGGGTGCGTGGATGTTGAGCTCACAGAAGGACTTCGAAATTCGTAAAGCACTTTCGAGGTCAGCAATCCACAAAATGAAGTCAATCTGGAAATCCAAAATGAACATAAATCTGAAAATAAGAACCTTCAAAGCGACAATCGAGCCAGTATTACTATATGGAAGCGAGTGCTGGACAATAGACGCTAGTCTACGTAAGAAAATCGACGGATGCTATACCAGATTGTTAATATTGGCGACAGATACTTCATGGAAAGAAAAGATAACTAACGTTCAACTCTATAGAGGACTGTCAAAGATTACCGATGTCATTAAAGAAAGAAGACTGTGACTAGCAGGTCATTGTTAATACACAATGACGAAATAGCGCACAATCTAATATTATGGACGCCAAACACCGGTAAACGAAACAGAGGACGACAACCCAAAACATGTGTAGATATTCTAAAGAACGACTGTGACTGCGAAGATGAAGACAAAATACGTTCATTGATGATGGATCGTGCTTGATGGAAGAAAATGTCAAGATCTGGTCGAGCGAGAGCTCGACTAACGTAAGTAAGTATTATATAAAATGTATGGTGTAAAGAATATAAATAATTTGTAATAGAATTACATTTTTTTATCAGACTACGTGCGTTAAAGTGTATGATGGATACATACTACTATTCGTGTATATTTGGTTAGGTATATTATCATAGTTACATTGATTATTTATGATATTATAAAGTTTTTTTTATGATGATAAAGAATACTATCGCTAGAATTGAATTCACTTTGTATGTTCTTGTAAGTTCTTGTATGTTGTATTTATTATATAATTTTAATATAACTTAATTTAGTTGTAATAACTTACTTACTTTACTTTACTTTAGTCGAGCTCTCGCTCGACCAGATCTTGACATTTTCTTCCATCCAGCACGATCCATCATCAATGAACGTATTTCGTCTTCATCTTCGCAGTCACAATCGTTCTTTAGAATATCTACAAATGTTTTGGGTTGTCGTCCTCTGTTTCGTTTACCGGTCTTTGGCGTCCATAATATTAGATTGTGCGCTATTTCGTCATTGTGTCTTATACAATGACCTGCTAGTCGCAGTCTTCTTTCTTTAATGACATCAGTAATCTTTGGCAGTCCTCTATAGAGTTGAACGTTGGTTATCTTTTCTTTCCATGTAGTATCGGTCGCCAATCTTAACAATCTGGTATAGCATCCGTCGATTTTCTTACGTAGACTAGCATCTATTGTCCAGCACTCGCTTCCATATAGTAATATTGGCTCGATTGTCGCTTTGAAGGTTCTTATTTTCAGATTTATGTTCATTTTGTATTTCCAGATTGACTTCATTTTGTGGATTGCTGACCACGAAAGTGCTTTACGAATTTCGAAGTCCTTCTGTGAGCTCAACATCCACGCACCCAGGTATTTGAAATTGTTAACGACTTTTACTATTGCAGTGCAGTTTTCTAGTTCATTGTTGACTGGTGTAATAACAATATTCAATATTATCCTTGATATTGGTAAAGCTCATAAGAATTTCAATATTTAGGCCCATTGCTGACACTAATAATCTCAAATCACCTTTTTAGACATTTCCAATCTATGTTATATATTTTGATATCGTTCGGCGATTCCCAATCAAAAATTTTGATAATTATTTCAATCATTTTAATCACAATACTTTTCAATTCATCGTCACATTGACGATTATCAATCAGGATTTCATGTATACTGGCAGCTTGCTCAGATATATTTATAATGAAAGGGTTTACTCTATATTGCGGAATTTGCTAAACAAATATATCTTTAAATATAATGTTTATATCTGGTATTAGATCTTCAAGATGAATTACATAATTTATTATATTTAAATCTATAACTTCTAATGATATTTATATTCTGACCCTGGGAAATTACTTTCATTATTTCTACCCATATTGTTTATTAACAAAATATTTAATATACCTATCATTGATTTTATTAATGTTAATTACGAATATTAAAGGGACTTATTCAGAATAGTCAAGTTTTCAAATATATCTGCGAGATATACCTACCTGGTCACTTTCAATAAGAATAAACTTATTTTACATATCTATATCATATTGATTTATATAATTCATGATAAATAATTAAACATTTTCCCTTTCATACTTTATACAATATAGATGGAACATACTTGTTTACAAATGCAACAAATCCTTTTTTTTCATATTAAATTCATTTAATAAATTTAATAAATATATATAAATATATATATATATATATATATATATTATAATATTATTTGAATATTTAAACGTACCTTTCATAGCAGGTGTAATAAGTGTTGCTTATGAAATATAATTTATTAAAGGGAAAATATTCTTTTACATAATAAATTTATAGGTACATATAATAGTTTCTAATTTATTATTGAAAACTAACCTACAAAATAGCATTTTCTCTGTATAACATCAATTTTCGATGTATCTGACATAATGCATTACAATTTAATTATTTCTAACACTGGATTCATCAAATCGTATTTAAAATTAAAAATGTCCTAAAAATTTAACATAATAGATTTTCAACATCATCATTCATCTCATCACTCCTTTTTGATACTATATCATTGCGTAAGGGTAATTATTGTAATAATTATTTAGAATTGATATTAATTTCATATATTATAATATCTATCAATTAACCTACTGACTTTATAACATTTTCTCCAATTGTATGAGGTCCACTAGATTTTACAATAAGCAGGGTATATCATATGAAAGTTGCAAATCTTTACAAAGATTCATATATGGTGTAAATAAAGCATTTTAAATATGTTTAGTATTATTATTTTAAATTGTAATATAGGTTATTCTTTGTTAAATTTGTTAAGATACATTTCCAATAAATGTTCTTTAAGTGGGGATAGCTGTATCGCTTGTTTTTAAACATATCACACAAATCGGTTTAATTTAATTCCTACTTGTTGATTGAGTAAACCTTGTCTTCAGATATTCAACCTATATTGACGGTATATATTGTTAATATTCGAATGCATCTATATTTAAAAAGATTACATATTTTTGTATTACAACTCATAAATTGTATTATTGTTATTAATTAGTTTCATTGATAATATTTTTTAACATATTTGAATACTATTTTTCTTAGCTTCATGAACTAAAGATGTATTATTTTTATTTAATTTTATAATTAAAGAAGTCATTTTCAGATTTTAGAAATGGTATTAATTTTTTTAATAAATAACTATTTGTTCGTACAAGTTTTTTTAAGATTGCAGGTATCCCATGGAATATATTTAATTGCATGTGACCCTTTATTAATTTTTGGACAATACCTATCAACATTTATGATAAATTATTCCAAGAATAAATTCCAGGATCATTAATATTTATGAATTCCTAGTTTTTTTTTTTAATTTCCAAAAGATTAAATATAGTTTATTATTAATTTTATTTTGTAGGTATAACCTTATATAAGGTTTGTTAATAAATTTAAAATTTAAAAAAAATTGGAAAATCGTCTGATTTTTTTTTATAATAATCTCAATTGAAATATTATCACAATAGTTATTTTAAATAGTACATAATATATTGAATTTATAATGTTCATGTATATAGATTAAAACAGCACTTCAAATGTTATGTTTACGACTTGAAAAAATATGATTATAACAAGGAATATTTTAAAATATTATTATCACTCAATCATGTTTCAGTAATTGAAACTATATCGAAATCATCATTGATGTATCCAAAAACATTATTAATTATCAATTTTGTTGAATTCCTAATATTTATGTTAATTATATTTAAATTAACTATTTAAACTATTTAAACCCTAAACAACTTATTTTTATTAGAATTTAAGTTCCATTTACTAGAGGTATTTCGTAGAGACATTGTGAAAATTAAAATCACAAATTGTGAAATAATTATTAATAAAATTATCATTATTAAAACTAAATTGTTAATTTGATCAACATTAAATTGAGGATATATCTATAGATTTCATTCAAACTAAGAGTTATAAATGATATATCATTAAACAGTTAACATTTAATAAGATAATTTAAAAGAATAAAGATAGAGATAAATATATAAATAAATACCAATTAGAAAAAAACGAACTTTGCTAAAAATGTACACATATACTCTATATAGCCTTCTGAATGTAAGATATATATTAAATTCACAAATTATTGATTTCACCGAAAAAGTTCATAATCTTGGCGTTATTTTTAACACAAATCATATGTTATAATTTATTTCAATAAAAATACGAAATGCAAATTTCCATTCCTACCTTATAGATAAAATTAAAAAATATAAATCCATCCCTTTAAAACATGTAAATCAATAGTAACTATAGTTACTATTGAGACTATACTATTACTAGACTATAGTATTGTATTATCTACATTAGACTATTTTAATATTCTACTAATTATTCTTACAGCTAAATTTATAGAGCTATTAGTAAAGTTGCAAAAAAAGATCAGTTAGAACGATCTACAACTTGCGATATCGATAATTAAACAGTGATATATACATGTATTACTAGCCTGATTAAGAAACTGTATTGGGCTATAGCGAGGTAGATATCATCGAATTTTGGAATTCGCAAAAACCATAATTGATTGCTGCAAATAGGTCTGACTCTCACACAAACATCAAGAATTCAAACTTTAACTAGTATGAAGGTTTATATAATAAATAAATGTCTTATATATTAATAAATAAATGATGTTATACTTTTAATCTTAGTCTGAAAAGCCCAAAGAAAAATAAATTCCTCTGTAATTACCCTCATACCTCTATCAGTACGTAAATAGATAGGTAATATATACGTGTTGTAAGAATGTATATTATATACACATATAACTATTATAATTATAACTACACAACGATTTTTATATTATTCTCACATTACTATAATAATAACATATTGTATTGTATTAACAATAATTAATATAGTCATAAAAATAATCAATATATTCTCATTAAATTTACATAGTATATATATATATATCAGTGTTCATTCTAGGTTTCAGGGCAGCTACCAAAAAAAAATTATTATAGGGCATTTAAATATATTTTACTAAGTAAAATGTAGGATGACATATATGGGTAATTTCGCCATCTATTTATAAATTCATTTATGATAAATAATATATTAGTTTGAGGCAATTTAACCCTGAGGCAATTTAAACCTGTAACAATTGTTACTTACAAAAGCTACTTATGAGGCTTTTTGAATTAGAGATGTAAATAAATAGCAAATAAGTATTCGATTCGATTACTAATTATTCGTTTACAATTAAATGATTTACAAATTTTAATTCTAATACATTGATATCAAATAATTATTTCTATATTCAATCTCTCAATATTTGATTCATGAAATATTCAGATATTAAAAATTTGATCTTCGAGCATTTATAATATTGAAAATTATGTTGTCGAGATCTTATAATATTGAAAATTATGTTGTCGATATGTTATAATATTGAAAATTAGGTAGTCGAGATCTTATAATATTGAAAATTATGTTGTCGAGATCTTATAATATTGTAAATTATGTTGTCGATATGTTATAATATTTAAAATTAGGTAGTCGAGATCTTATAATATTGAAATGTATGTTGTCGATATATTATAATATAAAAAATTAGGTAGTCGAGATCTTATAATATTGAAAATGATGTTGTCGATATGTCTTAATATTGAAAATTAGGTAGTTGAGATCTTATAATATTGGAAATGATGTTGTCGATCTTATAATATTGGAAATGATGTTGTCGATATGTCTTAATATTGAAAATTAGGTAGTTGAGATCTTATAATATTGGAAATTAGATGGTTGATTTGTTATATTGAAAATTAGGTAGTTGAGAAGTTATATTTTTAAAATTAGGTGTTCGAGTAGTTTGATATATAAGTAATTTGGTTCTCGATAAGTTATAATATGATTATTGTAATATCATATATATAATTATATATTTATTATAGTAATAGTAACTCTATCAAACTTATATATATTTACTTATTTTTGTATATAAATGTATTGGTAATATTACTAATCAATCGAATAGTATATTTATAATTTAAACTTTCATATTATTATAATGATTAATATGAGCATAATGATATATTTCACGAGAAACACCTGTATACTATTATGTCAAGTATACAGGATTAGTTTTTCGTATCTTTAAATACTATAATACATGGAAATGTATTTATAGGAATATACAACTAAATAAGTTTCTATATATAACAAACTATATAATACAAATTATAAGATACTAAATATATAATATATATAGTAATTATTTTCATTAATTATATATTATATATAGGCAATTAACGATATATAATATCATACTTAGGATATAAATACTTAAAATACTTATAGGTAGATCAAAATATACAAAAGTACCTATATCTATATTAATATTATTAGATTATACTGGTACACATTATTATATATAATTTATATAAGATATTTTAATATCATAATATAACAAATTAATTAGAATGTATATTATAATTGTATTGATTATTAAAATTTAATAATTTGTTTGCACATTTTTATTAATAACTTTTGTTTAAATACAAATTTAAAAAAACATAATATGAATTGTATTATATAATTTAATAAGCTTTCCAGTGATACCAATTTTATCATAATAAAATCAATATAAAATATGTCATGCTAATGTATCAACATGCAGTATTCCATATGCCGCTTGATTTTAAATTCAATATATATATATATATATAATAACTAATAAGTAGTATAATACATGATATTTATGACATTATATTTTAAACATTATATATTATATATAAGAATAATAATTATAATAAGTATGATAATTAATATATAATATAATATTATTAAATATTAATGTAATAATAAAAATAATAATTTTAAATTTAATAATTAGATTATAATAAATTTAAAAAGTATACAGTTTAATTATTATGAATATAAAAAACAGTGAACTTATTAATAATATTGGTGATTAAATGTTTCATTATTTTTATATTTTCATGGTTTTTAATATCACTAATATCACTTTAATATTACGTTTTAAAATAGGATTTTGAATAAATATATAAAAATTACGAATTTTAAATAAAACAATCACGTGATTTATATATATTGGGAGAAAAAGAATTGGAATAAAAATAATTATTGAATTAATTTTCATATATTATTATAAATATAAATTGGTAGCAAATTCACTACCCAATATTTAAAGTTTGCTACCCAATTTTCATTTTGGGTAGTGAATTTTCTACCCAATCTAAAAATAGATTATTCTAAATATAGATCAATCAGTTTATTATCATATTTCATATTTAATTTATATTTGAATCTAAATTGTTTGTTTATATAAAATATCAATCGGATATAACAAAGGGCAAATAGTATATATTCGCCATTATTTGATTTGAACAATAATAAATTTATCCTAATATTATGACAGAAGTTATTCATATTCTCCATTATTTTAATACTTAAATAATAATATATATTATATATATATATATATATATATATATATATATAGGAATAACATACCCGCTGAACTAAATATTAAATTAGGAAGTGATATATTTATAACGGTATTTACTAATATATTCAATAAAATATGGCCACAAAAAATAGAAATTATGCCTACAAGGTGGATATTATCATTAATTATTAGCTTACATAAGAAAGGAGACTTTAAAATATATGAACATTATCTAATGATATATTTTATATCACATGCAAGACAAATAATGCTGAAAGTAATATTACACAGACTACAACCTACCACATAAAAGTTAATTTCTGATAAAAAAGCTGGATTTATAATAGACATAGTTATAAGCGAATATATCTTTAATTTAAGAATCATCT
This sequence comes from Osedax fenrisi, assembly GCA_964019155.1. Taxonomy (NCBI): domain Eukaryota; kingdom Metazoa; phylum Annelida; class Polychaeta; order Sabellida; family Siboglinidae; genus Osedax; species Osedax fenrisi. Next base: position 41,687,585 of record OZ025243.1, read on the forward strand.
TTGAGAAATATGAACACAAAAAAACCACTATAACAAGTATTTTGTATTTCAATAAGGCATTATAATGTCTATAGACATATACTGGCAGGATGAATTATGGTATATTATAAAAAGGTTTAATACAATAATTTGTATAACAATACGAATCTAATTGAATCAATACAAAACTTATTTAGGTGTTCCCCCCGAAACTTATACCTATATATATATATATATATATATATATACGTCGTTGGGGTATGGTTCGAAACAACAATATATGTGAGAAAATGGTGTTTAGCATTAAGGATAATAAATGATCAAAAGCAGAAATCCTAACTAGAATTACTAACTATTACGTAGAAAAATCAATATATTTACATAAAAACTTAAAACTCAATTTCTGCGTCACGTTCGGTTAATTACAGATTCCTACTAGGGAATTCCTAGCCGTGTCAATATTTGTTATTTTATTATTATTTTATATTTGTTATCGTCTAGAAATTTTGTTTCGTTAATTTCCTAAGGAAAGAATGCCACTCAATGAAATCTATACATTATGTGTCTCATCGAGTTGGTAAGCTATTATTATTATTAGTATTCATTTATTTTTGTATTCAGGATTTTTGATTAATAAAAAGTATAAACGAACACTAGTTTGTTATACACACATATACACACACATATACAGGGCCGGTGTCATATAATAATTCGTCCCCATTATCAAAATCGTCCCCGCTTGTCACGTGACTACAAAATCAATGATATTTCACTAATTACACATACGAATAGCTTCAAATTTAAACCACATATAACTAATATGTATATACACAAATTTCTAAAAAATCACTTCTAATTATGTATTAGAAGAAATTAATACATAAATATATAAAGTAGAACGGAGATGCATTTGATAATTCCAGATTAAACGACAATAAATAAATATTTTTAAATTCTGAATCGACAGAAGTTATTCTTTGTCAAGCTATTCGTATGTGTATTTAGTGAAATATCATTAATTTTGTAGTAACGTGACAATCTGGGAATATTTATTATATGATACTTAGCATACTTTTAAGCATACTATGGGCACCGGGCAAAAAAAAACGAATGGGCCCTATAATAATTTAATCATAACATAATAAATGGGCCATTCTAGCAACAATTAATATCTATAACTCTTCAATTTAATTATATATATATATATATAATTTCATAGAAAATTATTTATAAGTTCAAGTTTAGAGAAACTTCTCTCTCAAGTGTAATTATTTACAATTAAATTTATTATGATGAAATGTCTACATTTGGATATATCTAGCCAATAATATATATATACATATATATATATATTAATATTTGTATAGTCCATTAGATTGAGGTATATATCAATATGGTATAATATATGTTTAATAATTATTAATTATTAATTCATTAATGAATTATCTTATATACTAATCATCTTAATTTATGATGTCAGATGATATATATATAAATATGCATATTATTTATATAATTAGTAATAACTATAACCTATATGATTATCTTTTTTGGTATTTCCTATATACATATAAGTATACAAAGACGTTATATATTTATACAGGCTTCACCCCTTAGATGTCTATGTAAGTATATATCAATTAAATTGTCAAATATTGTTAGAAAATAGTTATTTTGAAATCCTTATATGATGTAAATTCACTAATTTAATCACATGTTATTATTAGACTACTTATTTTGTAATTGTTTGTATACTCTAATCAACTCTTCATAATAATTTCTTTTCTGGCATATATATTTAGAGCAGTGGTTCCCAACCTTTTTTCATCGTGAACATTTTTTGATAATTCCTAATTAAAAAATATACCATGACCCCAATATACCCAATGACACATTTTATTTTGTTATTATTATACATTAATCATAAAAGAATCATATAAACATTAATATACTAATATTTAAATATATATTTCCATCTTAAATTTGTCTCGACCATAAGGCCAATGTGCATGTAAAATATGCATATAAAACTATTTATATTATTTTTTTAGAAATTGGCTCATGACCCACAATAAATACTCAATGACCCATAGGTTGGGAACCACTGATTTAGAGAGTGCATCAATATGTTGTATTACCGTCATTATCTCAATGTAACCTATTTGCAACACTTTTCTGATCGACTTTATTCTACAAAGTAATTAGCTCAACGGTTTTCATAATATCGAAGTCTAAAATTCTTGCATTTTATCGAATAAATACGTTGACTCTAGTAATGTAATTTATGTTATATTTTAACATATATAATATCAGATACAAATTATGTAGGAATTATTATAGTAATTCCACAAAAGAGTGTACTAACTAAGCATCTGCTTGCGATTACAATTTATATTCGATAAAGCTTTTAATAAAAAATATTATATTCTTCTTTAATCTAGATGTTAATATATTCTTTATATAGTATGGCTAAATAAATTATATTAATTTGGGATGAAGGCAAAGAATATTGCTACACTTGTCGAAGATTCAACGGAATTTTACTAAACAGATTTTATGAATACACATTGTAGATATGTGGATCCATATTGACAATAGTCTATGATATATTATAATATATTTCATTTTATTGAATCTTCCAGAAATATTGATGGAATTTTCATAACGTTGAGCTCTATAATCTATTATAATTATATTATTATTTAAAAAAATTCTAATAGATCGTTAGCTAAATATTGACCAATATGATACTGAATCTCAACGTATATCAATAAATACCTATATAATAATAATACATAACTTGCTATATATAACGATAACTGTTAATTTACCTACATGTGGTACATCTGGAATTGAGTACACTGATATATAATATAATATTTTGAATATCTTCAAATATGTAGTTATCAGTGATAACTTATCACCTATTCTGCAATACGAATATCGCCATTGTATGTATTTATTTGTAAATAGATAGATGAGGGTGATGTAAATCTATACATTCATTTGTAAGTACTAGGTGCATAATTTCAAAAATACTCCCATTATTCATTACTCGTGTTTAACTTGGATTTATCTCGATTTTAAACTCGTGTTTGGCCTGCTAATTTGGTAACACTATTAACACCAGCTAGATCCAAGTTTAACTCGAGATTAATCCCAGATAAATCCAAGTTAAATCCAAGTTCACTCGAGTTAAATCCCAGTTAAATCCAAGTTTAACTCTAGATAAACCCAGTTAAATCCAAGTTTAAAAATAATTCAATTTAATTCACATTGATATTTATATTATATCTATATATTATGTATACCTGCTAATTTATATAATATTGTTATCTATATATCTATATATTATGGTTAGATAAGTAATTTACATATTGATTTTATATCAGTATTATTTTGGCGAAACTATAGATCAATAATATTATACTTATATGTTACATCATGTATGATATGTCCCCTATATCCCCTATATATGTACCCTTATATGTAAGCTTATAAGCTATATAAGTATAGTTTTTATACTTAAGTATTATCCCTAAATAATTATATAATCTTAACTATTTTATAAGTATTTATAAATATATGGTATAACAATGTATAATTATAATATATATATATATATATATATATATTTATTTATATATTATAGTTATAAATTGTTATATATAGGTTAAATAAATTGTTTTTAAAAAAGATATTTGTTTAATATAATAAATTTATCAACAAATATTCAATATTTTTTATTTATTTTTATTAATTTAGATTCAATAGATATACCTAAATTTAATAAAATAATAAATAATTAAATAATTGGTAATATTTATAGATACATATTTTGGACTAAAAAATAACTTGGATTAAACTGTGAAATAATGATCCAAGTTACAACTAGTTAAATATTGATCAGCTACCCATAAGTAGCGGTATCAGTTAATACGTATATGATACGCATCGAACACGTATCATTGATTCAAAGTGATTCGTGTTCGATGCAGATCATGCGGATACGGGTTGGATAGGTATCATGGATACGTGTTGGATAGGTATCATGGATACGCGTTAGATAGGTATCATGGATAGGTGTTGGATAGGTATATTTAACAAAAAGAATAATGTAACACATTTCATTCATTTATTACAGGAACAATACACAAAATACGGATATGATATAACACGTGAATAATATATATAATAATAAACTGAGAATGCAAAGGTATATTTGTAATGATAATAAGATAAGTAGGTATGATTATAATATACATATATATATATATATATATATATATTATGTAGTATGCGTATACCAGGGGCGTAGCATACCTCACAAGCGCACGGGGATATTAGAATGTTGGCGCCCCTTAGTATTTAACTACACACATTTATATACAAAAGTTATATTTTTCATGATTTTACATTAACAAAGTTTTAATTAACATAATTTTATTTAAACAAATTAAAGATTAAAGTGTAATTTTTCGATTTTTTCGTATAGTAAATTCTTCTACTATTTCTTCTATATTAATGTTATTGAATATCTTCGAAGATATTTAGAAAGGATCCTTTCTATGCTTAATATAGCAAGCCCATATAGTCTTTCTTGACTCAATGTTGATCTCATATATGTCTTGCTTAGTTTCAATTTGCTAAATGAACGTTCACACGAAGCTATTGAACAGCCAATTGATAATAGCAAATGCAAAGCGATCTGAAGATTTGGAAAAACATCTTCCTCATAAGAAATAATAAATTCATAGAATTTAATTGGATTATTTATTATGTTTCTATTCTTTGTTAATATTCTGCAATCTGAAATATTTATAAATATTGAATTAGATGACATATATATGTGTTTGAATTAATTATATTAAAATAATTTTAAATTATTAATTTATATATTACCAATAATTTCTTCACATCATTTCTTGCTGGAGATGTCATTCGGATATTCTTTTTCAAGTAAATCGCAATGTTTCATAATTATACAATCTGTTAAGGCTAGCAATGATTCCATATCCATGAATATGCCGAATCTATCATTTAATGAGTCCAATATTAAAAATCGATTATTAAATTCAGAAATAATTCTGTCAATGATAGAAAACATAGCTCTTGATAACTCTTGAGTATATGACACTACTTCCACATTTCTACTTTCACAATCCATATGTGTTCGTACTCTAATTCTTCGTTCTGTTGATATTTGTAATTCTATACAGGTTTTAGTTGATTTAGTAATAGTGTCTTTAATTATGTTCTCTCTTTCTTCACTGAAAAATAGTTTCAAATTATTAATATCTTTGGATGCTTCACAAAATATCATACTTTTATCCTGTAATCGTTTTTGTATTCTATTTATTTTAGCCAAAATAATTTCCCAGAAATATAATAAAGATATAAATTCAAATCTTGAAATTAAATTAATTATACTATACGCTTTACTGCGTGTTTCCTGATTATCAGCTTGTTCTGATAGTTCCTCTAGTACATCCAATACTGCAGCAAAGTTTTCTTTTAATATATTAACTGCATCGTAACGTTTACACTTATATATAAATAAGTATTTATAATAATTATAAACTATAGTTTTTTATAAAACCCAAACCGAAACCGGTTGTCTTATTTAATATATTATTAAATAAGTATTCTATAGTTACTAGGTTTATTTTTTGCTATTATAAATAATTATTCTATATTTTTTTGGCGCCTCAAAAATTTTGGCGCCCGGGGCACGTGCCCCCAGCCCCCCCTTGCTACGCCCCTGGCGTATACATAGGTTTCTGTTCATTATAGGTCACAATGTATAATGCCATATATATATATATAGATATACGAAATTCATGAATACGATACCGGATCATAGAGATGATAATTAACATATTCATGGAGATATTCATCATAGCCAAGCAGGAAGATAACAACTAATAATAATGTTTATCCTGAAATTATAAATTGTATATTAATATAAATCAATTATCACGACACAATCATATTTATATGTGTATACTTTTAACTAGGTGTGTATAATGAATAAGATGTATTAGTATGGTTCATATTTATTAGATAGATACAATAGGCGATATAGTTGGGATGGGACGTATATATACGCGATACGTGGGAATGGAATTGGTGGGGTGACGAGTATACTCGTATACGCAAGATGTGGGGATGAGACTAGCTTGACCATACAAGTGCAACACAGATGGTATCGCTTGGTACAGTTATCCCTTAGCTAATCAGGGAGGGCTTCAGCATTCATCATAGTTGTCAAATATATATATATATGTATATAGTGTGTGTATATATACAAACATATATTGATATGTATATACCTATTATATATTACACTATGATAGTATTACAGTGTATCTATAGATGCATATATGCATTGTATAGTATTATCATTCATTATATTCACTTATCTATGATAATATAATTAATAAATTGATAAATTTGTATTTAATTTACTATCTACCTAACGTAAATCTTTAATATGAATAGGTAGGACCTATCATAGATACGTGTTGAATATGTACCATAGATACGTGTGTGATATGTATCATGGATATATGTTGAATAGGTATTATGGATGTGTATATGTTTAATCTTAAATAATTATAAATTATATAAATTTCATGAATTATTTAGTTAAAAAATTAAATTAAAATATTATATGTAAAAATACTATGTACAGTAATACTCAGGGGCGGATACAGGAATTTTGTAAGGGGGGGGGCTGACGTTCAATTAAAAGTGCATTTTTAAAATAATACATGTTTATATTGATATTCAATTAAATAATATGTATGTATATATATATATATATATAAATTAAATACTATATTAAATTAAAGAGAATAATATTTTATATTTTATTTAATAACAACTTTTAATCCAATATATTAATCAATTGCATTCTTCGTGGATTACGTAATGCAAATTTGGATATAATATAATCACAATCGATCTCTATGTCTTTATGTATATATAATAAAGAAAGTCCATTTAGTCGATCTTCACTCATAGTCGAACGTAAATACGTCTTTATTGTTCTTAATCGGCTAAATGAACGTTCACATTCACACGAGGTAACTGGAGTAGTAGCCATCAATAAAAGCATTTCATAGATATTCGGAAAAAGACACCTATAATATATATAAATTATAAATTATATATTATTAATATAAATATATATATATATATATATATATATATTGAAATGATTTAATGTAAATATATTTACTAATTTCAATTTACCTTGACATGTTATTGAGAGTACTTGCTATCGTAGTAGGTAGATCTTTAGTATCTGTCCATTTAACTTCCCAGCAAATCAATTCGGTTTTTATTAAATGTATCTTTGGTAATTCATCTTTGACTAATTCATAAAACTTTAATATATTTTCTTTCCATGAATCCTTATTTTCATTCATTACTTTTGGAATTAAGAAGGCTCCAAGAGATATATACAATATATCTTTATTGAATCTTTCTTTCATCTCCATTATCAAATGATCCAAGAATGGAATAGATATTACTTTTTTAAAATACTCTTCAGCTGATGAAGCAGGTGTATTTGCACGATGTATCTGTCTTTTATTTAACCTTGGTAACGAAATTACTTGATTTGAATATGATAATAAATGTGATGCTTCTTCATCCCATTCTAATTGTACTTCATCAATATTATCTCTACAAACTTGTATCCCTTTAATTAAACTTTGAATATCTTTATTAGCCTTGTATGCGTCGATTGATCTACTCTGTAGAGTAGTTGTTAAATTTTCTATGAAGTTAAGTGAATTATTACATACAATTAATGACATAATAAATTGTGAATTAATCATAGAATTGTAAAGACCGTTAGCTTTTGTTACACTTTCTGAATTCCATGATTTATCTTCATATATGTCTAACATGGTTTCGAGTATTTCTTGATATAGTTCGATGAATACTCGCATCATGTCTGGCAACCCATCTCGTTTTTACAAAGATTAATTAATTTCTTTTTAGAAGATTCAACACAAATTTTTGTAATATTTTCTTCTAGTAATCCTTGCCTCTTAGCAGAATATTTAAAAAAAATGCAGATTTCTAATAATATTCCCATCATATTTTGAATTAATGGCATTTTGCAAGCATTTACTATTGATAGATTTAATACATGTGATCTACAGTGTACATATGTAGCTTTAGGGTACTTATTTAGAATTATACTTGACGCTCCTTTTACTTTTCCAGACATATTTCCTGCTCCATCGTATCCTTGGCCTCTTAAATTTTCAAGATTTAATTCAGCTTTAGTTAGTGTATCCATAATCAAGTTAGCTATACTTTCTCCACTAAGATTTTCACATTCTATGAAAGAAATAAACTTTTCAGTGATACACTTACCATAAAAATATCTAATTGCTAAAGCCATTTGTTCAGTATTAGATACATCTGTGGTTTCATCAGCTAGTACACTAAAATATTTCGCTTTTTTTATATCATCAATTATTCTTTCTTTAATATATTCACCACATTCAAATATCAATTCATTCTGTGTTGTTTTTGAGGTGTATTTAGCATTTTTATTACACATTAACAAGTGTTCTTTTAATATATCATTTCCAGAGTTCATGCATAGATTTAGAAGTGCATTGAAATTTCCTAGATTAGAATTTGGATCAGTAGAATACTAATTATGACCACGTAATGAAATATGTTGTCTTCCACAAAGAATGATTATATCTAATATTGATTTCAATTTTGCTCTGTTGCATTCAATTTGCTTAGATATGGAATTATTGACTTGCATTATAGCTGATTGCTTCTTATTTTCCATCACTGCAATAAAACGAGAATTGTCTTCCAAAGAGTTCTTGTGGTAAATAGTAGATTCGTGTTTTCTTAAATCTGCAATCGCATCTTTAAACTTAATCATGGGCGAAGTGACAAATTTTCCAACTTGATTGTGATTCATTTTTAAATGAAAAACACATGGTATACACAATCCGCCATTTAAAGATTCACTGTAGGATAACCAAGAATATGTGTGTAACCACTTCATTTGAAATGTACGTGTATTTCCATTTTCTTTATGTGGTTTAAAAACGTGATCTTTGATAGATTGTTGTGCGAGTATTTTCTTTAGCAGAATATACTTTTCTTCGCGTGTTTTACTTTTTAATTCATAATAAATAGTGCCAATATCTATAAATTATATTACAATTAATTAATAGACTTAAAACAAAATATGTATAAACATACCTATAATTGATACTGAAGGTTTTGCTGATTTAACCACATCATCTATTTTACAGAGATTTTTTATAGTCACTTCCTCTGGTATTTCAGGATTATCAAATTCTATAAATGATGAGAATATTTGAGAAATAATTTGTATACCTATTGTTCTTCGAAAAGTTGTAGAAAACTTATATTATAAATGAAAACATTATAAAAGTTATTAAATTTACTTATTTTAATTACTGTATACAATTACTTAATTTTATGACAATAAAAAACTTATATTAAATAATTTATTTTTTATAATTTATAATAATTATTATTATTTAATTTTATTATTAAATTAATTTTCAGAATATTTTTTTACTATTTGATTGCCACATAACTGCCATCTAGTGATTAATATTTTGTTGGTTACGGGTTATAACAGGATCCTAGGATCGTATATGAGGCATGCGTCGCATACGTATGTTTATATCATTGACAAATTAAAGCTATATCTAATAATATATATATATATATATATATATATATATATATATATATATATATATATATATATATGTATCTATATATCTATAGATATATCTAATAAAAGCTATACTTTGATATTATCTATAGATAACATTAATTACATACATACATCGCACAGTTATATAAATATACTGTATACTTTCCATATGTATATATTTAGTATATATATTATGTATATATATATAGTATATATAATATATGTATAATACATATATCATATACATATATATATATATATATATATATATATATATCAAATATTTTCCAAAGGATGCTTCGCAAAATCTTTGTATATATTATATACTATAATATATATATATATATATATATATATATATATATGTATATATATATATATATATATATATATATATATATATTTATTATTTCATTTTAATTTTATTAATCCATTTTAATTTGTTTTAATTAATTTGATTTGATTTTTATTAGTTTTTATTAGTTTTTATTAATTTTATAATTCATTTGAAATTAATTCATTTCATTTTAATTATATAATTATAATATCTAGTATAATTATGCACTGATATGAATATAGGTGCATGTATACTGCAGTATACTTTATATGTATATTCGACTCATATATATATATATATATAGATCCTGCTAATTAATAACATTAGTAAATAATGTAAAATTTACATTATTTAAAATAAAAAGCCTAACAAGTTAAATATAATATTATTTAATAATATTAAATATTATATTTTGTATATTCCACTAACCACTAGTATCACTTTTATTTGAGAAGTAGGATAATAATGTTCTTTTGCTCATTGTTCTTTATGAATCAATTAAAAATATAAAATAATAATTTATAATTTATTATTTTAAAATAATAAAATATAATTTATTATTTATTACATACAATGAAAATAGAAATTAATGATTATCTAAAATACAGAACATTCTGTAAACATCTATATAATATCTAAATTGTAAAAATATTATAATCGCCAATATAATATATCCCAATGGCCCATTGAGATCATCTATATCGTAGGTCACCTATATATATATATATATATATATATATATATATATATATATATATATATATATATATAATGTATCATATAAAATGTATCCAGTTAAATAAATAATTTCAACAATTCAATATAATCACGAGGGGGGAGGCTAGAGCCCCCCTAGCCCCCCCTGTATCCGCCCCTGAGTATACCGGTTCGTTCGATTCAATTTTTAATCCTTCATATAAAATATAATACATATCTATATTTTAGTATAATATGTATTAACAATTTTTATAAAAAAATAGTTACCTTTGGTCACGAAGCATTTAAAGTTTGAAATATAAATTATTATTTTAAAATAAAATGTATAATATTCCATGTATAATAGTAATGACGCCATCTTATTATCTTTGATGTTTACAAATATTTAAATTAATATTTAAAATTAATTATGTATTTGTATTATATTTAATGAATTAATATAATATATACCATTTATATTTATTAATAATATAATATCTATATTTCATTTTTATATCTATAAATTACCAATATTAATGTCTCCTAAAAATCGAGAAAATAAGTATTTATTTCAAAATAATTCAAAAAAATAATTAATTTTTGTAGTTTTTATACTACTTGTAATATATGTTTCTAGGATATATTATATCCATAGTTGGCTTAAAAAAAATCATTCAATTTTATAAAAATTGAATATAACTAATTTCTATATCTCCCCCATGTTAAATTTTATATGTATTCAATGTTAAAATAAAAATGTCTCGTGACATAAAACTATTTAAGATATAGGTCTAAAATTGTAAACACTTATTCATCATAGCATACATAATTGTTATAGATGTGAAGGTTTATAAAATTCTAAAAAAAAAATTAGTACGAACCGGTCTAATGTACAGTCACTGTGACTGGTTTGTCACAATTTTGGTTTATCATTATTTTTGCTGTATTAATTAATATCTATGATAATATAATATAATTAATAAATTAATATTTTTGTATTTTAATTTAATTTACTGACTACCTAATGTAAATGTTTAATATGAATTTGAATTCTATAGAATACCAATATAGTAGAGATAATATTTATATATATATATACATTTAGGTATGTAGTAGAGATAATATATTTTGAAAAACTATTCATATGATATGCGTTAAACACAGATCCGTTGAGTATAAATGATTTATTGTTACTTTAAGAATAATATAATCACTTGATATGCGTTAAACACAGATCCGTACGTTAAACACAGATACATTCGTTTAGTATCATTGATTTATATTTGGTAAAATGTTATTATAACGCATCAAGCATCTTTGATACGTGTTTGATCCATATAAAATAGTATGATTCATTGATTCGTGTTAGATGTGTGTTAGATATGTATCCATGATACTGCTACTTACTGGGTAGATCCAAGTTGATCTCAGTTTATAAAAATAACTTTTATTAAACTGGGATATAATGATCCAAGTTTCAACTAGTTTAAATATGGATCAGTTAAATCCAAGTTGATATCAGTTTAAAACAATAACTTGGATTAAACTGGGATATAATGATCCAAGTTTCAACTAGTTAAATATTGATCAGCTAGATCCAAGTTTATTTCAGTTTAAAAAAATAATAATATATACACTATGAGAATATACACATTTTATTAATACGAGCATAAGATAGAGACAATTAATTATTTTGAGAAAAATTATTTTGAAAATATAAATTTTTTTAATAACTATAACAATTATAAATCTATATAGAATATCGATTTTTCTTAATTTATAATCAATATAATCCTTTAGGAATATCAGAAATCATAGTTAAATATATCTTAATATATATCTTATATTTAATTTTAATAAAAAAATTTATACTTTTTGTTTTGTAAACTAATTATAGAATTATAAATTGTTAAGATTCAACTATGGTTATTATAATATATATTCCCTTAATATGTTTATCATTTATCATTTTCTAGTTTATCAAACAATTATTTATTAATCCGTTTCATACTATTTTATCTGACAATCATAGATGTGTGAGAAGATCTATGTTATCACTTTTAGAATGTTCTCCAACATCTTTATGTACCTGTTTCCACCATATCTTCGTGTAAATTTAGAATTATTTTGAAAAATTCACTTTTCAAATCGGCCTAAATGACTATATTTAATTAAGTAATTTATTATATTATTTTTATTTTTTTAATTAGAATTAATAATATATAAGAAAAATACAGTTAAGAAATGTTATATATATATATATATATACATAAATACATAATTATCATGAGGAAGAATCATTACAATTGTATTAATATAATAGTCATTTGTTACATTTATAATTATAAGCACTTCGTTAATAATAAGTTAAATAATAATAACTTATAATTGTTGTTATATAATTATACAGTATATATTTTAAACCGGATTTTAAATAGGTTGTAAGTTCATTACAGATTACAAATAAAGTACACTTTAATATTGATAAACAAACATATTCAATTATAGTTAAGATAACAATACTAAAAAGAATGATATACGTATAACTCGTGATAAATGTATTATGATTAGTTATAGTATATATTATATTAGTTAACGGAAATCACTGCTATAAATATATAATTAAAAGTATTTAATTTCTAATATTTTATATGTAAATAAAAAAAATATTACCTCTACTCTTTAAAAGGTAAAATAGTTAATGTGAGGCCATTACATCTTTTGACTATTATAATAATAAGTTTACAAATATTTATATTTTTAATATTTTTTATAGTATTTTTAATAGTATTATATATTAAATGTAATATTGTATTGTATATTGTAATATTATATTGCAGTCCATACACAATCTATATGTATATATAGAGCACAATTTTCTATAATCATATAGGATAAATAGAGGTTATTTGCTAATTATATTTGTTACCTAATTCGTTCACCTATTCATTTAATACGTATATAATGTTATACTTATACTATTATTACATATAATTATGTGTTCGTAATGCCATTATGACACACGACGCCCGCTATTGTCACGTGTTCGTGAACGCAAAGCCTCGCGCGATGACGTAACAGAAGCCGTCATTACGTAATCACGATTATCACGTGACCATGTGGAATACCTCTTCGCCGTGGTCGTCAACGGAACAGCCGCTAGAGGCCGCTACCTCGTCCCAGTTACGAGCCTACATAATGACCGGTCTATCAATAGCCAGCGGTCTCATAGGCGTAGTAGGTAACGCCACTTCGATGCACGTCATGCGGTCGAGCCGTAAGATCAGACAATCGAAATCGTACACTCTACTGATGAATCAGTGTATGGTTGATTTCCTGGTGTCGGTTATAGTGACCTTCGACCTGTTCCTGAAGTATGCGCTCCCTAGCGGCGAGGGTGGGTCGCTGTACTGTTACGTAATCTACACTAAACTAATACCTACCGTGGTGGTAATGACGTCGTCCTATAATCTGGTGGCGCTATCGCTGGACCGAATGGTCAGCGTGGTGTGGCCCATACAACACCGAGTAATGGTCACTAAGCGACGCTATACCTGGATCTGCGCGGGGATATGGTGTTACGGACTATTTATATCTCTGGTATTGTGTCTTCCTGTCAACGGACCGAAAGGAGACGGAACATGCCATTTCTGGAATAAGTTCCCATCGCTGGCGAGTGCGAGGGTGTTCTCGGTTATATTTAATACGTTCTACACGTTCCTGCCCCTGTCGTTGATGCTGGTATCGTACACTGTGATCTACATAACGATATCGACTACATCTATAGGCAGTAAGGTGAAGATGAACGTGATACGAATGTTAGCAACGTGCGTTTTGTTGTTTTTCATCTGTCATATTTTAAGGGCGTATTTTTCCGTAATATCAAGATTTTCGACACGAAATTATTTCGAATACAATATTTACTACGTAAGTATTATACTGTTACAGTGTAATACGATTGTTAATCCTTTTGTTTATAGTCTTCAATACCACGATTATAAGGCAGAGTTGAAGAGGCAATGGCAAATGTTAATGAACAAAGTACATAAGGAGGATACTAGTATTGTTATTGTAAGTTCAATAAGCATGTCTGATAAGGTATAAGAATTGTTATGTATCCATCAACTATTACGTAAATAGATACGTGTTGTAAGAATGTATACTAGATACACATATAATTATTATAATTATAACTACACAATGATTTTTATATTATTCTCACATTACTATAATAATAACATATATGTACTAAATACTACTATAGTAGTATTGTAATAACAATAATTAATATAGTCATAAAAATAATCAATATATTCTCATTTAATTTACATAGAATATATATATATATATATATATATATATATATATATATATATACGATATATCGTTGTAGGTGTTCATTATTAGTTAGCCAATTTTATATTTATAAATTCTGACGTAATTGTTTAATATTTTATAACATTTTGTATAATATATATATTATATTCATTGAGCTATATGACTGTTAATATTAGTATACTAATATTATATACGAACTATATTGAGTTCGTATATAGATCTCGTTATATAAAATACTACTATATTTATAAGTATTACATTACATTAACAATACTGACATGATAACATTATATTAATTATGCGGTCATTAATCGTCTGTTATATTAATAAAATTTAAAAAATTATTTTTATTTACTAAATATATTTATTGAATTCATTCTACAAAGTAATACAATGATTCACGATATCATACACATTTAAAAAGAGATTAATTTCCCCCTGTCTCCTAATTCTAAATCTTCTTCTTAAAAATTGATTAACTATTGAAATCTACTGAAAACATGTATATCTTCTTCTTATTATCACTCATAAAGTGATAGTTAACCTCGAGTTACCAAAGCTTACTCGTCCGATTTCATCGAAGTTTCACTAAACCTAAACCTTGAATTCAACTGTATCACTTCATCTCCTTAAAAACTCTCGCACATTGATTACACTCTTATCCTCATGTTAAAGTGGTCAGTACTTTCTTCTAATATCGCTGTAAAATAGACTTCCTTTTATAACTGTAATAAAATGTGTGCACGTATATGTATACATATACGTACAATCCATATATGGATTTTAAGAGCAAGTTATCAGCTGTAAATGATACAATATTGATTAATATATTATACAATAGGAATTAGAGATTTATCGAATACATTTTAGTTAACTTATTAATTAATATAACCTAGAAGAATGAACAATGGTATGATATAATCTAAACTCTATATTGTAATGACAAATTATCAGATATATCATATTTTATATTTTTGGGTACTTATAGTTAGGTACACACTAAAATAGTATAATATATAGAGTAGTAGCTAATATTACAGATATAATACTATTTTTAATATATTATATTTAAATTACTTGCATAGAATGTTTTCAAATTAATATTAATAACTGATGATACAGCTTCATTTATTATTAATAAATTATTAATCATAATTCTATCGATACATTATTTTAAATATAAATAATTATTTCATTTAAATTAACAAATACATTGATATTCATAATATTCTTATAATATATTATAAAAATGTATACTCTTATATGAATGAATGAATGAATGTTTATTAAAACATACAAATAACGTTCTATATTAATACTAAACAATTGTGTAACCAACAAAAATAACAAAATATACAAAAAGAATATTAGTTGAAATTAGTTGAAAATAAAATTAATGTTTACGAATTAATAACTGTTATGTTGTTCTAGAGAGAGCCATAGCTTATGTAAGTTTCTTAATTAGACTGCCTTAACAGAGATAAGGACGCTGTTATATAATCCTCAATGATGCGTGACGAATTTTATTACGGATAATAAGAACTTATAATATGTATAATGGAAAGGTCCATTATGCGTGTGTACATAGGGGGAGTTATATCGAATAATAATATAATAGAATAATAGAACGGTCTATTATGTGTGTTTACGTATGGCGAGGTGTATTGAATCAGTATAGCATAACAATAACAATACATTAGATTTTAAATACGAATAATTAACATTAGTTCTTAATGGTAGCTCATTCCATAGGTCGGCTGCAGCTACACTGAATGATCATTTACCATATATTGATAGCTCGTATTTCCACTTTAGTAATAGCCGAGTAGAAGATTTTAGTAGATCTCTATTGTAAACTATGAATTGTAGGAGGTCATTCAAATAACTCGGAAGACGATTCTTCAGTACCTTAACATTAGTTTTAACTAGCTAAAAGTAGATATCTGATAAATATGTAACCATTTAGAATTAAGTAATTATCTGATTCGTGGTTATTTAATTTTACACGATGTAAAATTCTTATCGATGATTCATGATTTTATCTATCTAAGGATTTAGTAGAAGTAGCAGGAAGTCAATAATATAGAGAATAACACTAATTTATATGTGACATAACTAATGAATCTATTTACATTTTAGAAATTCTAAAAGGTAAGAATTTCCTTATTGATCGTATTTCATATAATTGATAATTAATTGATTTACACACATAGCTATCTGATCGGAGAAATGTAGGTTATCATCGAAAATAAAACTAAGGTTTTTATAATTATTGCAAGGAACAATGATGATAGAATCAATGATAACAAAAGTAAAAACTGATTATGTTTTAGATATATTTGGAATTTGAGTTTTATTCATATTCAAAATTAAGCTATTTTGTAAAAACCAATTTTTAACTATATTAATACAATTAATTAGAGCTATATTATAAGATGAATTGGCTATTACTGGAAGCTCAGTATACAATTGATATCATCAGAAAAAATTAGATAGTTTATAGAGGGAAAATCAGATATAATATTTGTAAGTAATGTATAAAGATAAAATAGCAATTGCCCTAATGCGGAACCTTGAGGGACTCCATAATTCAATTTACAAGTAGTGGAAAAATGGTTATAAATTTTAATAGAAAATGTTCTTCCAGATAATTAGGATTTGATCCAAGCTAGAGGAATATCTACTATGCCAATATCTTCAAGACGTTTACTTAAAACAGTATATATATATATATATATATATGTAGGCCTATATATTAGTCACGGGCAGATTGCAATAGAATTATTATATACATATATGTATATAATATGACTAAGATATATACTGTTAATAGCATATAGGATTGTAGTATGGTGTATATATGTGTTCATTTGTTAGACTTTTTTTTACTTACAAATTATGTACACTAAATTTCTATTATATTAACCAAGTAATGCTCTTATCATGGTATGTTTACCTATGTATTCTATTATTTCAAGTATTACCAAAGACGATCTGCGAAAGTCGTTCGCTAGCTTTACAATGGTTACTTTTTGTACTCGAATACGAAAAGTATGGATCCCAACTTTTTACTTTTCATTGGTATATTTAATTATATTTCAATGATTTCGATCTTCGAATCAAATATGTAAGAGATATTGATTTATTTGTAAAATAAAATGCATTCATATTTTAATTTTATATTTATATATAAATATGTTATTAAAAATACATATTTATTTATAAATTATATTTTAATTGAACAATTTTTTTTTATATTATTTATGTCTACATACAAATAACATAATGTGAGTACATTATATTATGGTTTTAATATAACAATATTGAAATCATTGATTTAAAAGCGATTTTTTGCATACATTTGTGTATGGAATTGAAATGTGTACTCCTACAGACACGTCTATAGACAATAATACAATCCGATAAAATCACTCAAGCGGAAAATAAAATTGTCACTAAATATGCATTAGCAGGCGTCCTATCCTTGGTATTACTTACAAGTAAGATTGCATCACATACATAATAGTTCATGTAACCGGTCTGTGATTTCCGGTTTCATATAATAAATCGTCCCCATTCCAAAAATCGTCCCCGATGGTCACGTGACTACAAAATCAATGATATTTCACTAATTGCACATACGAATCGCTTCAAAATTAAACTACATATAACTAATATGTATATACACACATTTGGAAAAAAATCAACGTCTAATTATGCATTAAAAGAAAGTAATACTCAAATATATAAAGTAGAATGGAGATGAATTTGATAATACCAGATTAAACGACAATACATTAATATTTAAAATTCTGAATCTACAGAAGTTAATGTATGAGTATATTTAAAGGGATATTATAATTTATTTAATAATTTAGTATTAATATTATTGTCATTATGTTACGTATACAGACGTGTATATATTGATCACATGTCATGCACTCTTCGTTAGGCAATATAGTTAACGTAAAATTACATTCAATCAATCACGTATTGTATATATATATATACATACATATATAAATGCATACATACATACATACATACATACATACATACATACATACATACATACATACATACATACATACATACATACATACATACATACATACATACATACATACATACATACATACATAGTAGTACATGTACTACATACATACATACATACAATCATACATACATACATACATACATACATACATACATACATACATACATACATACATACATACATTCCGACATTATTATTAATTATTGAACGAGTTGTAATTATAATTTAATGCGGGTGTCGAGCGCGCGACACCCGCATAAAGTTATAAATAGAATATATGCATATCCCTTTAGTATATGTTTATATTCACGAATATAAATGCGTATAATGATTTTTAATTAAAATGGTATATAGAGACAATTTTAGAATACGATATTTTAGTATCTTATAATTTAGTAACTTATAATTGAAAAATAATAACTTCTGTCAATTCAGAATTTTAAAATATTAATTTATTATTGTTTAATCTGGTATTTTCAAAGTCATCTCCGATATACGTTATATATTTGTGTATTGCTTTCTTCTAATGCATAATTAGAAGTTGATTTTTTTCCAAATTTGTGTATATACATATTAGTTATATGTAGTGTAAATTTGAAGTGATTCGTATGTGTATATAGTGAAATATCATCGATTTTGTAGTCACGTGACGTATTATATGACATCGGCCGGTGTTCTCTGATTGATCACGTGACAGTTATGTCAATCAAACAATAACATTTAGAGATTTACCTACCCAGGGCCTGACCAGCACATACAGGACTGACCAACCCGATACTTCTCGTATTTTCTAATTTGTCTATGCCTTAGGATACGTTGCACACCCAGTAACGTGTCTATATGTTATGTGATATGCTCTTCTAGCGACCAAAAGCAACGACAGGAAATACACATCACAATGTAAAAAAATAATTAAAGTGCTAGTTTATAATTATATTTATATAGATAACTAGATATATATATATATATATATATATATATATATATATATATTAGTATTATATAACAATTGGCGACGAGGACGTAACTAAATACACATAATTAATATTGTTAGGTTAGTTTAGAAATAATTAGTAATAATGACTAATTTAATTATTACGGGAATTACTGTGCGTATGACGACATTTTTACAAGTTATTCAGAAAGAGTGGAAGCTTATTTTTTAGCTAATGAAATTAATGATGTAAATAAGAAGAAAGCAATATAAGTTACAGCGATAGGAGCTATGACATACAAATTATTAAGGGATTTGTTAATACCAAAGAAGCCGATGGAAGTCACAGTAGACGTACGTATATATCTAGTATCACGTGTTACTAGAAACACTATCAAAGCACTATGAACCAATTCCATGCGAAATAGTAGAACGGTTTAGATTTAATACTTGTGATAGGCAAGATAACCAGAAAATGGTTGATTATATTGCCGAACTAAGATGAAAAAGTGAACATTTCAACTACGGTAGCAAATTAGATGAACACTTGAGAGACAGGCTAGTCTGCGGCGTTAAGAATAATCGAATTCAACGTAAATTACTATCGTAAGTTAAATTGACGCTAAAAAGAGCTATTGAAATTTCCGTTGGACTTGAACTTGCTGAGAGCAATTTAGCAATAATTGATTCTTGTCATAATAATAATACTTTAATAAACAATATTGTTAATACTAGACATATAAAACGAAAGGAAGAGGAAACCAGAAGTAATTACTTTAAAGTAGAGTATAGTAGGAACGACAGACACATGTTGAAATGTACTGGATGTGGGAATAACGGTCATGAGGTAGACAAATGTAGTTGGAAGAAATTTAATGTATATATATATGGAAAGTTAGGCATTTGAAATATAGATGCCCCAATAAAGAGACTAATTTATTAACACACGAATCAGAGGATGAGGAACTCATATATTCCATGTTTACCGTAGATACGAGGGAAGATAGAGTTATGCCAACTACATTATGATATAATAATATAGTTTGTACACTACAAGTAGATACGGGTGCAGTGGTATCCATAATATCAGAGAAGACAATGAATAAGTTATGGAAATCAAGTAAACAACCAAAGTTACTATCATCATCTGTAAAATTACGTACTTTCACGAATGAACTTATACCGATGATGGGTAAAATAGAGGTTACGACTGACAAAGGTAAATCCATTAAATTATATGTAGTAAGAGGTTCCGTAACTAATATAGCAGGTAGGGAC
The DNA here is from genome assembly GCA_964019155.1 of Osedax fenrisi. Classification (NCBI taxonomy): domain Eukaryota; kingdom Metazoa; phylum Annelida; class Polychaeta; order Sabellida; family Siboglinidae; genus Osedax; species Osedax fenrisi. The sequence goes on from OZ025243.1 coordinate 41,708,946, forward strand.
CTAATTAAATTGCTATGACTAGACTGGGAGAATGCTGTTCCATGTAATCGCATAGAACTATACGAATTTGTGGTGACTATAAAATTACTATAAATAAGGTATCGAAGCTGAATTGTTATCCGATTCCAAGAATCGATGACTTATATGCGAATTTAGCAGGGGGCATTGAATTCAGTACCTTGGATCTATCAAACGCATACTTACAAATGCCATTAACAGAAGAATCTAGAAAATATAGCACCATTAATACACATATAGTGCTCTTTCAGTATAATAGGCTGTGTTTTGGTATCTGCCCCAGCGATGTTCCAAAGAGTCATGGATAACTTAATAAGGGTACCCAATGTATGTGGATATTTAGATGCTCATCTAGCGACCAAAAGAAACGACAGGAAATAAACATCATCATGTAAATAAATAATTAAAATCTTAGTTTATACTTATATTTATATAGATATCTATATATATATATATATATATATATATATATATATATATATATATATTAGTAGTATATAACACTATATAACATACATATTATATTACGTATGTGATTATGATATACTATATTAGTGATATCTGATATATATTATTTTGTCAATTATTATTATTACTATTATTATTAATAGAATTATTATAGTTTAACTAAATAATAAGTATAAGCATACCATATAACCACGAGTGGTTGATCAACACACTTACAATTGATCTCTATAGTATACTGACTACGTACCACCAATGGTTGACCAAAACACACCCTTAATCACGTACATCTATTATTGATAGGCGTCCGACAATAGCATACCTGTAATCGTACACTATTATAGCTCTACTTATCTACTCTGTAATTATAGTTTATCTAGAAATATAATTCGCTTCTGCACGATACCGCATTATACAGATCTTCGTCCGGGTTATACATGGAATACGAGTGATACGCCCCACTGTAGCTGAGAGCTTAAGCGTACTCGATGATGTATTATCTTATATTGACGGTAGGACATATAACAATAGTAATACCTATATTTACAAATGTTTATACAAGCGTATATTTACATTACCTATAGGTATATATATATATAGCCTATATGTATATAACCTATATACATACCCAAGCAACAATTCGAGGTGCATTTGGTTGTGTTTGGTTGTGTATATGTTGTCAAAGTAAGTGCTATTAGGTATTTGCACAACATGTTACTATAAATAGATATTTAGCATATAATTATATATATTTAAAATATGCATGTTATATATATATATAGGTGCAATAGAGTACATATATAACATTAATAAATTGATGTTGTGAAAGTAAGTGCAACAAGGAATATATGCACCTTAAATAAAATATGCATATTGTATAAATAGGTGAAATTCAGCGCATATGTAATCATAATAAAAACATGTTGTGAAAGTAAGTGTAACATGGAAATTATGCACCTCCAATAAAATATGATGATATTTGTTTGTTATGATTTAATCTGAGGTTAAAGTTTATTTACAATGTGCTATTTATTGATTTCAAGAAAATATATTTGTGATTATTCAGGGTGATTATAAAGGTTTGTATATGTTTATAATGTTTATTAAATAATTATATATTACATATATAATGTTTAATAATTCGTTGAATAAAATGTAGATATACTATTAATTATTTTCTTATTAGTTTTCATATAAATTCAATTTTTAAGTTTCAATCCAATGAGCGATAAATCGTTTTCACCTAAAATAAATATTAAGTGTAAAAAGCACTTTTTATTATAAATTATTATATATTTGTATTGTTATATTGATATTTTATATATTAATAATTTAAAATTAATAATATTTATTAATTATTATATGAATATATATGCTAATATTATTTTCTATATTTCAGATAAACGATCTTCATTAAAATCTGTTGAAGAAATGTATAACAAATGCATTTTTAAATAAATATAATAAAAGTTAAAATATATTTTATTTATATTTATATTAAATTACTTTATATAAATTAGTATATAGACAACACACTAGGTAGGTAAATCAAAGCTAAATTTAACTAAATTTATTTTTTAACCTATATTATTATATTATCTAGTGTTATTTAAGAAGTAATTGGAATCATAAGATAATGGATAGGTTTTGTTATAACTTGAAAATTACTAGAGCTGCCTATAATAGCCCCAATCATGTTGTAAAAGTGTATTCAATTTACGTTTCATTAATATGTGTAGGAAGGTGTGGGTCCGCCTATAGGCGGTTATAAACTATAGTTTCAATTTTAAGTGCATAAATTCCTGGTTTCATTAATAGGTGTAGGAAAGTGGATATACGCCTAGTTGTAAATTGGTAACAATACACCTAAAATCACAACATTGTGTATACACCTTCTTGTACTAGTTGTGCACCCGCAGATTTGGTTGCTTGGGTATAACCTATATATATATATATATATATATATATATATATATATATATATATATATATATTCTTGAATAGTGTTCTAGTTTATCAAACTAGAATACAAAATAAATACATACAATGGTAATAGGGGAAAGTAACCGAATACGGACACTATCGGTATCTCAGTAACCATAAATCATACAAACAAAAGGTAATGAATAACATATTCATAATTATATAAATAGTCAAAATAAGTATTTTTAATTTTTAAATTATTCAAAATAGTGCTGATATGTCCAATGAACTGATTTTTTTATTACGTTATTAAATTTATGAAAATATTTCAACTTAAAACCATCTCAAAAATATATAAATGTATCGATAAAAACATAACAATATATTATTATAAACTAGAGCATTCTAAATATTATATACATAATTTCTATATTTGTTATCAAATATTAATTAAGTTATAAGCATATATCTAGAGGTCATATAAATCCCTAATTCGGACACTCTATATGTCTTAATACGGATACCCTATAACCAATCAGCGCGCAGAGTGTGAAATATTCTGATTTTCATAAAAATATTGTGCGTTATAATATGAATACCAGCAATGAAGAAAAATCTAAACAATATTATTTATATACTTAACTTCTATCATTAATTAATAAAATAATAAAAATTAATAAATTAATTACTAATTAAATTATATAAAATGTTCATAAAATTAATTATAAATAATGTAATTGTAATTTATCTGATTGATTCATCAATAATATATAGTTTATATATATATTTTATATTATAATGTAACAAGAATAGTTATGTGTTGATAAGGAGGAGGGATCTGGTACCTCTAGCTCCCAATGAACCATCTCTGTAGAATATATTGGTTTAACCACTTATATAGTTAATATAGTGGTTAAGACAGATGTAATTAGAGTAGTGGAACTATTTACGATATTCGTTTAGAAAAACGTAAACAAAATAATATAGAAAAATCTAACTTATTCCATTACAGCTGTATACTAGTATATATGTTACCCATAGGTATCACTGTTTTTCATTGTTTTTGAAATATTTTTGAAATTATATTTCTATTTTACTAAATATGTATTTGCTATTAAATTAATGAACTATGTTTATATTTCAAGTTTATATTAAAATGTATTGTTATTGAAATTAAATCTAATTTTTATGATTTCAAAATTAAATTTCGAGCATTTTTTATATGGATGAAATAAATGCACATTTTATGTAATTTATTATTTTGAAAAATATGTAAAAATCAAAGAACAAATAAATAGGAAACAAAATTATCAATTATTTGTGTTTATATATATATATATATATATATATATTGTATGCCTCGGTTGGTGTATAAACCTATAGGCGTCAGACACACGAGCAGTAGGATGCGAAACCTTATCCGGATCATTAAAATAGGTCTTACAATAATATTTAGAAGTGATTTTATATGATTGTGTATAAATAAATGTTAGGCTCTCGTTAAAACTATTATATCTTATATAACTCTGCACGAGAGGGACTTTGACTGGACATTAGAGCCATATGGTTATAAGTGAAAACTTCATCTAAGTCACTGGATGGGATGAAAGGAATCTACCACCATAAAATAACAATATTAATATCAATATATATATATATATATATATATATATATATATATATATATATATTATTATATGAAAATATTATCAAAATCAATTGAGTATTAATATATTAATATAGAGTTTGAAATGTCTTCCTATCTAGGTGTTATATTATTCGTGTTTCCCCCCGTTAACTGTCAATGGGTTTCTAGGAGTATTCTCGTGGTCAAATCCGTAACATTTGAATGTTGTTACAAGAGATCTCTTGTATTTTATTTAGTGAATAACTATGTACACGTGTTTGAAGTCCTACTATTTAAATATACAAATAAACCTACCAGATCCAGCTTAACGTACGATCATAGATTTATAGTTTACATTTATAATAAACTATAAATCTATGCTTACGATGTATAAATATTATTTTTAATATAATATCGCCTGTGTATATAGCTAAATTCAATTATATATATATATTTATAATAGCTTGAAAGTATATGATGATGAAGATGATTAGGTTTATTTGCACTTGAAATAGGTGTCTCCACACCTAATAGATGCATTGCACGACGTGCACACATGTAGGCATGCAATGCACGTAGGTATATATATATATATAGCTAAATCGTGATATACAATTTTAATAGCCTATCATTGTGAATTAAGAGAATTATAATTACGCTAAATATAATGTTACCGTATTAACATATTTACATATCACATACGCGCATTGATATATAATATATACTATATAGTAGAATAATATTATATATAGTATACTATACTAGTATATAGTATATATATTATACACTGATATATCATATATACTATATATATATATATATATATTATACTATCATTAATAACATCAATAACACCCAACATATATAATATATGGTGTTATACATATATGTACAATATTATAATTTATACATGCATATATAAACTATAGAAACGTACATACAAGTACATATTATATATATATATATATATATATAGTATATAGTGTATATTATATGTATAGTGTATACACTGCTATGTGGTAATAATACAAAGGTAATGCTATAGCAAGGCATGACTATAGTCATACAATAATAAGTATTAGATAGTATATGCATATGCATATACTATCTAATACTTATTATTGTATGACTATAGTCATGCCTTGCTATAGCATTACCTTTGTATTATTACCACATAGCAGTGTATACGCTATACACTATATACTATAGTGTAACATTATTATTTTAGAATATTACCGTTCCATTCCTTTTCATATTATATGTTCCCATTAAGATAAAGGTTACTCGTTCCCATTTATATTCCTGTGAAATTCTTCCTTTCCCAATTCATCATAATAGGGGAAAATATCCGATTATCGTGATTTTTTGTAATGTGTAGAATAAGTGAAATATCACTAACATAATGTAAGTTTTAATAAAGTTTACACACAATTTACGATTATAAGATAGTAATCTTTATTTATAAAAATCAAATTTTATATTTGTTTACGAGAAGAGTTAAAAAGGGCCATTATCTATGATATTCTCAACTTAATACAAATAATAAAAGTAGGTAAACAATAAATACCATTAATAATAATAAAACAAAATAGAATAAGCCGTACGGAAATTAATAAATAAAATAATAATGACAAACAATATTAGTATTTCAGGTTCCCACCTGAGATCAATTGTTGTATATATTTCATGAATGTTTTATGCGATTTTATGGATCTAATATAGGGCGGGAGTGAATTCCATAGCTTAGGACCAATATAACTAAGTACCCGAGTATTCATTTTTGAGGCACGTAGAATAGGGGTAGATAGAAGATGAGATGCATGGTTTCTAAGTGATGGAAGGGAGTGTATACATATATATATATATATATATATATATATATATATATATATATATATGTATATATATATATATATATATATACATGTATGTGTATATATATACACTGCAGTGTATCGATAAATCGGTTCTGACGACAATTTAAAATATATTTGTTGGAATTGCCATCTAATATATGCCAAAGATTATCGTGTGTTTCGACAAATCGTCTGTATCGACAATACTGGTATATCGACAAAATATTACTACAATATTTAGAATTTTACATCACGTGTATCGATATTATAAAAACATTACACAGTGTTAGCATAGTATGTATTATATAGATAGTTGATAAACATATAGAGCATATTAATAAACGTTGACCTATAGTATTATAGTACTATAGCACCTATAGGTTATTATCAAATAAGTTATGAAGATATAGAGACTGAATAACTGTAATATTGTGGACACACTGGAAGTGAGTCACTAGTAGTGACTGTAGTGAGTCACTAGTAGTGACTGTAGTGAGTCACTAGTAGTGACTGTAGTGAGTCACTAGTAGTGACTGTAGTGAGTCACTAGTAGTGACTGTAGTGAGTCACTAGTAGTGACTGTAGTGAGTCACTAGTAGTGACTGTAGTGAGTCACTATTAGTGACTGTAGTGAGTCACTAGTAGTGACTGTAGTGAGTCACTAGTAGTGACTGTAGTGAGTCACTAGTAGTGACTGTAGTGAGTCACTAGTAATGACTGTAGTAAGTCACTAGTAGTGACTGTAGTGAGTCAATAGTAGTGACTGTAGTGAGTCACTATTAGTGACTGTAGTGAGTCACTAGTAGTGACTGTAGTGAGTCACTAGTAGTGACTGTAGTGAGTCACTAGTAGTAACTGTAGTGAGTCACTAGTAGTGACTGTAGTGAGTCACTAGTAGTGACTGTAGTGAGTCACTAGTAGTGACTGTAGTGAGTCACTAGTAGTGACTGTAGTGAGTCACTAGTAGTGACTGTAGTGAGTCACTAGTAGTGACTGTAGTGAGTCACTAGTAGTGACTGTAGTGAGTCACTATTAGTGACTGTAGTGAGTCACTATTAGTGACTGTAATGAGTCACTAGTAGTGACTGTAGTGAGTCACTACACGTGTATGTGTACATGAGAATATATGTACTCGAATGTATACTCTTGATAAGTAATATCTTAAAATGACAAACCTTGTTTGATTTCAATTAATAAAATAGGGTAACAAGATAAGAAGAGTTCTATAAAGTTAAAGTAGAAATTGAATATTTCGATGCCACTTACAAAATAATGTATTTTATTTCTATTTTCGATTATTTTTACGCTATCTTTTATTTCTATTTTGATCATTTTTCATTTATTTTTACTATATGATTTATTTCTACTTTCGATTGTTTTTCGTTTATTTTTACGGTAACTGTAAAACGTTTTAATTTCTTTAATTTTTTTAATTTCGTATTATTCTTTGTTTATTTCTATAACGTATGTTATCGTTAGCAAATATCTATACTTTATACTTTCGATTATATTTTCGGCTATGTATTTGCTTAAATAAATTATCAATCAATAATTATTAATATTTAATAATACAATGCCAATACAATGGATATACATGGCGAATATATCAATTGTGTTGCATGGTTGATTGATTAATCAATTGTTGATAACCCTCACCCCACCCCTAATATTATTGCACTTTCTTTCTTGATATACCCGCATTAATTCGATCATACAAAGAAACGACCTTCCGCGTAGGCATGCTGTTAATACATTAATAATTATACCTGTCTCTAATTATTAATGAAAAAATTGTTGTATTAATTAATAATTCGAGATGTGTCTCTAATTATTAATAACAAAATTGTTGTATTAATTAATAATTCGAGATGTGTCTCTAATTATTAATAAAAAAATTGTTGTATTAATTAATAATTCGAGACAGGTATAATTATTAATGTATTAACATCACGCCTAAGCGGAAGGTCGTATCGTTATATGATCGGTTAACAGCAGTAGAAGAAATAGATACGGGTATATCAAGAAAGAAAGTGCAATACTATTAAGGTGGGATGATTATCAACAATTTATGGTTGCGTAACAGATAAAAATCGCATTATTACGGATAGAGAAGAGGTTAACAAACCAAAATCAACATACAGAATAAAGTTATCCCTTTACGAGGTGATAGAAAAGCCTCTATTAACCTGGTGTAATGATGTAAGAAATGCCGGGATACCACTAAGTAATTAGTGAATATAGTATACTATAGTATTATAGTACAATTGTAGTGTTCCCCTATAATAATTATAATATTATGTATATTTCTCATGAATAAAATATAATTATAAATAATCACCACTTGGCATTGACTTGAGATCATGAGTCGTACAGTATAGGGAATATATATAGTGAGACACGAGTCACGATAGTTATGTAATAGTTCTATATTATTCTATACAATAAACTGACCAAGTGTTGTCTAATTTTAATCCCATACTACCCTGGATATGTTCATAACCTATACCTGTGACAAATTTCTTACTAGCTATTGACAGTTCCACTTAACCATAGTGATCAGACTTTACATTAATTATCAATTGATAGATTTATTACCTATATATATACCAATTGATAATGAATGTAAAGCCAATTGGATATAACCATATATGGGCCATATATCGTTAAGTATATATATATATATATATATATATATATATATATATATATATATATATATATATATATATAAAATCTATATATGGTTGAGTGTAACAGTCAATATATAGTAAGAAATATGTCATATGGGTTCCTATAGGCTGTATACAACTTATAAATATGTACATTTGTATAAAATTCTCGCATATACGTGATTCGATAAATAAATATGATATTTATTATTATAATTACGTTTGATGTAATGTAACTTACATTATGTAAGTATACTTAATATACTATAGTATATTAACGATGAAGTTTATATCATATGATACACTTATGTACTTTTTAATCGGTTTAAAGAAATTTATAAATAAAATATCGATCCTTTTACATAAATTATTTATTTATTATGATAATTTTGTATATCATTTTTATTATTCGTGTCGTTTTGTTTTGTTCCATTATGATAAACTTTATATCTATATATCTATCTAAAACATTATACTCGCATACTAACTATAAATTTATGTAATTCATAAATAGAAATTCAAATAATAATGTAATCATTACGTGATAGTATATATATATATATATATATATATAGATATATCTCCTATCTCGTTTTCAAATGACGTTTGAAGTTAAACCCATTCTGAAAATTATATAATTTAATGGTAATTGTTTATTGTAATTATTGGAGAGGTACCATGAGATGTATTCAGTATTAACATTATGTATACGTGATTAGTAGAGGCTCTGCAACAGGGGTGATAGGGGGGATATGTCCCCTCCCCCACTTTAAAATCTAGGGGACCTCATATTTATTGAACCCTCCCCCCCACTTTTACCACAACATTTATTTTGATTGGTTTGTTTTCCCTAGTACAAAATCGTTCCAGCGCCCCTAGTCATTATGTATATCGCGTACAACCGCACTCATAATACGATATGAATTGTTATGAAAATTAGATTTTAAATTAAAATAATATATTATTATTACAAAAATGATTTATATAAAATCAGAAAAATTTAATTTCAAAATGCATTAGAGTTGATTAACGTAGTATATAATATTCGTTTGTTAGGTTTAAATAGAACTAATCATATATGTACATTGTACAATATGTTTTAATGTATTAATATCACTAAATACTACTAAAATATTCCAGGTAATACTTTTATATATATATATATATATATATATATATACATTTACATATATTACATAATTGTTACAATAATGTATTAAATCATACAGGATGGGGAAACTATTTATGGCTGTAATACTAGCGATATGCTCCCTGGCTCTGATGGCGCTAGCGTACTTCTCGGTTCAATTCGTATCTCAATTGGGGGGAGTTCGCTGGATTCCCAAGTACAGCGCCAGCTCCGACAGTTCAGAGAAGAGTTTCATCTACAAGCCTTCAGCCCGTATTTTTTCATTGGTCGAGCGGAGCGGAGGTAAGTCTATGTCCTACGGCTAGCTCCGAACATCGTTGTAACCATAGTAACTATGCGTATTACGAACTTGGTTATAAAAATATTAACCATATGTGTTTTCAACAATGGTTGTAATAGCATATATATCATAACTATTTTAATATGTATGTTGTAACCATTATAATATACGTGTTGTAATCATGATAACTATACTTTATAACTTCCGGAAAAATAACCATCTTATGATCGGTTATTTATTTTCATATAGGTATAATGACTTACCGACTCACTAATTCGATAATTCCTTAATTATTAGGTTCTGTTCATCTTATGGATTGTCAGTTATTAATTTCCTTTTAGTTTGATAAATATACACCCTTGATACACACATATATGGTACATCGATGTAGAATTCTAACATGATTCATAATGGTTCTAGTCTTCATGACGATTACTTTACACTGTAAATAAATAACCTATAACCACAACGCTGAATAACCTATCTTAAAATGTCCCAAAATGGAAATAGGTTACTGCCTATTACCAACATGTTTAACAGAGTTGTATTAGGTTAGTGCAGATATATGATGACTAACCCTGTCCACTCGCCTATTATTTATCTATTAACTTTATTTACTATAATACTATTATTTATTTAACGCAAAGCTTACCAATTTAAAGTATCTGTTGCCAACTAGATCACTACGATTTCATTATCAACTATCAAACATTTTATTAATGCCGTTTTTATAAGTTTACATTAAACTTCTACGCAACCCTATACCGACTCCTTCCTTCACAAATAATATCTACCAACGTCCCCTATATTCTAAGCTCGATTCACTAGTTATTATTCACTATTAACCTGTAACAATAATATTTTATTATAATGAATTTACAATGTCCGCGCCTATCCTATTCAATAATTGTTATCACTACACGCAGTTATTGGTGCACCCCATTGGCATGCCCCCATTGGCGCTATTTGTACCACCTTCTATACCCCACCCTCTATAATTAATAGCATACCCCTTTTCTGATCTACCAACGCTGATTCATAAGTTTTCATACATATAATCATTACATCAACCTTAAGAAACCTTCGATATATCATGACTCACCCTTCTTAACTACCGACATAGTTATCCGAGCTCACGTATTAATAAACTCTTGGAAATAGTCGTGAATATTCAACTCATCTTATTTATTATACTATAGTATGATAGTAAACTATAGTATACTATAGTATAATAGTATATTCTGTTGATCCCTTTGAAAGTACGTGATCTACTACAGAGCATACTACAGAACCTACATTTCCCTACCACAATAGTATGTATACATACAATATATATAAAATACTATAATTATATATAAACAAATGATATTTCTGTCAACTTAACATGTTTTATAGTGCCTCTTAACATTATTATTCGCCTCTCTGTCAGAAATATACACTAATTATGTGTTCACTAATATAATTATACTTCCAAATACAACTATTTCACCTATTCATCCAGTTCAATAATCCTTCTTAAGACGATCATAATTCTTACTGTAAACTATACAATATATATATTGACAATATGCTGTCACTATATATATTCTGAGATCCTCCACTCCTCGTCGTATTGTACCTAATTTATATATTAGGTATACTATATTAATGGCACATATATGTATGTCTCTCTATTCCGGAAGCCACCCCTCTCTTAGCAACCGTGCTTCCCATCTCCATTCTATCTCTGCATCCCATAACTATACACAATAGGATCGGGACTTGTATATTGATCGCAACATAAGGAATGCGATCCTTCTATTAACATATAAATTCCCATAGGGCCTTTACTATATATAATAGATATATCTATCCATAGAGTGATTACAAATAAAGTTTTAATTTATAATATTTCAGTTTTATTATAAAATGTATAATATATACATATAACTACTGGCTATTATACTGGCTATTATGTATGTTCTCATTTAGCTATATTATATAGATACCTATTTATTTGTATTATTAAATATTATTATTATTCATTTTATTTGTTATATAAATATATATATATATATATATATATATATATATATATATATATATATATATATATATATATATATATACTATACCATCTCTCACGTACATGCAAAACACATATACACATACACAATGCGTTACAATAATTCTCTAAATAATACTATAGAATGGGAAGAAATCAACTTAGATTCACCTTAGCGCTGGTCTCGCTGCTGCCGACTGCGCTAGCGTACCTATCTGGTGGGAGTATACGACTTCTGGCTGCTGTAGTTACACTAGCCCGGCACGAACAGTACGCCTAGTACGCCTCGGTACGAGTTGCATCGGTTCGGGCTGCGATGGCTACGCTGAGTCATCACGGCTCGGGGATAGATCCGGGAGTGACGCATACAAGTCGACGGTGAGTCATTTCTCCGACGGATAGCCTGCATAGGTATTCTATAGGGTGTACCGTTTCACTTCTAGGAGACTTGAACAGTACCGCCGTGTCCGAATTCCTTCCCCATTTGGAAACAGTGGAGATACTAGAATAACCGGTGTAATTGTATGTAATTCTGACTGAATAAAAATAATCGGCATTCAATTCAAATTATGTATATTCGTATATTATATAATACTGTATTACGTATTGATATTTTATTTATTGAAATTACTAATTACAACATATAGCGCAAACGTTGTTTTTTATTGCGTTTTCTTAATATATATCATATATTGTTTTCTTCATTGATTTAGTGTATTGTATTATGTTATTATTCAATTATATTTATATTGAATAGATAGTATGTATTTTAAACAAATTTATTGAATTTTATTAACTCTAAATATTGAATAACAACACATTCCATATTAAAAATATCTATATAGAATAATACGAATATGTATATATTTATATTCTAGGTCACAATATAACTTATAAATATGTAATTACTAATGTTATTCATAGATAAAGCATTTAAAGCATTTTTAAATATAATATTAATGCAAATATGTATATTACCACCTATATTAAAGTATCTATAGATACTATTATAGGGTTATAATATAGGGTTTATATTATAGGGTTATAATAGGGTTATAACCCTATTAAGGAATTTAATATTGTAGTTTCCAATACAATAACTGTAATAATTTCAATTATATAAAATAGTAGTGATCACATTTACGCGTAGGTGATAGGTATGACTTCTATATTCTTTACTATATCATAAATATAGGTCATTTACACACAGGTCATACTTATAGGTCTTACCTAGGTCCTATATTATCAAAGATTTAACATGAGTTAACAAATCTTACCCTCACCAGGTGCTAGAAACACTTACAAAACGAAATGATTAATATAAATAGATTAATAATGATATGTTATTGTCTGTAATTAACTTAATAATTATGTTTAACCAAAAAGATACGTATACTTGTCATATAAGACCTAGATATGATCAACTAAATTATTACCAAAATAAGTTATTTATCAAGAAGTGGATTTATTTTATGAAATGTAATTATATTATGTAAAATCTCATATATCTCAATTTGGTTTTAGGAAAGGATACAGTACATCACATGCAATATTTAACCTCCAGTCACAAATCAGTACCTGTTTTAATAATAACAATGTTGGCGCTATAATCTTTATTGATTTAAAAAAAGCATTTGACACAGTTAATCACAGAATATTACTTTTTAAATTAAAAAATATTGGAGTACGAGGCATTGCACTTAACTGGATAATGAGCTATTTAACAAATAGATATCAACAGTGTATATATAATGATGTAATTTCAGATAAACTAAAAGTCATAACGGGTGTACCCCAAGGCACCATCCTAGGACCCATTTTATTTTTAATTTATATTAATGATATTACAAAATCATCTTCTTTATGTAAGTTTACCATGTTCGCAGATGATACTACTTTATATTTTGAAAATACATCAGCCGAATTACTTAATTATATTTGTCAAACTGAATTAAAAAATATTAATAAATGGTTAATATATAATAGGTTATCATTAAATTTAAATAAAACTTGCTTTATGTCTATTAATTCAAGAACTATTATAAATATAAATTTAAATAACAGAAATATTGAAAGAGTTACATTTTATAAATTTTTAGGCGTAATTATAGAAGATATATTAAACTGGAAACAACATATCTTGTTTTTAAAATCAAAACTAAAAAAAATCATATGGATTACCAACATTATTTCCAAATTTATAAATAAAAAAGCATTACTTCATATATATAATTCCATATTCTTGCCCCATATAAAGTATTGTAACATATTTTGGGGAAATACATATAAATCTAATGTATCATGCATATATATTCTTCAAAAGCGAATGATAAGAATTATATGTAAAAAACATTTTTTACATCATACTAATGGACTATTTATTGATAATTCTTTATTAAAAATAAATGAATTACATATATAAGTACATGTGAATTTATGTTTAAAATTTTCAATGATCTTCATCCTGCTATAACAAATGCATTTTTTTCTGTAACTTCATCATCTCACAACACTAGGAGCATAAATAATTTCTCAATTATTAATTTCAAAAAAGAACTATGCAGAAGAACATTAATATACATTGGACCAATTACCTGGAATAAGCTTGATAATATTTTAAAAAATATTTCAAATTATAAATTATTCAGGAAACGTATGTATACACATTTGTTATCTTCTTACTCAGTATACTTATAATCTAAATCTCATTTTTCTAATTTTATATCTTTTATCATGTCTTTTATCTAATATTGTATTATATACTAAGATCCACATTTTATTCTTATTTTAATTTATTGACGTTTATGTAAAAATTAAAAAAAAATTAATACTTTTGAGTGTTTTACTTTACAATATTTTATTTCCCCGACATTAATAATATTATTTTACTGAATTTTTGCATTTTATATTTGAATTTACTTTCATGTTTTCTTTCTTTTTAATTGACGTTTATATAAAAATAATAAAATTAAAAAAAACTGTTAGGTATTTCTTTTTTCTTTAGTATTTTCTTTAGTATTTTTTATTTCCCTCTGACTAATAATATTATTTGACTTTATTTTTAATTACATAAACATTTTGTATTGAATCTTTTTTCTTGTATACTTGATTATACTTCTTTGTTTTATTTCTCTTTATTGACACTTATATAAAAATTAGTAATTAAACTAACATTTCAGTTTGAACAAATATTTTACATTCTTTACATTATTATAAAGTATTACAAAAAAATTCCTAAAACTTATTTACTGAAAAAAAAAAAAAAAAAAAAAAAAAAATGTTACATACAGTTCTTACCATCTTTCTAGATATTCTTTTTGTTATGTTTTATTCAGTTTTATTCAGTTTTACTTCATTTTACTTCATTTTTTTCTTCTTTTATACTAATACATCTATATTTTTGTTTAGTGTATTATTTTATAGTACTTATTATTTATTTTAGTTATTTATTTATAAATAATTAAATGATGATTACATAATTTTATGGCAAGTTCAAACAATTTATAATATTTTTCTATTTTATTCATTGTATTGTATCTATGTAAACAGGAAGTCATCTAATATTTTATAATATTTTATTTATTTAGTTTTTTTTTGAACTTGCTTTAAAATTAAGGGTAATTGTCTCGATAAGCTTTAGCTTCTACAAAAACCCTGGTGCAAACCTAAATCTGATAATAATAATAATATATAATATATATATATATATATATATATTACTCAAAAGAGATTAGAATAATCACAGAACACTACTATAGTATTTTAATATTATTAAAATATACCTACTTTAATGTATTACAAATTAAACATGTGAATATACAAATATTAAAAATAAATAAATTATATTATTTGTTGGTAATAATTATGTGTGTTTAGCAATAAATTTATATTTAAATATTAAGCGCAGGTATATTTTTGTAGAATATAATATATTTATTTATTTATATATATAATATTTTGTTATCTATCATATATTAAATTCTACCACTTAGTTTGATCATGTACTATTTGAAATCGAATTTCTCTGAACTACGACGTGTATAATGATTTATTAATTCCCACATACATGCACGGCATATTTCTTGTTCTTTATCTTAATTATGTTAGTGTTATATTCCTTGTACACATCTGGTAAAAAAGAAGTTGCGATGTTTACCCGAGTCCGGATCCGTAAGTCTGGTAACGGCTCCGACCATGTACACTACCAGATGGCAGTCACGTCGACGTTCTCTTTTGTTGTGAACTATCGCGTCATAAGGAACGTAATCGAACGGAACAATGGAATACACTCGTTTAGTGCATCCGTAATTGTTTATAATTTATAATAAATAATAGAATGTATTACAATATATGATAATATTCTATGTAGATATAATGAACTTAACATAAAGCTTTACGAAGCTTTAAGAACCCCGTTAACCTTTTATTAACCTATATGTATACAATGTATACTTACCTACGTGTACTATGTTATAGTAAATATGTATACATACACGGGTACATAATATGTACTACATATAATATATATTAAGTATTCATCAAATATATGTGTATATGTATATAATAATAATAATAATAATAATAATAATATTTATTAGAAGAAAGTTGTATATATATATATATCATGTGAATTATTAAATTCATTATATTATTGTTTCCTCTAAAAGTCTTCAGATGAAGATAATTATCTTTTCTATGCTGTCGCCTGCTAATTATCTATATATCCTATCGGTATTCATATTATTATATTATTTTTAATTATTGCTCAAATAAATATTTGTTAGTAACTAGTCAATGTGTTGCACAGATAGTCATTAAGTTAGTTTATTTGCAATAGTCTACAATATTCTAAAATGGTGATAATATATATCTTATCACCATTTTAGTCTACCAATTTAGCATATATATATATATATATATTGTTATTGTTATTTGGTGGAGTCATTTCTTTCCATCCAATAACTTAGATGAAGTTTTCACTTATAACCATATGGCTATAATGTTCCTTCGAAGCCGCTCTCATGTTTTCAGGAATCCATATTTTTAACGAGAACCGATTATTTATTTATACACAATTATATAAAATCACTTCTAAATATTATTTTAAAATATATTTTAATGGTCCGTATTACGCCTATATATATTTATGACACATTTATTTTATGATATAATTTTAAATTATATAAGAAAATATTCCTCAAATTCGTTAATAATTATTTTTATTTTCGAATCCAATATTTTCTCATTCATTTTTCATCGCGCTTATCTATCAATATAATGAAAAATAGTGAGACACTCGAGAGAGAACGAGAGAACGAGATAATACGATCGTAATAGTTCTGTTTTCTTTCGTAAACACGGTATTGATATCGTTCTATTTTACGAGCAAACCTAAATCCGCTTTCGAACCCGTATTAGACTTAGAATTCGCATTAGAAATCTAATCCGAGCTTGAACTCAAACTCGAACTTGAACTCGAACTTGAACTCGAACTTGAGGATGATCCGTACGCGATGTTCGCGATATTCGTTACATCTTCTACGTACGAAGGTACAGCAAGGTCATCGATAACCATTTCTTTGAAGACCTTCATCGCAACGTAACCAATGATCCCTATAAACGTCACTATCAACATGGTGAACACAAGTATACCTTTCATATGAATCATACTGTGATGATATGTTTATTATTATAATAATGAAATTATTATAATAATAAATGATATTATTATAATAATAATAATTTATTATATATAATATATTTTCTATTTAGTTTATATATATACAAACGTTATAGTTCAGTATACTGATACAGTATACGTAATATATTACTCGTCAGCAACCAAGTTAATGCTCGTGTTTTAGAAGGTGTACCTATTAACTACTATAGTGTGCACCTATTAAACTATATTGTAATAGTGACCGTATATCATAACTGTAATTAATGTAAAATAAATAATAATTACGCATATATTAACAATTTTATATATTTAATTTTGTTTTTAATATATTTAAAATACTTTTGAAATGTGTGAATATATTATTGTAATTAAGATTATATATATTTTAAAATATTGATTGATTGATTGAAAGTTTATTTAAACACTTAAATAAATCATAAATTATTTCTCAAAAATGTATATATATATATATATATATATATATATATATAGAATACAAATAATAAAAGTAGGTAAAAAATAAATATAATTAATAATAATAAAATAGAATAAACCGTATGGAAATTAATAAAATAAATAATAATGACAATAGTAGACAATCAGCTGATAAATTTAGAGTTTTTCGCTTTAAGCGGAATCCTAAAAATGAACGTATTACCATGGGATAAAATAATGATATAGATTTAATGACTATACCTATAGGTAATTATTATAATAATATAAATTAGTTAATTGTTATTCATTTAGTTGTACACTTGTTTTAGTATTCGTTAACGTTTAATATCTGACCTATAGCAACTATAGTTTCATTCTCCAGTAATTATTACAGTATTAGTTTTAGGTATTTCAGTCGAAAAACTTGTTACGTTTTTTGTCTTTATTTTGTTTGATTATGTATATATTTATTTACTTATATCATTCTATTATTTTGTTATATCATATTATATAATTTATCCACAAATCTACTTTAGTTTTAACACACCTTCATCATCATCATCCTCGTCATCATCATCACATTCACAATATATAATTATAATAATATTTGAACTTAAAGATATACAAATAAATATATAATTCATGAATAAACAAAATATTTAGGATACATTAAATCAATCATCTTTACATGTAAAATTACTCATTTTATTAGCCAAATTAATCGTTTTTAAGAGACAAACTCTTTATTAAATAACGTGTCAAAGGACTCTTTTTTCAAATAATGAGACAAATCAGTCGAAGTCGAGTGAATTAACTGGTTTCGGCGGCTCGTTTTAGACACTACCAAGTCCATTCGTTTGCATGAGTCAATTGAATACGATTATGTTTACAGTGTTATGTATAGTTATTAAATCTAAATTATTATTTTATCCCAGAGGTTATAAGTTTATTTTTAGGATTACGATTAGATTTTAAATGTATCAGATAATATATTTCTACTTTAATAGTATATATATATATATATATATATATATATTAACTATATTATAATATACTATACTATACTATACTATACTATACTATACATAGTATACTATACTATACTATACTATACTATACTATAATATACTATATTATACTAGTATACTATTAATAATAGTCTATTAAATAATATGTACAATAGTTTATTGATGCAAATAAAGATTGTGTATAAGTTAGCGTACCATTATTAGTATAAGATACGTGGTCTGTGTAATAATGTACTGGAGATAATACATATATCGGTGTACGACATGGATATGTTTGTAATGTATAGGATAGTATCGTTTTAGTATTGGTTACTAAATTAACAATAATTCAATATATGTAAAGTAGGAATAGCTAGCGTTGGGGTTAACCATGATAAGTCTAGCTCTAGCTAAAGTACTAAGGCTACTAAACTAATTAAGATAATGAAGTACTTTTTTTTTCTATTCAATAGATATTATTCTACTACATAATATTATTGACTTTTTATAAATATAATTTAATTAAAATTATATAAAAAAATAGTTTAAAATAGTAGAAATATTTGTTATATTTTTTTATTAAAAATGTAAAGTTTATTATAATTTATTTACAAAATTTGAAGTATAATATAATATCCTGTAAATATTAATATAGTATTATATGTTATTTATATACAGTAAAAATTGCAGATGTTAATATTAATAATCAAAGAAGTACAGGCTTTTACTTATGCTTAATAAGTGCAAAAAGTAAAAAATGGAGAAAATGGAATTCAAAGTTATTTTTAAATAAATAGTCTTGTCAATTTCATATGATTTTTAATTATATTAATCTCATAAAACATTATATATTGATAGAATTACTTCAAAATAATTAAAAATATTTTACAATGTGATAAATAATATACTGAACATGGATAATACGTAATCAATTTGTTTACAAAATTACAAAATTAAAATATTATACATATTATAACGTTAGCATTATCCTGCACCCTTAACAAAACAATGTATTGTATTTTTATTTTCGATTATTGTTGCGCTATATTTTATTTTCAATAATAGTTCGTATATTTGTAACTTATTATTTATTTCTATTTTCGAATATTTTTCGTTTATTTTTACATTCAAATGTAAAACATAATTTTAATATCTTTAATTTATTAATTTCGAATTATTATTTATATATTTCACTAAAGTATGTTATCATTAGCAAATATGTATGCGATATACTATCGATTATATATTTCGACTATATATTTGCTTAACTAAATTATCAATTAATAATTAATATTGAACAATGTATTATATGATAAGTTAAGAATACCTATAGGTATATATTGTTTTCATGCATTGTTATCTTGATAAAAGTGTCATATGTTAATTTGACTCTATAGAGTATTTAATATACCACCTAGATAATATTTGAGAAATAGGCTGTTTAAATATCAATTATTACACACATATATATATGTGTGATGAATAACAGGTTATTAGCATTACAACAGGACTGTGTAGGCCCATTCGCTCGTACCGTAAGAAAATAATACAATAAAATAACAATATATTGATGTAACAATATTTTCCAGTAACAATTATATAATAATAATACGATGAAGATAAATGTATCGTCGTTTAAACGTGACAACAAATAACGAATACAATAATAATAAGTTGGATGATTTATGATTAGAGAGGAAGAAGAGACTAATTAGGGAGAAAAGACTAATTTACATGTATCAATGGTGTGATGGATCTAACAGATAGTGAAGGAGGGAGGGAATTGCATAGAGTTGGACCGGAATTTTAAAAGATCTAGAATTTAGGGAATTTTTCTAGAGTTCCGAGAGATAAGGAGATGAGCATTTTGGTAACAAATAGAATGTACTATTATAATTTATGAATTATATCAGATATTTAACTAAGATTTAACTAATATATGATAATAGAACACATAATTTACCCCTGAGGGAGAAGCCAAGTACGAGATAATTGATGAGAATTTGTAATATGGTTGTCCAGTCATGTTATGGGGTAAGTAATATATTACTATACGTATACGTATTGAAGAATAGATGATACGATTTACGGAGCACTATGTATATATATATTGTATTTTGAATTAGCAGAATGTATATAATTATTAGATTACATGTACGCTATAGCTGCAGTTGGTTTATATAAATACATTTTCAGTAATTTTAATATTTTAAATAGACGAAATCCCATAGAAACATTTATGTAGTATACTGAGAAAAATAAATGCATCGGATGAGTTAAATGACAAAATAATATTAATTATGTTAAATGTTGATGCATATGTTGTAATTTTTATGCATTTTATAGCTTTGATGAACTTTTTATATTATATTTAACTCATCAGATGCATTTATTGTTCTCACTGTACGACGTACACTGTGTGTATATCAAGTATGCCACTATACATGTTATATGATTGCTATTATACAGTTACCTTTTTAAATAGAGAAGCCGTGATACAGAATTATAACCTACATTTATATACGTAGTATATAAATAACCTATACATAATACATGTATTATTATGTACTAATTTCTTAACTAATTAATATTATTAGAGATATTGTAAAGAAAATAATTAGTTTTTCAACAACATTTCGATACGAGAACATATTGTACTATACACGGGGAATATATTGTAATTATACGTGTAGAATACATTGATATTATACATGGATTAACTTTTTTATATATCGTAAAGTTTGCAATACTATACTGGAAAAATGGAATTGTTTCTAAAAATTATTAAGATAACATATATTTATATGTTGATTGTATTTAAATGCAAGATTATACATATATATATAGTTAATTGTATAATATATTGTTAATTTAATACTACCCATAAAGTACCCATCATATATAAGTAATACTTGTAAATGTTATTTTATCATTGGATTATGTTCGATGGTTGCTAGCGTGTATAGATTTACTTTAAAATTAGTTGATGATTAAATCCATTAATCTATAAATAGACGGGGGGGGGGGCGTATCGATTGAACCGAACTCGGTCACGTGGTACGATATTGTTTACCTTAGTGATAGCGTTACATCGGTCCGGTCAACGTATTCGTCGGTATCAATAGATATGTATTACCGTGGTGCAAGGGTACTAGACTACTATACTACCGATTAATAATTCGTTTTAGTCGTTTAGATAAGTTATATTTATAGATATTTAAAATGGCCGAAAATCTAAAAGTAGCAGTCAGAGTTCGTCCATTCATATCCTTTATTATACATATTATTGTAGCTCTACGATTATACATATATCATAATGTGTGCGTGATATTCTGTAAATTATACAGTATGTTATATAAAGTGTATTATACATATATCAAGTGTACTATATTGTACGATCGATGTACAGTGTATATATGTATATATATATATATATATATATATATATATATATATATATATATATATATATATATATATGTGTGTGTGTGCGATAATATATACATATAGTATTTATATATAGGTTACTAAATACCCTACGCTTTACACATCAGTAAAGTGAAACCCGCTTCGCGAAAGGGTGCTATCCTATCGTTGAGTTTACAAACTCACTGTTGAGGAATCGTTAACACTATATATATATATAGTGTTAAACACAATAGTGTATTTATATATATATATATATATATATATATATATATATATATATAGTGTATATAAAGTTAATATAGTATAGTATATTATCTCAATATATATATATATATATATATATATATGTAATTTACATTAATACATCTTAATTTTAATTATTTTTATAATATTATATTTTTGAAAAATATAATAAGTATACTTATAAGTATACAAATAATATTATATATATATATATATATATATATAAACTATTGTATTATATAATGTATAAATATGACTAGTATAAATCCTGTATGTGAAAATATGACATTCTATATATTGTATATATCTCATATACAGATTATATGATGTTATTTACTATGTACGTATACTGTGTACGTATAATTCTATTGGATAACATCCATATATATATATATATATATATATATATATATATATATATATATATATGTGTGTGTGTGTGTGATACATTAATAGGCGTTATGGATATATGTAGAGCTTATAAACCAACCACAAGTATAATAGCTAATCATAAACTTACATATAACAACACACTTATATAACAACATATATTGCCCCCCCTATATATACCACCAACTCGTAATCGATATTGTACAGGCGGTAGGGCAATGTAACCGAATACGGACACTCTCGGTATATCAGAAACATAAATCAAAATAGTGTTGATATCTCCAATAAACTGATTTTATTATTACGTTTTTAATTTATGAACAACAATTTTAACTTAAAACATTCTCCTGAATATACAAATGTATCGATATAAAACATAATTATTTATACATATTTAATTTAATTTAATTTAATTTATTTAAATACTCTTTGTGCCATAGCAATCAAGCGTATGAAGTAGAAACAAAAAACAATATAACGGAACATAAATGAAAATAATATAACTAATAATAATGAACAACAGGAATACAGAAAGTACTCAACATTAATATAAATAGTAAATAAAATTGTGAATAGTAATTTAAATAGTGATAATAATAGTGATCATGGAAATGCAATAGTAAATAGATATGTTTTTAATAGATTGGTGGATTGAGTAGAGCGTAGTTTATGTGGTAGTTTATTCCATAGATAATGGGCCGATATATGCCATGCACGAATATTAGTTGTATGGAGATTAAATTTAGGAAGGTAAGCAGTAGTAGGTGAGAAGTAGTAGAACTGAGAGAGATATTATGAGTGAGAATAGAGATTAAGAAATATAGATATTCGGGTCGGTTAAGGTGAAGAGAGTTATGAGTTAGTAGAAGAAATGTATATATAATACTAAATTGTATTGATAGCCAATGCAATCTCTTTAAATATGGAGAAATGTGTATTTGAAAAAAGCGATCAATTTTTAAAATTGATCGAACTAACGCATTCTGTAGTATTTTTAATTTTTTAATTTGATAGTCAGGTAAAGAGAAAAGGAGAATATTGTAGTAATTAAAAAGCGGTAATATAAAATATGAGGCGAGAGTTATATATATACTTAGGGAGATGGAGATGAAAGAGTGAAGATGAAATTTTATAGGGCGAAGAAGATTTGAGATGTGGTGATGAAAAGATAGAGAACTGTCGAAATAAACACCAATATATTTAACATTATCAGAATATAAGATATTATGATTGTTAACGAATAGAAGGTGGGACTGTTAATGGGCGTTTGGGAGAAGGGGGGTTAAGAAATATGATTTATGTTTTATTGGGATTCAGTGATAAAGAGTTATTTGAAAGCCAATTATGTATATATTTAATACAGTTAGACATACGATTTGGAGCAAAATTGATATCAGAAGTGCATTTTACTTTAAGTTGTATATCATATGCGTATGAGTGAACTGATATAAGGGCAAATTTATAAATTATATTAAAAATAGGAAGTAGATAAATATTAAAAATAATCGGTCCTAATACAGAGCCTTGGGGGACTCCGTAAAGAATATTTCTAGGAGATGATATGTGTTCATTGATAAGAATAGAAGAAATACGGTCAGAAATGTATGACGTAATGTAATGTTAAATATCCTATTATAATTGTTTATATTCATTTTGAATATTAAATATTATAATCGATATCAATTATATAATAATATATTATAATTGATTTTGTAATATGAGTTTATAAAAATTCTTAAATTTAGGCTTTAAAACTAAAATAGCGATACTTAAGTATCTAATAGAATTCTATTTACTTGAGTCAATTATAGAGTACATGTATTAAGTGAGTATCACATATGATCATATATCGTACTAATTAGTTATTATCAAATAAAGAGTAAATGAAAATAGAGTTAAGACATTCTTAAAGTTAGCTATTAATATGCAATTATATAATACTTAGTTGGTATATACTAAATTTATGATATTATCAAAATACACTGCACAAAATAAACCCTATATTAAGCTACCAAAAACCTACCAAACATTTCAATTTAGATATGGGTTTGAAGCCATTATTAGAAAATCAATAGCTAATTATGGTTTTTAAATTTTGTTTATAGTATTGGCTTTTAGTAAAGTTTATAGTTATTGGTTTTATCCATTTATTTAGTTATGGTTCAATTTAATATTATATAATAATTTAATGATTATATAATTAATAATTAACTTATTATTTTAAATATATATAATATAAATACGATTAATTATTAATATTATTAATATTAATTTAATATATTTAATAACTATATATAGTATTTATATAATATTATATAAGCTGTATTATAATTATACCGTATTTGGTTATGGGTAACGATTCGTTACTAACGAACCCGTGTTAATTTGTATTTCCCATAACCTTGTATTTAGATGCAATTTTAGTGGTGAGGAATGTACAAAAACCATAAACTTTATTTAATAAATAGCGTAATGGCTATAATAACCATAATATTACATTTATAATATTGTTATGTGAAATAAAACCATTATTATTTAAGGTTCTAACTATAAGTAATCGGTTAAATAAATATATTTGTTTACAGTGTACGACAAATATTAACATTTAATTATGCCAAATGCTTTTATTTATATACTATAAATATAATTACAGGCCGCGCTCTATTTATGTATGCATATATTTATAAAAAATAACTTATATAGTTTGGGTATTGGTATATATTTTATATTTAAAATTATTATATTATAATATATTACTTGTGTATTTTATAGATTAACTAAATTAAAATATATTAATGTATTGTAAATATGTTATCTTGAAAATTATAAAATCTGGATAAAATATAAAGAGTAACGTATAAAGAGTATACAATAACGTATAAAGAGTAACGTATAAAGAGTAACTTATTAAGATAATAATGTAACTTATAAAGAGTGACGTATTAAGAGTATAAATTAACGTATTAAAAGTATAACGTAACGTATAAAGAGTAACTTATTAAGAGTATAAAGTAACGTATAAATAGTAACGTATTCACTAATACTATATAATATAACATAGTTAATGAACTTACCAGATATTGAAGATAGGTTCTGTTTATAATATGGAATTTATGAAAATTTATGAACAAATGTCGATAGTTTTATTTCACATTTCACCGTCATATTTAATATATTAATATTGTGTTAAAATGGGAAAGCAAACGATCTATATATGTTGATGTATGTTCATTTATATGATTCATGTTATTATATGATATATAGAGGTGGGTAATATGAATTTTTTTAAAATATAATGACACTAGTTTAACTATATATTATATATATATATTATATATATATATATATATATATATATATATGTTTGTGTGTGTGCGGATGAATATATCATATATATATATATATATATATATATATATATATATATATTTATGCGTCCACTTCGATATCTCCCTCCGATCCTGTTCCACTATTTATTTTTAAACTTTACTCCGATTATTTATGTCCAACTATCTGTAATATCATCTCATATTCCTTAAATTCCGGTACACTCCCTTATATTTTTAAACAAGCAATAATCACTCCAATTCTTAAAAAACCTTGAATTGATCCCTAATCACTTCTCAAT
The DNA here is from genome assembly GCA_964019155.1 of Osedax fenrisi. NCBI lineage: Eukaryota > Metazoa > Annelida > Polychaeta > Sabellida > Siboglinidae > Osedax > Osedax fenrisi. The sequence goes on from OZ025243.1 coordinate 41,735,790, forward strand.
TATCGTCCAATTTCTCAGCTACCTTTGTTGAGTAACATTTTGGAAAGATTGTCTCTCGTCAACTAATCTCCTATTTAACCGCCAATAATCTTCATATTCCTCAACAAATTGGTTGGCACCGAGTATACTCCACAGAAACAGCACTACTAAACGTAATTGGTGTCATCATTTCTACCCTTAATACTAAAAATTGCTGTCAACTAGTAATGCTGGACATATCCAGTGCTTTCGATACGCTTGATCACTAACTACGATATTACCCTATCATGGTTTACTTCATATCTATATGACCGTAGTAGCAGTGTAAAAATATATAATTATTTTTCTTCCCCTTCTCCTATGACATATTGTATTCCCCTGGGATCAGTACTGATAAGTACTACTCGGTCCTTCACTTTTCTCTATTTATTTATATCCACTACTATACATTATATCTAAATATCTAAATATCTATTACCACCTATATGCAGATGACATACAACTATATATGTTTCTTCTAACTAATTTATCACCAGGTCTCAATAAGCAATTATCCAATTGCTAATGATATTAAAGAATGGCTTATTTCTAATAATCTTCTCTTTAATACCTCAAAAACTACGTTGTTGAATATTTCTCCATCACCAACTTACTTCCTTCATTTTCTTATTGCTAACATTGTAATATCTCCTTCTCCTACTGCATCCAACTTAGGTTTACTTTTTGATTTTACTCTTTCCTTCATTCCTCATATTACTAACATCTCCAAATCTTCAAATTATCATCTATTTAGAATTAGAAAAATACGAAAATCAATTACAGTATCTCTTACTAAACTCTAGTTAATCCCCTTTTCCTCTCACGTATAGATTACTATTCATCAATACTTATCCTCTCTCTCCACTAAATCGAGTTCTTCATTCATCAATCCGTACAACATATAACCTACGTATTCGAGAGCATACCCTACTTCCTCATACAAACACTTACCTCCATGGTTCCCATTTAACAAACGCTCTGCTTATCGCATACTATCTATTGTTCATTCCTCAATATACTCTTCGAATTTACCCCTCCTAAATTTCTGCTTTTCTAGTACAAAGATCATCCCTTCCATCTCTTAGAAACCATGAATCTCATCTTCTATATACCCCAATTCTCCATCCCTCAAAAATGAATACTCGGGCACTGAGTTATATTGGTCTAAGCTATGTAATTTACTCACACCCTATATTAGATCCATAAAATCGCATAAAACATTCATGAAAAATATACAACAATTTATATCAGGTGGCAACCTGTAATATTAATATTGTTTGTCATTATTATTTTATTTATCAATTTACGTACGGTCTATTATATTTTATTTTATTATTATTAATTGTATTTATTGTTTTACCTAATCGATTATTTGTATTCTATATATACACTTTTGAGAAATCATTTATGATTTATTTAAGTGTTTAAATAAACTTTCAATCAATCTATCAATATATATATATATATTGTATATATATTCTTAATTAAAATAAATTAAAATATATTCTCACATATTACAAATATTTTAAATAATTAAAAAATATAATTAATCCAATAAAAGTTTTAATATATACGTAATTAATATTATTTATTTTACATTAATTACAGTTATGATATACGGTCATGTTTACTATTACAATATAGTTTAATAGGTGCACACTAAGTAGTTAATAGGTACACCTTCTAAAACACGACCATTAACTTGGTTGCTAATGAGTAATACTGAACGATAACGTTTGTATATATATAATAATGTATATATATATATATATATATATATATATATATATATATATATAAACTAAATAAAAAATATAATATATATATAATATATTATTATTATTATAATATATTAATATATAATAGTTTAATACTATTTACTTATATGTTTCATTAATTTATATATATATATATATATATATATATATATATATATATATATTATACATAAATATAAAGTAATTTATGTCATTCGTATATTTAATTAAACGAATATATTTAATATAATATATTTACATATATTTAAGACTTTAATAAAAACTCTCTTTTTCCGCACGTATACCTCACACTGCAGTAACGGACCATGAAAGCATACAACGTAGTGTTCTTCCTGGTCAACGTGACCTTACTGACCATCATGGGTTATGTATTGATGAAGGTCCTGGTCGATATAGATAATCTGGTTATAAAACTCGTACCCTCGTCCAGTTTAGGTTCATTCGGAGATTCATCCGCTAGTTCTGACTGTTATCGGACGATAAGCATTTCGAGTTCAAGATCGAGTTCAAGATCAGGTTCGAGTTCAAGTTCGAGTTCGAGTTCGATTGATAATGCGAATTCTAAGTCTAATACGGGTTCGAAAGCGGATTTAGGTTTGCCCGTAAAATAGGATGATATCGATACCGTGTCTACGAAAGAAAACGAAATCGATCGATAAATATTACGATCGTATTATCTCGTGCTCTCTCGTTCTCTCTCGATTGTCTCACAATTTGTCGTTATATTGAGAGATAAGCGCGATGAAAAATGAATGAAAATATATGATTCTAAAATAAAAATAATTATTAACGAATTTGAGGAATATGTCCTTGTATAATTTAAAATTATATCATAAAATAAATGTGTTATATATTTATATATATATATATATTATCGCCATTTTATATATATTAGAATATTGTAGACTATTGAAAATAAACTAACTTAATGACTAGTTGTGCAACATATTGACTAGTTACTAACGAATATGTATTTGAGCAATAATTAAAAATAATATAATAATATGAATACCGATAGGATATATACATATAAACGAATATTTTATGAATAATTAATATATATTATATGTACACGTGTATGTTTGTGTACATATATACTGTAACATACTACACGTTAAGTACAATACTATAGTGTATACATATAGGTTAATAATAGGTTACCGCGGTCATCTTAAAGCTTTATGTTAAAGATTAATTATATCTACATAGAATATTAACATATATTATAATAAATTCCATTATTTATTATAAATCATAAACAATTACGGATCCACTAAACGAGTGTATTCCATTGTTTCGTTCGATTACGTTCCTTATGACGCGATAGTTCACAACAAAAGAGAACGTCGACGTGACTGCCACCTAGTAGTGGACATGGTCGGAGCTGTTACCAGACTTAAGGATCCGGACTCGGGTAAACATCGCAACTTCACGTTCGACTACAGCTACTGGTCGTTCGACGGCAGCTGCGAGGATGATACCGGTTGTTTAGTGAAGGATGACGCGCAAAAGAATGCCGGCAAGTTCAGCGGACAGGTAACTATTAACTAAATGTGTTATTATTATTATATTTTGTTTAATTTGTTGTTCTCCTCTCAACCTACAAATTATAAGTATCGTTATAGCGAATGACTAGCGATAAGCTGTGTTTCTTAATTCGTCTATGCTATATATAGCCAAACTCTTATATTATTATTATTGTTCGTGAATACAGTGTACCATTAGTATACTGCCGTCCTCGATATAACGTCAACTATATATAGTTCTATAGAACTGGAACAGATTACTAACATATATAATACATGTATTTACATTTTTTTAGAATTCGAAAGTGGGGCATATGGGCGACAAATTCCAAAAAATAATTACTATTTTTTAATTGTTTATGTAAAATTTAATAAAATACATCAACTGATTTATAATTTAAAAAAATGATAATGATATAGATATATAATAGATTATGAAAATATTGGGTTTTGTTATGCGAAAAAATGTAAAAGTGTAGTGGTGATAACATATATTAGCGGGGTTAGATAATTTCCTAAAAAATACCACTTAAAAATGTACTCCTGCATACACATACATATTTTCTGTTTTATATAACAATATCATTACATAGAGGCAGGTCCTAAACGATCAGGGATAAACAATGTACACCTATTTTGTTTATATATATATTTGTATAGATTATTTATTGTTATATATATATTATATATATACCTAAATAGAGGAAAATCTCCAATTACCGACCCCTGAATAATTATTTGTAATAACTTATTCAATATTAAATATATTTATTTTAATTAAAATTTAAATGTTGTAATTAGGGTAATATTATGGCAATGAATAATGTGGCTAATTTAAATTTTTAATATAAATATATTTACAAGAATAAACAGGGGGTCGGTAATCGGATACATGTGCCTAATACCGACCCCCTAAAATATATTTTACACTATAGTATATATTATTTTTTAATATTTATTTATTAATTAGTATGCATATAATCAATTGGAATCATGATTCCTAAATCTATATCAATGATACATAAACAACTTACGACATATTTTATAGAAAAATACGAATCTATTTTGATTGGATATTATAAATCATATATGAGTATATGATCATGTGGTCGGTATACCGAAAAAAATACTTTTTACTGAGAAACGAAGGGGTCGGTATTAGGAGGTGTTCGGTAATCGGAGACATTGGTATTTTCCTATAAATGTGATGCGTTTTTGAAATCATAAAGTCAAGAAGAAGGAATTTGATTATTTGATTATACCATACCCACTAATATATTACGCAATAGCTTAAATATACGCAACACACACGTACACACATACACAGTTAGACGTGTACGCCGACCTAGGTACGGGTGTACTTAGAAACGCTTGGAACGGATACAACACTACGTTATTCGCTTACGGCCAAACAGGATCCGGTAAGAGTTGGTCTATGGTAGGCTACGGAAGTAATCCAGGTTACTAATACGGGCATCTTAATAAGTACATTTATACATGTATACGTATATATATATATATATATATATAATTATACTAGGAATTGTTCCGATTTTTTGTGAAGCTATGTTCAAAGAAATAGATGAAAAGAGAAAAGAACAACAACAAGAAGAAAAGAAAACAGAATTTCAAGTTAATAAATAATAATAATTATGTTTGTAATAATTACGATAGCTTATATATATATAATTAATATTTAATATTTAAAATTAATATTTATTAAATATAGTTAATAAATATATATAATAAATAATCATTTAAAAAATATGTATTTTGTAATAGAATATTATTAATTTTCTTTATTTTAAAAAATATTTAAGCGATAATTTATAAATTTTATATTTGATATATAATATCAAGTAAGTCAAGAAATACATATAGAAGAATATAGTCCTTTAAAATATGCACTTTATTTCGTTAATATAAAAAAAGATGATGTGAGCTTAATGATCGATTGATGTATACTTTATTTTATCATATATATATATATATAATCGAAAGACATAATCTAAAGTATAAAATATACAAAAACTAATACTTATAGGATATCTTATGATCATATATATTTAAAATGGAATGAATGATAAATTATTATATCTGTATATAAGCGATATTGATATATATATATATATATATATATATATATATATATATATATATATATATATGTAATACAATTGAATCTTCTTATACAGTTTATTAAACAAAGACCTGTGGAATATAACAATAATAATATAATATAATAATAATAATAGTAGTACCTACTCGATGAGATGTAGAATGAAGAGTGAGGCAATCTCACCGAGTGGCATTCCTTCTATAGAATAATAACGAATTATACTTTACAGATGATAAAAATATAAAATACAAAAAAAACAACTATTGACATGACTATATAGTATATAGTATATACCCATATGATTATGTAATTAACATAGAGCGTACCGCATACATCTAGTTTTAAGTTATTATGTAGATATATAGATTTCTGTTACGTTAATGCTAAATGCATTTAAATGTATATTACATTAATAGATATATCTCAAATTTAACTTTATAAAATATATATATATATTGCCTAATGTTATTAGTGGACAATATGTGTATGGAATGAAATATGTTAGTATAATAGAAGACGTAGTAGTTTGTTATAGATATGAAATAGTATACTATAGAGAAAGCCGGTAGATTTTTATCAGACATTTATGATTTTCAAATTAAAGTTAATGAATGCGAGAACTACTTTATTTGTACGTGTATTATTACTGTTTTTATAGACGATATCTATACACATTATTTATTATTTATTCATATTTAAATATTTACCTGATATATGGCAAGTCGAAGTTTTTCATCAACGTGCCAGATATCGGTGTATCTGTTAACGCCTATATTATTATACTCGACGATATCGGCTTTTATTTCGGGCTATGAAATCCGACTATTATTTCTGGTGTGAAAGCCTCTATAGGTATTAAACCTAAATAGATAGTGTTACGTACACGTGCGAATAGGTACTGGGGAGGGGTATCGCATGCAAGCTTTTTACGCGTACTGTTATAGACATTGTGTTTATATACATAACTTTGATATAAAAGAAGATAGTTAGAACATATATGTTATGTCATATATGATATATCAGTGGTTAGAATATTTATAAAATATAACGCAATAGGTTACTATAGTACATGCATTATATACATTAATGTTCTAATTATACCTTGCAACTAACAAATAATCTCACTGATATCTATATATATATATATATAATATATATAACGCGGTTTTTTTAGTTTGCATGTGTATTATAATTGAAAATATGTTAATAAGAAATACGATATTAATATCGATGATTTAACATGGAATCTGTAAACCTGCACAGTATGATGTAATGTTAATGAATTATTGACGAACATTACAATAGGTATTGTTCAGCATGTTGGAGATCTACATGGAAGAGGTAAGAGATTTGGTGAACACGAAGAACACCGCTAAAGGGGGACTTAGAATTAGACAACATCCGAAGAGGGGGTTTTACGGTAGGTTACCTGAATACACTATATTGTGTTTAATGGAAATTATATTAATAGTAAGTTATACTACACTACTACTACTACTATTACTACTACTACTACTACTACTACTACTACTACAGCGGACGGACTAACTCAAGTGGTGGTAGTGGACTATAACGATATCGCTGATAGGATGGAGTCCGGTACAGAAGCCAGGACTGTAGCAGCTACAGCTATGAATGCTACTAGGTAAGTGATGATTATGACGAAAAGTAGTATGAACAAAATATTAATGATGATGACATACATATGTGCAAACCGAATACACACATTCCGTTGATTTCAGGTAACCTACAAGAAGATATGTTAGTCATCACTGATTAGTCATAATCATCTTCAGTATTATCATTATCATCATAATGTCATAATAAGTACAATTAGTAACACCATCATCATCAACACCATAATCATCAATACATTTCATCATCAACGCCATAATCATAATCCTATTAATATACATATATTATTTAGATCATTATAAAAAATTCGTATATAGAAATATTTTAAAGTTCATTATATATTCACTATATTAATTAATTTTACATTTTCCATTAATCGATATTTGTTATCAGACTATAATTATAAACACGTCAATAAATCAATAGCTGAATCAATACTTTGATCATATATATTAGCAAGGACTTGACATTGGTATTACTGTATATATATATATAAGCTATAGCTATAGATGAAATAGTATTAAATATATTTATATATATATATTATAGCATAGCACCAGACATATTATATCATATACTTATACTATTGTATATGTTTCAAAATGTTATGTAAATAGTTTAATAATATATTACTTACATATAATAAGATACTATAGTACTATTTTTTTAAAAATCGAATTCAATATTTATAAAATAATTGTAATATGTATACATAATTCTATATGTATATATATATATATAAATATATATAATAATATATGTAAGCCATATTACAAACCACACACTCACCACACACACATAGTTCTCGAGCACACACAATAGTCGGAATAACTCTAGTACAGAGAACGTCGCGGTCTAAAACAGGAGGAGAAACCTCAGCTAAAACCTCCGTCATCAATTTGGTGGACTTGGCCGGAAGGTAGTTATCCGATTGTTATTCGTTAACACCTATGTATTATATAACACTTTCGTTATGTTGTTACGTAATTAACGGTTATTATCGACGTATGAACTATAGTTCATATATGAGTGTGTATACTGTACAGTGTACAGTAGACCGGTTCGTACTAAAAATTTTTTCGCAATTTTAAAAACCTTCACATCTGTGACAATTATGTATGCTATGATGAATACGTGTTTAAAATTTTAGACCTATATCTTAAATATTGTTATGTCACGAGACCTTTTTATTTTAACATTGAATACATACAAAAGTTAACATGGGGGAGATATAGAAATAAGTTTTATTCAATTTTTATAAAATTGGATGATTTTTTTTAAGCCAACTATGGATATATCCTAGAAACATATATACCAAGTAGTATTAACAGTACAAAATATTTTTCAAAACAATCTAGATGCCCAAATTTTATAAAATAATGTTAGTCAACAAAAATATCTAAAAATCGTATAATTTAATATAAATAAATTATTACAATTTAATTTAAAAAATTAAAATATATAATTTATAGATAATAATAATACAATTCAAATTAATTATTAAAAAATTAAAAATTATTTTTAGAAAAAAAATTAACATCATTTTTAAATTTTTTTGGATTTTTATTTGAAATATGAAATACATAATAAGTTTACATATTTTTTAATTTTTTTAATTATATTTGTATAAAGAACATTTATATCTAACTTATATCCACAATTCAATACAATATGATCACTCACATTTATGTAAAGTATAATTATATATATTAATTTTAAAAAATTAATTATTTTTTTTAATTATTTTGAAATAAATACTTTGTAAAATGGTGTATTTTCTCGAGTTTTAGGAGACATTAATATTGGTAATTTGTAGATATAAACATGAAATATAGATATTATATTAATAATAAATATAAATAATGGTATATATTATATTAATTCATTAAATATAATACAAATACATAATTAATATTAAATATTAATTTAAATATTTGTAAACATCAAAGATAATAATATGGTGTCATTACTATTATACATGGAATATTATAGATTTTATCTTAAAATAATAATTTATATTTCAAACTTTAAATGCTTCGTGACCAAAGGTAACTATTTTTTTATAAAAATTATTAACACATATTATACTAAAATATAGATATGTATTATATTTTATATGAAGGATTAAAAATTGAATCGAACGAACCGGTCTAGTGTACAGTGTACAGTGTACACTGTACACTGTCCCATGGGATGTATAACACATTTATATGTATTGTATGTTATTAATAATCTGATAGGGTAATTAATGCTAGCATTTTATCTAATAGTATTACTAAAATATAAAAAATTTACTTTATAATATTAGATATATATTTACTATAGTATATATATATATATATATATATATATATATACATATATGTATATAAATATATATATATATATATATATATATATATATATATATATATATATATTATTAATATTAATATTAATAAATAATCTTAAAATAATATTTTAGAATATATTGTATATAATTATGTATAAAAAATGTTCGGCTCTCATTAAAACTTGGATTCCTTAATATGAGAGAGGCTTCGAAATGACACTATAATGTCTATAGATTAATTCGGTTATAAAAAAAATCATCTTAAGTAGTTCCTAGTTTTAGTTCTAAGTTCCTGGATGGGATGAACTCCACCAAAATATAAAATAAAAATATTAAATAACAATATCCACAGTAATATATATATGATTATATTTTAGATGAACAATATATGTATTTCATTTAGAAGTAACCTTTGGCATGCGGTATGATGCTAACGACATATTTTGTATATCCAGGCACCTATTTGATGTTATATATTTAAATATTCATGGAAATGCTACTTTTCATATCGTATACGATATACGTATATATATATATATATATATATATATATATACGCCTATATATATAGGCTTGTTTTTCATCTATACTATTCTTTTTTGTTTGTAATCAATAAACTATCGATCTATCTATATTCCACACATAACACCACCCATACGAACATACATAACACCACCTTCACATAGTATTATTGTTATTGTTATTTAGTGGATTCCTTTCATCCCATCCAGGAACTTAGATGGATTGTTCACTTATAACTATATATGGCTCTAATATCCCTCGAAGCCGTTATCATGTTAAGGCATCCATGGTTTTAACGAGAGCCGATCATTTATTTATACACAATTATATAATATCACTTCTAAATAATATTTTAAGACCCATTTTAAAAAAATGAATTAATGGTCCGGACGAGGCTCGAACCCGTGTCCTACTGCTTAAGCACAATTGTGTATCTAACGCCTTAACCACTGAGCCACACAAGAAGTTTTAACATTACTAATGCGAACACACACATATCACCACACCTAACACCACCCATACATACATACATATATAACACCACTCATACGCGCACATCCATAACAACACATATACTATCAAACATACGTACACACATAACATCACACATACCACCACACCTAACACCACCCATACGCGCACACATAACACCACCCATTCACACACACACAGCGAGCGTGCCTCAAATACTGGAGCCACTGGGGCTAGACTCAAGGAGGGTTCGGCCATTAACCAATCCCTGTCGGCTCTCGGTAACTGTATAGCAGCCCTAGCGGACAAATCTGCAGGAAAGCGGGTCAGAGGTCAGTTTAACTATAGTATACTATATTACGATAGTAAAATATAATACGATAGTATAACCAAAGATTTTCCAAAGGAAAATTTCTTCGAAATGCTTCGCAAAATATTTGGTATACCTATATATACATATGTATATATATATATATATATATATATATATACAGAGCTGGGCACGATACTCGAAAAATGTATAATAGATACAATTACAATTACACACTTTTTTCTTATAATAGATAGGTACCTAATACTAATAATAGATACCTACTACTACAATTACTTTAAAAAAAATCATAGTAGATACAATTACAAATACATAATTTTCTTAGTAGATACATCTTAGTAGATACAAATACATTATAATTATATACAATGTATATAGTATATAGATGTAAATTATATTTATATATATATATATATTCATCGATGTCGATTTGAAAGTACATATCAAGGAACATTAAGGGGGTATCCCACTACAAGTATTTTAACTTTAAAACTATTTTCTATAAAGTTAACTGTAATTTTACTAGGAAACCCCCCTTACTTTCCGGCAACTTGCCTGAAATATAATAAATTTATAGGGTATCCCATTACAACTTGATAAAAAATGGTTTTAAAGTTACAATATTTCCGGTAAGTTGCCGGAAAATCTTGTAGTGGGATACCCCCTTTATACGGAAATAATGTCGGGAATGTTTTATAGAAAGTGATTTTCTAGCAATTTGTATTGGGATACCCCATTTAAAGTTACTATTTTTCTGGAAAGTTGCCGGAAAGTAAGAGGGTAACTCACTAAAATTGTAGTTAACTTGCTAGAAAATAACTTTCTAAAAACATTTCCGGACATTATTTCCGTAAATACTGGCAATGGGACACCCCCTTTATTAGGACATATTAAACATTCACACCTTATAACGTGTTCTTCAATAGATGATATAGAATACATTTGTTGACATGTAATGACCCTAATGACATTTAATGATGCCCGCGGTGTCTTTTAGTGTACCAGCGTTTATTTCATCTTAAATTATACTATGAGCTATTACAGACTATAGAGAAATATACATTATTACAATATACTATTTTTCAACTAAAAATAATCAGCGAACTTTACTTTCGAATGTTAAACATGAATATAGTAAATTATCAAATATAACAAATAAATTATTAATATATTATTAATTATTATTATTTAGAATTATCATATTTATTAAAATTATTTTATCTTTCTATATAATATATAATTTTGAATTATAAATCAATTATTATATAAAATATATTATCAAAATAATGTCTTTGTTTTCAATAAATATATATAATGGTTTTTGAGAATAAATCAATATAATTGTTATATCATAATTTTTAACAATGAATTAATTTCAATATTTACAAAAGATATTTTATTAAAAACTATATATATAATGTATATATATTAAAATTAATTTATAAAATGATATTATAAAATATTGATATAAAATAAATATAATGACCAAATGATATATTATTTAATAAAATGTATCTGTTTAAATAATTGTCTTAGTAGATAAGTATCGTAGATACTATTTCTGACTAATAGATACGATTACAAATACTTTTTTAATTTTTATAATAGATACAAATACAAATAGAAATGTATCTACGATACTGATTTTTTGCCTTAATAGATACTGTATCGGCGATACTGACCAGCTCTGTGGGAGGGTATATTACTCTACATAGGGTATATAGGGTATATATATATATATATATATATATATATATAATATATATATATATATATATATATACCCTATATATACCCTATATATACCCTATATATGTATATACCTTATAGGGTACTCTCATATGTATACCCTGTAGTATAATGTCGGATATACATGTTTACATTAAACTATATGTCTTAATATATATATAGGAATAATTTGAATAATATATTAAAATATTAAAATAAAATAATAGTTTGGTAAATCTTAGAAAAACTATCCATATATGTATATAGTCAATGTATTCATTATTTTAAAATTAACTAAACTATTCTCACAATATCATATATATTAAATATAGAATATTAACAAAATGTATTAATATTTTAGTACCATATAGAAATAGTTCTCTTACAAAATTACTAAAGAATGCACTGGGAGGAAATAGCAAAACTATAATGGTAGGTATATATGTTATATTTAATTTAATATAATTATATAATAACCATATTATAAAATATAAGATAATACATGATAATAAAATGTTTTATATTATATATATAATGTATAAATATATATTATATGTATACATCGTCTGAAGTATATACCCTATATATGGTTATATATGGGTATATACTTCACTATTTTAATATATAATTTTAAAACTTACTATTTATAATCCTGAATATGTTGTCATCGTCGAATATTAATGAATTACTTTTTATATATAGCTCTATAGAGCCCAATATAAATATAAAATGTATTATAAACTATTGTACCTATGGATATATATGCATATATACCTATATATGGATATGTGTATTATATACTATTGTGTACTGTATATAAAATATATTATATGGACTATATTACATTATTTATATTTCTCAATCTAGCTGATAAGGTAATACTGATTGATATAACCTATGTATGCTATTATATTATATAGGGTTATACTATATTCTAGTAGGTAGGTAGGTAGGTACCTATATTACTATATTAACAGTATATCAACTCTAGAGTATGATATATTAAACTAGGACATAGTATATATACAGGTTATATGATATAAATGTTATGCCAGCCTAACTTGTAACCCTGATTATAACACCCCGACCAGATCGCCGCGATAAGTCCTGCCGATATTAACTACGAGGAATCACTGTCTACACTGAGATATGGTTAAGTAATACACTGATAGGTGCGGGCTTACGTAATAGCACTGAGGCAGGGTTACTGGTAATAGCACTGAGAATCGTAATAGTTACATAATTTAGTGTGTTTGTGTGCGGATATATAATGCATTTGTGTGTATGCGGATATATATAAACCTTAATTAATAATTTAAGAAGGAATATTGATTAAGTAGGTCAATGAAGATATGCCACCTTTACCCAACGCACAACTTGAATACGTAGTGTACACATATAGACTTCATTATATTACTAGTATGTGTATTATACGTATGGTTATTGTTATATATACTATTTATAAACATTTCAATACTATAGATATGTATTACACGGTCTAACTACAAGATAATAGCTTAAGGGCTGAGGTAACCTTGCCGAGTTTACATGTAAAAGATAGGGAAAATGAGGGTCACTAAAAAGACTACTACTTTTACAAAAATGCATATAATAAATAATTGTATTACCTATAGCTAGCTAAATATCATATATATATATCTATAAAACCTATCCTATATCTAAACATATAACCATCTACAAGTTATCGGTTACCACCAATATTTTATTTTTGTATTTTTTTTTGTTTTTTTCATCAACTTTTTTTATAATATTTATAATTAGTATATTTAAAAATAAAATTATGATATTCTAATAGGATATCTTATTATCAGTAATATCACATATATATATATATATATATATATATATATATACTCAAACATTTTTATAATAATTGAATCAATTGGACAAAAGTAGTAGTAGTTTAAAAAAAAAATTAAATTAAATTTCTGAGATATAGCCTTCTAAAGTTTTTATCAATATTATTTTGAATAAATAACAATAAATGTATGATATTTATATATTGTATTATTATATATATATATATATATATATATATATATATATATATATATATATATATATATATATATATATATATATATAATGTTATTGTAATTCGCTAACTTCCTGAATGATAATTGAATGTAGCTCTATAGATAAATATTAATATTATAAATAATGAAAATAAAACGTATCATAACTGAATATTTGAAAACAAATATTACTCAAATTTTATCAAATATTGTGTACAGGACTATGTTTAAACACTCGATTTGAAATACTTTGAAATACTTTTATTTTAAACTTTATATACTATTTTAAAGATAAATCTGTATATTTTAAAATATTAATATAAAATTGTTAACAACAACAAAAAATGCGAAGGTTTCCCCGGCCCTTAAATAATAATTTAATATCCGATATTCGTTTCTTAAAATAAATGAGTAAAATACATTAATGTAAGTATACATAAGTACTTAAGTAATTATAATTACTACCTTCCTTATCAGGTCGAGCTTACTCGGCATAGCATGACACGTTTTATCCATTCACCTCTGTATCCCATCGCCGTCTTCAATTCATCTGTAGTGCATCCGATTTCGTCTCTAAGTTGTGCAGTATACGTCTTCTGCGGCAGTCCATGTTTACGTTACCCATGTAGAGGTTCCCACAGAAACACTTCGATTATAAGTTCTTCTTTGCTTCGCCAACAATGTTCCGAGAAACGCATCCTATGTTCTCTAATCATAATCGTTATCTTGGGAAATGTCCATATAATTCAATAATATACGTATTATCTTGCCATCTTTTATTTAAGGCAGCACGTAGCATTCTTGTATATACTCCATCAATCTTTTTCTCTAGAGAAGATGTTAATGTCCATGTGATACAACCATATACAATTATGGATTCGACTGTGGCTCTAAATAAATTTTTCTCCAGCTTTACTGAGAGATTAGATTTCCATATTGTTGTCATATAGTTTAGTGCGGCCCATGCCTGACCTTACATTAACGTCATGATCAGTAGATTCGACATAACTTCCAAGATACTTGAAATCGTGTACTTGTTTGATGATCTTACCTTTTAGACTTTTTATACCATTATTATTTTTCGGGTTCAGAGAGATATATTCCGTTTTGTCTGATTTTACACATAATCCTATTTAAACCGCGACTTCTTCGATGTTATGTAGTTTTGTATTTGCATCTTTAACGTTGTCTGACTTGTAATGGCTAAATCATCAGCATAATCAGTATCAGTTATGTATATTGCAGAATGTCGGCTACTCATTCGTTTTTGTATGGTTAGACCAAATGTTTTTATCATCTAGTGATTTATTCAAGACATAGTATAGACATACTATAAAAAAGAAAGGTGCAAGCGTGTCTCCTTATAATACACCAGTAGTTATCTCGAAGTATGGTGTTTCTCAATCTAGTGATCTACCCATTGAACTTATATCTCGATAGAGTATCATAACTGCTTCTACTATTTATGTGTATTCCATACGCAGAGAAAATATTTTTCATTTACGCGATTTATCGAATCAAATGATTTGGAAAAGTCTACAAATAATAGTGTGACCGGTAGATTCTTTGATTTTACTCATTCAATTGTGCGTCAAATTGTCAATATTTGTCCTGTAGTTGATCTATTCTGGCGGAAACCATTCTGATTTTTCCGTAGGATAACTTCGATTTCTGGTCTTATGCGATTTAGGAATATCACATTATAAATGTTTACTAAAATGGACGCTAGGGATAATCCTCAATAATTGTTGGTCTTAGAAATGTCTCCTTTCTTCGGAAACGGTAAAAGATATCCTTCTGCCATATTCTTATTTGATATTGAGAATATAAGCTATTACATAAATTTAGCAATATATTTTAAAATTCTGACAGTTTCCAAAATTCAGCTGGGATTTCATCTAATTATTGATTCTTTTAGTTACATTGTTAAGTTCTTGTATAGTGAACATATTTTGTTTGATATTCAACTCATTATATATTAGTGGTATCTCTTCATCATCATAAGTTATGTTAAGTGGACTTCCGACCAGTTCTTGAAATGGTTATGCCATAGTTTGGTTATCTCTCCATTGTTAGATGATTTTAGTTTTGAGCTGTTCGAGTTCTTTCTACCACTTATTTCAATTACGATTTTCCATACAATAGAAGATTTTTGTATTTTCTGCTGCTAATTCGATATCTTTGACTTTTATGTTGATATATTTACTCTGTTCTGTCTCATATGCAGAAGTTAATTCTTCTTTCATTTTATTACATTTTGTCTGATTTTCAGAAGAGTTTTGTGAATATTAATTTTTGCTGTGTATGAAAATCCTTGCGTTTTTGGCAGATTTCTTGGTTTTCCCAGAGGGCCCTTTTCTTCTATTTTGGCTTTAATGGTATATATTTAGCTGATGATTATTTGCATGCAGTTTCAAATTAGGTGTATGCTGTGTTGGCTGATATTGTTTCTTCATTATTTTGCAGAGCATCGAAACTGTTTTTAACTTTGTTTATAAACTTATTTTTTATGTTGGCATTGTTTTTTAGGTTACTCCAGTCATATATATATGACTTTATTCTACTAGATTTAATTATATTAGCTCGTAGTGTTATTTATATATTGGCTGTTACAATGCGGTGGTCCGATGCTACACTAATAAATGAATTATATGCTCTGCAGTTTTTTGCACTGTTTTTCCACTTCTTATTTATCAGCACATAATCAAGATGAGCTGAGGTCTTGTTTGGTGCTTTATGTTTCTATAATTATCCAACTTGTTTCTGGAAGTGTGTATTTAAACATAGCAGATTATTTTAATTTATGAAGTTAAGCAACATGCCATTTCAATTAGCATTTGTGTGATAGGAGAACTTATAATTATTTATCTAACCAATTTGTGCATTGAAATCGCATCCTATTACTAGCATATTGTGTTTGGGTATCTGTATTATTAGTGATACAAATTCTAAATAGAATTGTTCAACTTCAAGTTCTTCGATTACATTGGTTTGTCTATAGCAGTGGTTCCCAATATATGGGTCATGACCCAAACTTGGGTAATTGGGTTTTTTGTTTGGGTCATGGGACAATTTCTAAAAAAGAAAATGTAATTAAAAAAATATGTTCACGTGTTATTTGCAGTTTAACACATATATATCATTTAACTGAAGTTTAATAATTTAATAATTTAATAAATAAAAATTAAAAAAATTAAATTTGTCATTGGATCATGTCATATTTTTAAATTACGAGTTATCAAAATAAGTATCACGATGAAAGGTTGGGAACCATGGTTAATATAATATTATGATATAGACCAGTGCACTGTTCTATAGCATGATATTAAAGTGGTGTTTGGATTTCCATTTAAAGTGGCCATCATTATTCTTGGTGGTATAATTTCAATATTAGAGATAGAATAATACAATCTAATAAATGCACAATATAGTGTATACACTATACACATATATGCATACTCGAGCGCTCATTATGCATACTCTATACAATAGCGGATAGAGCTAAACAAATAAAGACCGTCGCCAAGGTGAACGAAGATCCGACTGAGAAGTTAATAAGAGAACTAAACGAGGAGAATAAACGCCTCAAGGAGATGTTGTCACAACAAGGAAAAGGTTTCCCGAAGATGTGATTAATACATAATATATATATTTATAGAAGTTAATATATTTCTCAATATCAATATTTAATTCTTTTATAAGGTTGATGTATATAATTTGTATTATTAATTTTACATAGCGTAAAATATACTATGTAAATATGAATAAACATATGATACATGATTCATCAACAACTATAGTTGTATACTCTATACCTGTATACAGGTAATAAAGTAACGATCAAAAGAACTCTAGACAGACCCGACGATGAGAGCGATACTGACGATGAAGATGATAATAATGCAACCACAGCAGAAGGTACTTACTTCACATAGTAGGGTACATAGCATAGGAAACATACTATATGCTACATAGAATAGGTTACCTAGTAGAGGGTACATTCGTACTAAGTAAACTTAGAATATCATTTTAAATGTAGTATATATTAATAGTTAACTGTATTATTTTTATTTTATACATAGCATCAATTTTATATAATAATTTTGTAAAAAAAAAAGTATATTTAAAAATATAAATTTAAACTGATATTTTAATCAAATAAATATATACTAATAGTTATACTTCACTAATATAAAGAATTATACCTATTTAATATATTTATATACGTTATTTAACAATATATTGAATTCACAATTCTTCCCAAATTAAATTTGTAGACGTCAACAATATATATATATATATATATATATATATATATATATATATATTATTAATAAATAATTATAGAACTTATTAAATAAGTAAATAACGCAAACCCACAGAGAAAGCTGCACTGAAAGCAGAAGTGGAAGCTGAGTATAAACTTGCTATACAACAGAACGCAAGAGAGATGGCAGCTCTGAAGAAAACATTCTCGGAAAAAATCAAAGAAGCAAAATCTGATAGTGATGTTGGTATTATTAAATATTCAATTATTTATATTTAATCGCATAATTATTATTAAGAATCAGTCAAAAAAACGAAAAGAACAAATGGAAAAACGACAAAAATACGCACATTTAATAAATGTTAATATGGACCCTCAATTAACAGGAAAAATAATTCATTATCTTATTTCTAGTTCACCTATCGTAGAATCAAGGTAATTATTAATATAAAATAAATATGTTATGTTCAAATTATATATATATTTTCCATGGGAAATATATTTCCTAAATAGAAATATGTATATATATATATATATATATATATATAATGGTGTTATTAAATATTCCAATTTTCTCTTGATAAATAAATATATATATATATATATATATATATATATATATATATATATATATATATATTTACATGCATGTATGTATATGTGTACTTTATTAAATATTCATTATATTCTATTAATTTACTCGTGACTTCATTTATTAAATATGATTAGAGAATTATGGAATTATAGAAATTATGCTTATAGAATAGGAAATATGGAAATATTATAGGCGCTAATTAATATTAATATAAAATAAAATATCAATATATTTAATGTATAACGATGGATAATATATAAATCTGTAATGCGAACATAGAACACCTAGATGAAAACTTATTTGAAAGAAAAACATAATATCTTAATAATATTACTATTAAGTTGAGTTAGTTGTATCAAATTACAATATATATATATATATATATATATATATATATATATATTATAGATATATATAATATATATATATATATATATATATTATAGATACATATTATAGATATATTATATATATATATATAACTATGAGTGTGCAACAAGTAGGGGAAGTAACCTAATATATTAGGTATACGTATACGGACACTTTAACAATAAATGGTCTTAACATTTTATGACTCATTATTTTTATTCAAAAATTACAATATATTAATATTATATGAATATAGATATTATTGTGATTTTAAAATTTCATTTAATATTTTAATTCCAGAGATAACGAGGGTGTTCGTATTCGGTATCCATGTCCGAATACGGACACCCTGTGTTATAATACGGACACCCTATATACCACTAGAAAATATATATTATTGATGAGTTAATCAGAAAATTACAATTACATTATTTATAATTAATTTTATGAACAATTTATTCTAATTTAATTAGTTAATAATTTATTTTTATTATAATTTTTTTAATTAATAATACAATTTAAATATCTAAATAATATAAATGTAGACTTAGTTTTATTGGTGGTATTAATATTATAACGCATGGGATTTTTATGAATCCGAATATTGCTAACGCTGCGGGCTGATTGGTTATATATAACTATAGGGTACCCTATAGGGTATCAGTATTAGAGATTTATATGACCTATATATATATATATGCTTATAACTTAATGAATATTTGATAACAAATATAGAAATTATATATATATAATTTTAAAATGTTTATTTTTTCTTTTATATCATATAATTTCTTTCATATTATATATTTCTTTTATCGATACATTTGTATATTCTTGGGAAGGTTTTAAGTTGACTTTTTTTTTCATAAATTTAAAAACGTAATAAAAAAATCAGTTTATTGGATATATCAACAATATTTTGAATAATTAAAAAATAAAAAATACTTTTTTAGACTATTTATATAATTATGAATATTTTATCCATTAAATATTTGTTTGTATGATTTATGGTTTTTGAGATACCGAGAGTTTCCGTATTCTGGCACTGTCCGCATTCGGATACTTTTCCCTATAGAATATATATATATATATATGAAATTGAATATTATTAATAAAATAAATATAATTAAGATAATATTATTAACAATATATTTAATGTTAGGTTTATTAATGCCTACATTAATATATAATTGCATTTTTTAAAATCAATATTATATTAAATAATTATTAATCACATTATGTTTATCAATAATCTTCATATACGAGTTTATATTAAGTTTTTGAATCTAACAAAATATAAAAAATGTAAAGAAAATTTGAAAATAAATATAGGTTTTAAATTAGAGGTATATTTGTTACTATTTGTATATATATATATTTGATTAAGTAACTACAACTCTTGAAATCCTAATATATATATATATATATATATATATATATATGTATGTGTTATAATTAATATAAAAAGTAAATAATTAACAGTCCATCAGTAGTCATAGAATCCGACGATAAGGAAATCAGTACCAGAGAAACACCTCCTAAAATAAATCCGAGTTCCGTTAAACAAAAAAACTACATGAAAATTACAATCGGCAATAAGAAGGGAGGTGTTAAAGATATTGTTCTATCTGGTCCAAAGTTAGTTCTGTATAGTTATTGCACTACCTCTTTACTCGCGTTATCTGAATGTAATCATATTTATTTTCACCACTTTGTAAATGTTTCTATATTATCACTATTATTCTATATTTAGTTAATTATTCCCTGCACACTATACGAATTATATAATTAAATAGTGTTTAAATACAATGATCACCTATCTATATATCTATCTAATATCGAGTACATACCTAATACATGAATAATTTCCCACTTCTTCTTATTCAGTATAAAACCTTTGCACGCTTTCTTCGAAGTGTCCGACTCCAAGTTTACCCTTCACTTGTCCGACCCCGACGCTAAGATGTTCCTTAACGGAGACGACTTCGAAGCGGAAGAATCTAGAACTCTGACAGATAAAGACTGGTGAGTAATAGTGATGTAGGCGTAGATAGGCGTAATGTCACAACGTTCATAAGTTAGTAATATTATTCTGTAGATGGTAAAAAAAGAATTTTAATAATACTATTTAATTACTACCTATAGTTATTTCAATTTGTATCCTCTATCAATTGTTATCATCATATCAAATGTTAACATATATAGGGGAAAGTCTCCGATTAACGACCTCTAAATGATTATTTGTAATAACTTATTCAATATTAAATATATTTATTTGAAATTTTGTAATTAGGGTAATATTATGGCAATGAATAATGTGGCTATTTTAAATTTTTGATATAATTATATTTACAAGAATAAATAGGGGGGTCGGTAATTGGATAAATGTACCTAATACCGACCCCTTCTCCTATTACCGACCCCCTGAAATAATCGTGATATAAATAATTATAATATTATAATATCCAATACAAATTGTAGATATACATAAATATAATTAATTATAACATTCAAGCAATTTATTTTGTATTAAATTTATGTTTTAATGGTAATATTAAATTTAAATGTAAACGTTATAGTAATTATATTAAAATAGTGTATATTATTATTTAATATTTATTTATTAATCATTATGTATATAATCAACTGGAATCGCGAATCCTAAATATATATCAATGATACACAAACAACTTACGACATATATTAAAGTAAAATACGGATCTATTTTGATTAGATATTATAAATCACATGGGGTCGGTATTATGGTAATTTAGGGGGTCGGTAATAGGAAAATATGGGTTGCTATATTTAAGATATATTGGTTAATAGTTATTCAAATTAAATTATTTTTAAAATTTTATAAACATTTTATTGATCTACAATATTATGCGCAGTATTAAGTTTTCTTTTAAATAATAAAGTATTTACAATGATTTAAAAAAAGTTATTATTCAAATATTTAAAAAGTAAAAACAGAATATTACATTTTATCAAATGAAAATTGTAGGATTAAATATTTGTTAAAACAAAATACTTATTCATATTTATCATTACATTACTAACAGTTCGTGTATATATTATTTGTTGATATATCTTATAGCTACTGAGATAGAGAGGGGGTGTGTATTAAGAGTGGTTCGGTAATCGGGGACTATCCCCTATATATATATATATATATATATATATATATATATGTTAATATTTGATATTATTATAACAATTATAACTTATCATGTATATATCGACTGGGAATGTGAGAACTTAATTTGAATATTAACATAACTTCAGTTAATGGGTAATAACTTATAAAAATGTATAACTTATAAAAATTGCAAACGTCTAGTTTTTTTTATTATAATAATTGTTACTATATAATAACGAAATATTAATTATAACTAACCAATGAAATGCATACCCTATATGGTATACCATCGATCATGTATGATCATATTATCAGTCGAAATATACTTTAGAACACATGGAATTTATTTTAAATAAATATATTGTAATGTTGTTATACATTATATTATTATTATTATTATTATTATTATTATTTGTCTATCATTATGTTATATTCTATAACAGATATTAGCTTAAGTGTAATGCGTTATCAACATATAAAATGACATTTATCCATTTTTTGGATTATTTGATAACATTAATTAGAATTAATCGATATTATTTATACCCTACATCTATAACAGGATATGACTCATCCCTACCTCTATAGCAGGATATGACTCATCCCAACCTCTATAACAGGATACTATTCGGCACCACCCAACTATACGTGTTCCGTACGGCCCTCAAGAAAGAGACTGCCGACTCGATACCTCGCATCACTTTCAGTGATTGTCTCGAGGAGATCGATGACTTCGAAGACCGGCAAGATTCCACTAATAACGCCGCCCAACTGTTCGAGGGATGCACGATATCGGAGAAAGGTTAGTGAAATCTAGTGATGTAAATGATGCCGAGCTCGGCTAGAGTATCATCTCGGCTCGGGCTGAGACTTTATGTAACTGAGATTGAGACAGCATCATGCTTTAGATTTGACTGGCATAATTCACACAACTAGTGAGATCATTGTTTCAGGGGGCGTGTTCATTCGATAATATATTTAAATATTATGTTTACATATTACATATTATGTATTTATGTATATAACATATTTCAATTTATAATAATATATCATCATTACTATATTATTATATGTGTTATTTATCATATTTACCTTAAATATTTAATAAATATAGATAGTATACTATAGTGTATACTATACACTATAGTGTATTAGTAGGTACCTATATATATATATATATATATATACAATTTTTAAGTTATGCTAGAATGCAGAAAGACAGTGACATAATTGTCTAGCAATTTAGTTTTAATTTAGAATTTATATTAAATTATATTATTTTATATAAAAATTGAATGACATATAATCTATTCTAGTGATGACATAAATACCTGATATTAAATTATAATACCATATTTATTATTAATTATATGTTTTATATCACATAAACGTAATATTTAGGAACATATTACTTTGTTATATTGTTAAATTATTATAATATCTATAATATTATATAAATATATTTTATTATAAGTTAAAATATAATGTACATTATATATTAACTTATATATATATATATATATATATATATATATATACATATATATCATATATATTATATTTAAACTATTTGTGTTTAGAAATGAAGTGCTTGAAGGAACAGCTGATGGAAATACGACCCAGAGTTGAAACTGCTAATGATATTAGTTCTGAGATGAACGCAGGCGTGCTCTATGAAATATGTTTAATGAACGCCAGACACTTTGGACGAAAAACAGGAAGCTACCAGGTTGAATAATGTTTATTTGTTATATATATAACATATTTAAACTAATATTAATATATAATATATATTTTATTTATGTTTATTTAAAATATTATATTTTATATTCATTAAAATACAATCTAAACATTCGTAGAGTAGTCAATAACATATCTATATATTTTTACCCTACCTATATATATATATATATATATATATATATATATATATATATATATATATAGGTATTAATATAGCAGTACAATATTGTACATTATTTGATATAATATAAATTGTACAGTGTGCATCAGTTCATTTTTTAATTGGTATTTAGTAGGGTAATTTCACACCACAATTATGTTTGACTTTCGATTTAAAAAATGTCCATCACAAAAATTAGATATGTTCATAATCAATTATATCATAATATCATGGACATGTGACATTGATAATACTATATATTTATTATAAATTAGTAGATGTATTTTATTGTCTTTTTTTCATATACAATTCAATTATTTTTGGAATCCCCAACTTTCAAATCCTTATGTGAAGTACTGTAATACTCTGTACAGTGTACAGTGTACAGTGTACACTGTACACTGTATAGAGTATAACAGTGCTGATGATAAATAACCCCCACCCGTACCGTAGTTATACGTAAGGGGTAACGACATCAGGGCGACACATGCTTCGCACGAGTGGCTGTGGTCTATCGGAGAGTTCAGCGAACAGATCTGTCTGATGGAGGCTGCGTTCTCCAAGTACGAGATGGGAGATAAGATAAGTGGTCGGTATAGGCGAGGACATAGGCAGGCGTAACTATGTCCTAGCTATTAGTTGGCGTAACTGTATTGTAGCTCTATAGGGGAAAGTAACCGAATACGGACACTCTCGATATCTCAGAAACCATAAATCCTACAAAAAATGTTTAATGAATAAAATATTCATAATTAAATAAATAGTCTAAAAAAGTATTTTTTATTTTTTTATTTTTCTAATATTGATATGTCCAATAAACTGATTTTTTTATTACGTTTTTAAATTTCAACTTAAAACCTTCTCAAGAATATACAAATGTATCGATATTACTTTATTATTAAAAAATAAAGCATTCTAAACTTATATACATAATTTATATATTTGTTATCAAATATTTATATATCTATAGGTCATATAAGTACCTAATACGGATAGTATCCGTACGACACTCTAGCTGTCTTAATACGGAAATCATATAACCAATAGGGCAAAGCGACTGAACAATTATGATTTTCATAAAAATAGCGTACGTATAATATTAATACATCCAATAAATCTAAATCTACAATTTGTATTATTTAGATACTCAACTTGTATCATTAATTAACAAAATAATAAAAATAAATAACTTATTAACTAATTAAATTAGAATAAATTATTCATAAAATTATTTGAAACTATTATTGATAAACTATAGTTTATCTATAGATAAACTATATAATATTGATGAATCAATCAGACAAATTAAAATTACATTATTTATAATTAATGTTATGAATAATTTATTCTAATTTAATTAGTTAATAATTTATTTATTTTTATTATTTTTATATAATAATAATTTTTATATTATTTTTATACCAATATAGTGGTATATAGGGTGTCCGTATTATAACACAGGGAGTCCGTATTCGGACATGGGTACCGAATACGGACACCCCCGTTATCTATGTAATTAAAAGATTAAATAAAATTTTAAAATCACAATAATATCTATAATAATTTTATATAAAAATTAGTCATAAAATATGAAGACCATTTATTGTTAAAGTGTCCGTATCAGGTTACTTTCCCTTATAGGGTATACAATGTATACTATACATAGTATAGGTATTCATACAAAATATAAATTATTCGATTATGTAATCCATATATCGTTTCTTACATATGTGTAGATTCAATGAAGTTAGTTAATACATCAGTTAAAGCGACCTACATAACAACCACATAGGAGACCCGTTCAGAAGAAGCGCCCTTGATGACTCACTGATTGGCAGTGCTGAAGTGTGGCTGGGAAGCCTGGCCTACGGAATGGACACTAAAGCTCAGGAACTACCTCTTATCAGTTGTAAGGGCAGAATGGTAAATAATACTTAACAGTGTTGACCATAGAGAACGAACACTTCGTTCTCTATGGCGTTACCTATCTAGTTGCCAACTAGTAGGTGGATTGTATTTATATTTGTAATAGAAAATATTTATATTTACATATATCAATATATATATATATATATATATATTTATTGAAATCTCAAATATATATGTATTGAATGCAATACAAATAGCAGATACAAATGGATATATATGCATATATGTATATAATATATAAAAGCTCTTAGTGTGGATCTATCTCTAACTATAGATCACACACATACCTATAACTATAGTTAGGCCTACACATATATAGTACACACACCAATACATATATATATATATATGTATTGGTTTGTATAATGGTATATGCATATGTTTCTTAAAAAACAGAACACATTAATTACTTAATTAATATTATATAAATTATATACTATCTTGGATATCAATATATCACCTATAAAAAGTGCAGATTAATTTACATATTTCTATATGACTAAATTATAAATATAATCCCGTATATAATATTAACACTTATTTAAATATATAATTTCAATTAAAATATAATTTAATTATTAAAATAAATTTGTTAAAAATAAGTAGACATTTTTTCGAGTTTTCAAAATTAGTAATATGATAATTAATTGTAATGTTATTTTTATTATCAATTATTATCAAAAGACTAATATTTTAACAACTTATCTTAATATATTTTAGTAAATAAAATGTACCAATTTTATTGAGCACATTTTTCTCATTTTGGTATATTTTTGTATAGTTTCAATATTATGTATGGGCAGGGCCGTGTTAAGAAAAAATCTACTACCGGGCACCATATTTAAGTGGGCTCCTAGATGGACAATATAGTTTTTTATATAAATTATATATGTGAGAAACCTATGTAATATATCTAATAATTAATTGCTAATGTGTTTATGAGGAGTGGGCATACCTATAAATAATCACTGTGAAATATATAGGGGATACTATTATACACAAACTATTCAATTTAGATATAATGATAATCAATTATAATAATATATAAAATAATTAATACATTGAGCGTTTATATATTGTTTCTTTATTTATAATTTTTTTCGAGTTTTCATATTTACAAAAATATTTGTAAATTCTGTTGTATTTAATGATTTTAATATATTGTTTTCAATAGATAATAATGCCAAGTTAGATAATTTATCTTGAGCTAAAGAATTTCTTAAATATGTTTTTATCAGTTTAAGTTTTGAAAAACTTCTTTCTCCATGGAGAAGCATTTGAAATCATCAATGTCAGATATATTCTAATGATAATGCACATATTGGGAAATAATTCTGTAATTTCTTTTGAAATTAATTCCTTATAAATTTCCAATATATTTGATTCAGATTTCGTTTTTTGGAGCTTTACAAATTCAACAAATTGAATAAATGCATTACTAAAGTTTACATCGATATCGTATTGGTAAAATGATGATAATCTAGATGATATCTCAGATATTTGTGCATTGGATAGATTATCAAGTTCACATAAAAATCCGAATAAGTTGATTGGCTCAGCATAAGTACAAATTATTTGATCTAAACAGTCTAAATCATTAAATGTATATTATTTTAATAATATTATTTACAATCATATTTAATACTTACAGAAGTTTATCAATAATAGGTAAGAAATTATTAATTTCAAAATGTTTTGATGGAGTCTGTATAGGTCCTATTAGTCCTATTCATCTGGTTGGTCCGTTTCTTCAAAATGTAATTTCCGTTTACTATGAAATATAGATTATTAATTAGAATAGGACAACTTATATTGTTTAATATACCTTGATCTTTTGGATGAATATGTTAATATCTTACATAATTGTTTTGCCTTTTTCTCAAGATTATTAAACTCATCTCTTAACTTATAAATATAGCTATGCAGACTCTTTAATAATATAACTGCAGTATTGACATCAAGACTTGTACTTTGAAGTTCTTTAGAAGTACGATTTATACGTTCTAATATAGTATTCCATATCACAGTAAATAAAGACGTTTCCAAATTATTAAATTTATTAAACAACCATGTTGCTTCATTTAAAGAAATACATTTAGATAGTATTCTTTATTTTCAATAAATTGCTTAATTAACTCTTTTAAAATTAAATATCCAATCATTAAGACATCGGTTGCATCAGCATGCGAAGACCATATTGTTGTGCACAGTATTTTTGGTACTTTTAAATGCTTTTCACTTAGTTGTTTTGTCATGATATTCCATCTTCTTGGTGGTGTGAAGAATATATATATAATCTTTTCATGAAATCAAAATAATCAATGATTGAATATGTCTCTAATGCAGAAATATCAACTAAATTAAGTGAATGTGCGGTGCAAGGAATCCATAAAGCTATTGGAGTAACTGCAATTAATCTTAAGAATCTCAATAATCTTAAGAATTGATTGCATACCTAAAATAAATAATGTATATTATAATATATATAATAACATACTATTGATAGCTATATTATATTAATTAATAATTTTATAATAATCTTTATATATTACCTTTATATCGGCCAGACATATTTGACGCATTATCGTAACTCTGTCCTCTACAATTTGCAATATCTATTTCATGTTCGTTCAAGAAAGATAATAAAATATTTGCTAAATATTCTCCAGTGTGAGATGTTATAGGTATAAATGTTAAAAATCTTTCAACAATATCATCTTTATTTATATATTGTATTATTATTGTTAGTTGATCAACATGGTTTATGTCGGGTGTTGAATATACTGATATACTATAGTATTTAGCCTTTTTACAATCATGATTATATTTGATCTTACATTATCACATAATAGTGAAATAACCTCATCACATATTGTTGAATATAGATAATTAACATTTCATTTTCCACGGTTTCCATATTTTAATAAATGATCTGCTAACAAGTTATCATATTTAGCTAGTAATTCAATAGTTCCAAGATAATTTCCATTTCTTGTTGAACACAAATCCTGATTATCACCTCTTAAAGGCAGTCCACGTGAAACAATGTATTTAATGACATTTATAACTTTCTCTATAACTTTAAACCAATATATATATATATAACTTCTCATTATCCAATTGATTATCCAGGGATGCTTTAATTTTGATAACTGAATTAGTTACTCTATTAGTCATTAGCATGTATGCGTTTCGATGCCTACTACTATTTTCATGTGAAACAGCATCCTCGTGAATATGTTTCCAGTTACTATAACCAGTTATAAATTTAAATGTTTGACTAGGTGGATGGAATATGCCACTTTTATGCAATTTATTCATTAATAGGATTCAATCAAATTATTTTGCAACAATAAAATTAAAAATGTAATGGGGAAAAAAAGTATATAAAGTATATAATTAAAGATCTTAAATCATATATTAATCAATACATAGGTGTATATACATCAATACAATAATATTAAAATAGGGCAATTTTTGATCAAGATTTTCTTGATCAAAAAATTTGCTTTAAAATATGATGGGCCCCAAATTCTGAGTGGGCCCCCGTTCACCGTGCCCGGTGTGCCCCCCCCTTAACACGGCCCTGTGTATGGGGTTCAAAATATACACTTTTAATTAATAGTTATGAGAACATTTATGTATTTTATATATCTACCATTAGGTAGAATTTTTAAATAAAAATAAATTATAATTAAAATTATATGAACCACAAATTCAAGTAAAATAATTTCTGATGACATATTATACTATTATTAATATGGTTTAAGTTATAATTATTATTATAATATTTTAAATTAATATTATAAACTAAGTGTTTTCAATTAGAGTGAATATTCTAAATAATAATCCTCAAATAATTATAATTTTTTTGTGTGTGAAAAAGAATCACTAATTATAATTAAGATTAAGATTAAGATAATTATCATAAAATTCAAATTTTAACTATATAAATTATATATATAATACTATAGTTGAAATAATATATGAAATCTATTAATTATTATTAATCATTTATATTATATAATATATTCATATATATTTTCTTACTGTTATACCATAATTAATAATTTCATTTTACAGTCAGGTAAACTTTGTATAGATTTAACTCCGTGCCAAGAAAATGGCAAAATAGTCGACAATTGGGTAGAATCTCCGAAACAATTGCTGGGTAAAGATTATCACTTCAATGTAAATATCATGTGCGCTAAAGATATCCCCAAGAGATTTACGGTTTATTTTATAACAGATTATTTCTCTGCTATCATTGTTATTAATTTTCTGTGGAATTCATTATATTAAATTATTATTATTATTATTTATTGTTAACTATTTAGCTATCTTTTTATTAATATCAAGTGAAAAAACGCGATAGAATATAATATATATATATATATTCGATACATTAACGAATAAATATTTAATGTATTAAAATAACAATGCCTAAATTAAACAGGATATTTACGCCGAATACAGAATCAAAATAAACACGCCCCCACAACCGCCGCCGCCTCCCAAGAAGGAAAAGAAACTTAAAAAGAAACGTAAATCTGACGCGAGCCGTAAGAATTCGTCCACCTCTTCCGCTAACGAAGGAAGCGTCGGGTTCTTCGATAAGTTGCTCGGCTCAAGTGACTCATCCTCGAGTTCCTCGGGGTCTAATTCAGACGGCGATAGCGAGGGTGGCTGTCTGATAACGGTGTTTACCCATCGAGCGGAGGGGGTGGTACCTAAGGATGGGGCTAAGAGTGGAGCTAAGGAGGATAGCGGGGCGGGACTGCTGACGATAGAGTGGAAACACGCGCAACGCTTCGACTTCACCTGCGTGTCTGATGAGGTTCTTAGCGTAGGATGTAACTTACGTTACTCTATATTGACTTACGTGTCTGTAAATGGAAGATACCTAAGTATTTAATATATTATATATTATATATTGATGAAATTTAGTTAAAAATTAATTAAAATAAAAAGTGATCAATACATTTTTTAGTAAACAATTAACGTCTCTCGTCCATTAATAGCTTAATATAGAGGTTAATGAACGATGTTTACAATTAATAGATTGTATTAATCATTGAATAGATAATTACAATTTATATACAATGTATATTTTAGGATTAAAATTAATAATTAGATGTCAGAGTTAAATTATATCCAATAATTAAAAAATAGATTATTATATAATATAGCAGTATGCATAATTAAACGATTATGAAATGCGCGTTTAAGATAAAATAGAGTAATCGTGTGCTGAATGCTTTCATTTGGTTTGCGATTCGTACGCGGTGTAAATCTACTTTTTTTAAATAATTATTTATATTAATATGTATCACAATTGCGCGGCACGAGATCACCGTTATTCTCGTTACTTATATAGACACTCGCTAGTCTGAAGGACGATACGGTGTTTGTGAGGGTGTGGGGCAGACAAAGGATGGACGCAGGTAAAACCCAGGTGGACAGTAACTACACGAAGAAGGCACTGCGTAGGAAACAGAAACAAGCCTCCTTTACGACCATCGATTACGTAAGAATCTCTAGTTAAGCCATACATTGTAGTAATTATCATTGTATTAATTGTATATTATTGTTAATAATGTAATAGTACTAATACTGATATAATTATAAATATAATAATAATAATAATACAAATTGTACTAATAATAATTGTACTAATACTGTTATAATAACTGAACTTCATTTTATAATAATTAATATCAGTTATCCTGCATAAACTAATATGGCATAAAATATGTATATTTATATATTAATCATTACAAATATATAGTTTACTTATTAGGTTTTAACTTATTCACACCTCTATTGTGCAAATATGATAAATCTTATATTAATTATGTATAGGTTAAAGATACGAACGAAATGCAAAGCTCGCTGTCAGATAAACGTATGGATAAATATGAAACTAAAATTGTTAGCAAATATGATATTATAGGTACGATTATACATAATACAGAATTAATGTAATTAATTTATATATAAATATATATTACAATAATAAATATTTATTTTAATTTTATTTTCAAAATTTATATACTATTTATAAAAATATAAATATGAGAATTTAATAAGAATTAATAATTTTAAATCGCAAGTTTATACGTATTTTCATGAAGTAACATTAACACAGGAGAACAAATCTAATATATCAACTCTGCATATCTAAAACAGGAGAACGTGAGGAAGATGCTGAAACTAGCGGAAGAACACAAGAAACCTCGGCTGAGTTTAGAAATAATAAACGAACTGCTGAGGGCTAAAAATGAGACCGAAAGTAAAAAGATACTCGCCAAAGTGAAAGATGAGAAAGTGCCGGGTTAGTGGGGTAAGTTAACAATGATAGTAAGGTGATCACCGTTACTCGACGCTAATCATTGTGTATTACGCGTCGTATTATAGAAAACGCCCCGCCGGCGAAATCTTCGACCTGCAAACTAGTCTGATTAGAGCTCGCTATACATGATAAAGATTTCAACGATAACATCGCCGTCACCAATACTGAAATATTATTATAATTACTACTATTATTGCTACATTATAATTACAGAGTATTTCCTTTACATATAAGTAGTAGTTTTTTAGAATCGTACATTATCATACAGAAAATGCAATATTATTCACTTATTAACAATAAATCAAGATCTAAAACATGAATTTTATTTAATAATTATGAAATATGTATATAAAAATAGAAAATTTAAATATAAGATTTATATTACAATAAAAAGTATTATAAAAAGATTGGTTAATTTTATATATATTAAAATATATACAAAATAGAAAATTAAATATATATATATTTAAATAGGAAATAAAACTACTATATACATTTAAATTATATGAATGTAAATATCACATTTGGATAAAAGATAAAAGAAGCTCATGTAAACGTAGATCAATAATAAACTTGTAGTAAAGAGATTAAACAGCTCGGTATTGACATGCGAACATTATCCAAATACTTTTAACGTTTTCCGCATATTCAATGACCTTGACCCTAAGGGCGAAGCTGACTTCGTCCCCTCGACAGTCTATTATTTGACGGAATACCTCGGATCTGTGTAAATATAAAACAAGATTAATAGAATTATATTTATAGTTTTAGATCTACATTTTTTATTATTTATATCAATGAATATGCTATGGTTTATTATTATTTCAACTTATACCTTCGATCAAATATTTAATTAAAAATGAAATTTTATCAATCGATCTATTATTTGGATATTTACGTTTTCAATATAATATTATACGTGTACACTATTAATGAGTAATAACTTTTTACTGGCAAAACAAGAATGGAATATCAGGCCTGCATTACAATGTCTGTACTGTACTGGATAACCTGCAAACAAAGTAATAATACTAGATAATATGTTATCAATATTAGATAAAATAAGATACATTTTATTATTGTAATCATTATAAGAAAAAAAAACAATAAACGGACAAATAAAATAGTCTTGAAAATAGTCTAGAAGACTTTCGAGGTATTTGACCTTAATAATGACCTTAATAGTTACTATGTTATCTAGTATACATATTATATAATAATAATAAAACTCGTATATAAATACTGATAACATATAAATCAAGCGATATTTATATTTGAAAATATCTAAAAATATATATTAAATTAGTATATCCTTTAAATTTTATAATTATAAAATATAATAATAATACAATTATTGTCTGAATACATATAGCTGAATACATCAACCATCAATATCCTTTTATTATTAGTTAAGTAACTAAATGTTAAAATGGCATAACAATATTTTAATAAAAATATAATAAATTGTAATATAGTGGTTGTGTATAATATGGAAGAGAATATTCTATAAAATAATAGAAAGATATGGTATAGATTGGTATATAATGGTATAGTATTCTACATCATATTAGTAATATAAAATAATATGGTATATTCCATACTATTTAATATATTATATTAGTAGCTTTATAATTTAAATTTAAACAGAAATTGAATCAAATATACAATTAATAAGAATTGATTTTTAATCATAATATAATCATATTTACATATAAAATAATTAAAAACAATGTATAATATCATAACATAATATTAAATATATATATTATATAATTATATTTATATATATAGTTATTGATATTGTTATTGGTCGAGTCATTTCATCACATACAGGAACTTAGATGAAGTTTTTACATATAAAAGAATGGATATAATGTAATGTTAATTCAAAATTCCTCTAATGTTAAGTAAAAGCCAATCGTGTTTTATACATAATTATAAAATATCACATATAAATATTATTTTAAGACCTAATGTGTTCGGATGGGTGTGAACCCCGTTCTCCGTATCATTTATAATGACGTGGATTGTTGATTATACACCATTTAAACTATTAGAGTATAACATCGTATAACACATATCTATATAGATCTTCTAGGATTTTATGATGTAATGAAACAGATTATAAATTATTACTAATGTCTTCTATACGTAATTGCATTACCTTTGAATGTGTGTCCATCTGGTATTATGTTGTGTATGGATTGCTGGAACTCAGCATTTCCTATTGTTACACCTGTATATGGTTGTTATCAATGCTCTACTAAATGGATATATATGTGTGTATAATATATATAATATATATAGTTTATCATGTTTACTAATTTATTTAATTAAAAGAAAGCAATATTGATATTGATTAATTTTAACTTCTATATGCATAGTTAAGATTTGCAGTTTTCTCTTTAAATACACATGTTTAATTACATTAATAAATTACAGTAAATAGAAATATTAATCATTTTATCATCACAGCAATATATTAATTATTATTTCAATATATATATATATATTATATACCAATCCGTTATATCTCAAGTTAATACATGCGTTATAAAAGTGAAATCTTCTCCACGCTATGTATATATTTGTCTTGGGCATAATTGTTTTGAATATAAAATTTGGTGTTTTTTTTGTAATGCTTTTAATGATAATACACAGGATCAATCTCAAGTATTATTATTAGGGTATGGATATTATATTATTTTATTTAAAATATATTATTTTATTTAAATATAAAATAAACGTGAAATAATTAATATCATAATAGTATAATTCTTATCAAATATAATATAATTATAATTTAATTCAAATAGAAAATGACATTACAAATATATTATAAATTGTCTAATCATAGTCACACAAACATATTTACATTATGATCGTGATATTTAGTTACTTTTGATCTAAAATAGTTATGCTAAATATACCATATATATATATTATTATGATATAAAATATAATCGTATAAAAAGATAAATATAAATAAATATTATTCAGTTCGAAAATGAAATGTTCATATTATAAATATAGATATGTATTATATATATATATATATATAAATATAATTTATAAATATTAACACATCTAGGTTAAACATAAAGTGTACATATACAAGGGTACACAATATATATACTAAAGTGTACATATAGATTTGAAGATAATGATATTGAACGCATAGTTTTAGCTAATCAGTTACATCGTAATTAGGAGCTAACCCGTGATTCGTTCATTTTCATAAGCAATGAGGGCTGGGCCTAATACATAGGAGAACTGCGCATCAAAGATCGTAGACAGGCCGATAGACTAGATAGACAGTAGTAGGTATATTAGGTGTGTGTGTGTGTACTAGGTATCCTCGTCTATCTTAATGTAATGTTATCGTTATTGTATTTATAATGAAAGTTTAGATTTAAATTATATTATAATTATAACATATTACTCGAATTGGAGAATTATTATCGAATAAAATATAATAATATGAAAATTTATGTATGTTAATAATTATGCTATAATGTGCATGCAAGTTAAAAAATAGTTCACACCAATATTTCATTAATTAGTTCATCTGTATACCAGAATTACTCTATTTATTGAATGAACTCTAAAACTATGCAACAATACATATATGTATCTTTAATACTAGCTAACTTATACATTAATTCTAACCAGCCTGTGGTCAGTTATCATTTTAGATAATTGTGATTCGAGGTGTCTAGCCCTATGAATGTTATCAGACAACGAACTGAATATCTCCATTTGAGGGGGCGAGATTATCTTTTTCTTCTGATTATAAGAGAGTAGGTTAAATATATGTTAAATAGGGGTTAAATGTAGGTTAAATAGGGGTTAAATGTTACAAAATATTATTAATAGAAAATGTATGAATATAATAATACTAAATTAGTAACTTGATAATAATATTACATTGATACTAGAATAACTTTCTGTGACCACAACACAAACCTGTCTCAGGGAGTCGATTGCTTCTTCTGACATAGATTTCCATAACGTTTTGTTCTTTAAGTCGAAATCACAAACTTCAACTAAATCTAATTTCTAAAATAATATCGTTAATAAGCATCATTAAATTGTTTAATTAATCTTACATTACAAATATCAGGTCAATATTCATATTAGAATTTGTAAAATAATAAATAAATCATAACAATTATACTTAAAAATAAAACTATTACATTTAAAATTACATGTATATATATATTTAGTTTGGAGTGAAATTTGATATAATTATGGCGATCGTGTTATGATCGCGATAGTGATGTAACGTTATACGTGAATTAGTGACATTATTTATCTCCACGTATAACGTTACATCACTATCGCGAGTCATAACCAGATCGCCATAATTATTTCAAATTTCACTCCAACCTATATACCAATATATATAATATATATATATATATATATAGATATTTATTATTATAAATTTATTAAAAAGTAATTATATTAAATTACTTTTAATTATATTTATTAACAATAAATAATTACTTAATTACTTAATTAATTTAGATATATATATATATAAACATTATTTAATAGTTCATTAGCTATTCGTCCCCTATTAAAGGAAATATTGATACAAACGAAGATAAGAACACAGACCTGGGAGTTCGCGTAGAAACTCTTATGATTAAACAGCGATCCTATACTCTTGTAAGGGGAGAGGGGTTTAGGTTGTTTCACGGCGGGTGGGTCGTCGGGTTTTATTGCGGAGTGAGAATATCTGTCAGTGATATGGGGTGATGATGTGTGTGTGTGTTGACTATCCAATGGTGGCCTACTATTAAATATAAACCACACTCGCACTAGCTCTCTATACCTATTATATAAATAGCACTCGCACTAGCTCTATATATCTATTATATAAGCCACACTCACACTAGCTCTCTATACCTATTATATAAACCACACTCGCACTAACTCTCTATACCTATTATATAAGTCACACTCGCACTAGCTCTCTATACCTATTATATTAATAGAACGACTAAATAGTGCGACACCTATATAATATTTAATCGTATTTTCACAATTTCAGTGGCATTTATTTCAGAATTTGCGCTTAGAAATAGTCTGACAATTGCACTATATAATGTCTCACTGACCAACACTGTGTCTATTGCGAGTATGATAATGTGCTACTTATTCACGTCAATAGTTAATTAAATATCATTAATTATACAAGCTGACGGATATACTATTCCAGGGTGGTATTCATATGAAATATAATATTTAACAAATATAGTCGTAGAAATACTAATTTAATATTCTCAATTTTAATAAAAATTAAATTACTAATATACTAATTATTAATTAAAATAATATGTATAACCTTTGACCCGTCATACTGTCCCAGAATACAACATTGCAGTAATTGTTAACATCAATAGTGCAAACCCAACTGCATTGCACATTATCTAGAATTAGAAGTGAAGTATTTATAATATATTACACAGTTAATGAGCATTGGTAACAAACCTGATAAGCGATTTCCGAGGCAAACAAAAGCATTCAAACCGAATGCCAATAACAATGAACATAGAAGTAAAGAATGGTCATCATTTCCCTATACAATTTGTTATCAAAATAAAAATTATCTAATAAAATATTAATATCTTTAAATATAAAATATATATTTATGTATATTAATATAGATGTTAATTCTTAAGGGGGTATTCCACTACCAATATTTATGGAAATAATGTCCAGAGATGTTTGCTAGAAAGTGATTTTCTAGAAAATTGTAGTGGAATACCCCCTTTAAAGTTACTATATTCTGGCAAGTTGTCGGAAAGTAAAAGGGTATCCCACTACAATTGTAGTTAACTTGCTAGAAAATCACTTTCTAGAACACATTTCCGGACATTATTTTCGGAAATATTTTTAGTGGGATACCCCTTTATATATAATATATATAATTAAATTATTTCTATAAAATAAATAAATCCCGATTTATTAAAAAATTGAATAAATTATATGTATCCTTTAAACTAAGGTAAATAAATATATACCTTTGTTAAAATATAAAAAATTATTCCTGCTTTAGTAAATATTTAACAAATATTTAAGATAATTGATATTAATTAAATTAACATTAATACATATAAATGATGATGATAAAGGTTTATATATATATATGTATATATATATATATATATTATATAGAAATAAACATTATTAATAGAGATATTTTAATGGTAGTTATTATTATCATAACAGGTATTATGACTATCATGCAGTACCAACCCCCGTTCCACTAGCAAGTATGCAATGAATGTTTGACCAACAGCTTGTTTGTTTACTCGTCATTCCAAATGATTTCGGATTATCTTGTATTAAACTATAATAATAGACGTTGAAATATATAATATATAAATTATTTATTATTATTATAAAATTATCTAAATATATAAAATACCGAAACTATAGCAGATATTCAATATTATTATCAATCCCTCTAGGAGAAACAATTTTATATATCATAAACCACTAAAGAAAAGAGAAATAAGTGTCTTCTAGTAAATTATTATCATTATTATTATTATTATATAAATTATTTATTTTATATGATATAGTAATAATTACAAAAACTTAAACGAATAATAAACTATTTTAATATTCATTAAACATATTAATGGAAACCTTACAAAGCGAGCCGCTATACGAGGACTATCTATCAGTCTGTTGGCTTGCAGTGGATCCACACACAAACATATGCAGTTATTCAATCCATTCTCATCCTAGATAACGGATATTTACTTATTTGGGAGTTTTATAAGATATACATATCAATGCAATGTATAAAATATATAATGTTAAACATATGTTACTAAAAAAATAAATATCAAATGTATTACTAGAGACATTCTATATAGAATTAATAATTATATGAATTATCTAAATTATACATAATATCTAAATTGTATATAATTAACTGAATGTTATATAATTGTATTATATTAATATTTATAAATATATAATATTTACTTTACAAATAATTATATAGTATCATAATAAATGTAAATAAGAGAATAATTAAATTAAAAAATATTGCATCAATTAATCAATTAAATATTATCGATTATTATTATGATATATAATATTTTAAAAATGATAAATTTATAAATATAATTAATATACAAATTAATTCAATATGTTAAGGAAATGATTTATTGACATGGATATTTATGAAAATATGTATCTCATAGGAGATATAATCTAGCTTAAATGTTTTATCAAATTTATATATACAATTTTGACAAATTAAACTTTTTTTAAACATAATGTTATTATATTGATCATATAAATCTGACAACATTATAAAATTTACATTCGATGCAATATATTTAATTCTATATATAACAGAATCGCACTCAATAAATCAATAATCTATATTTAGATTAGTTACATGCGGAGTCGAACCTCAGCGAATATTTGCACTCGTCTCTTATCGTTGATTCCGGGTCGTATCTGTATGTATTCCTGCCACCATTTACGGGCGTACACTAGGAATAGACGTTCCCTGTCAGCAAGTTGTGTCTTCTCTAGCGATAACTGTGTGGTTGTTAAACAATGATAATAAACGTACGAACTCAAGTTAGTTATTTAAACGAAGCCGATATATTATTTATAAAATTATTAATAATATGGGGCTGTTTTATGATCGAAAATAATAAATCACCCAGATAATTGAATATCTAATAAATATATGTATTATTTTATATTATTTATATAAATTAAATATTAAGTATATGTACAATCTACATTACAGTGTACAATCTATAACAAGATGAATGATTATAAATGAGGAGATTATCTGAATATAATTTATGATTAATAGATAATATACGTATACTGAAATAGCGACATATAGATTAACTAATAAACAACTTTAAAGATGTTAACAAGAGCACTTGCAGAAGTGTCTTTAATTGAGAAATACTGATATCATAAATAATCACCTGAGCTGTAATTGAATCATGTTTAGGTTCCATCGTCAAGCGTGGAATAAGCTCCAAGCGGATGTTTAATATTCCGACCGGTACTTTGTTTTCACTTCCTAAAAATGAACATAATAGTTTGACTATAACAAATATTATAATTAATTATCAATTATAATTATTTATTATTAGGATTTAAGTTTAAATATATTATATATATCTTTTACTATTATTTAATATTACACATTAAGTTGTATATAAAATAAATAATAAATTTAATAATTTATTCATTTACTATTTACGTTAATATATTTTTTATTAATATTCATTTCAAAAATTGATACATAATTTAGAAAAACATTAAATGATATCGAGTTTATTTAACTAAAGTATCGTCCACACCAAAACGTGTATGTCATGTGTATATAGTCCGCTATTGATTCTACTATTAATAATCCAAAATCGAGTCTCGAACCCACATCATACTGCTTGTATGTCTGAATCCTCAACCAACTGAGCCACACAGGTCATACAAGTTATATATAGATATGTATGATAATGAAGTACCGATTCCGAGAAGTTCGATGGAAACAGAACACCTAGACGACGGGGCAGACAGTACTGTCCTCCAGTCTAGCCAATGGGATGAGAGGACGGTGGTCACGTGACCGTTAGTTCTGGTGATCACCAGGTGGATGGGTTCGTTAGAGGTCAACATTTTATTTAGGCGAATCATCGAGCCACTGTTCACTTCGTCTATTTGTTGATTGATAATTATAATATATATATATATATATATGAATACTGTAGGTCTCCATTGCATATATATGTACCTTATAAACTAACTATCATCATAGAAAAATCATGATATATTATAGGTTGATTTTTTCCAAATAGATTAAATAAAATATAATTTATACATAGTTAATTAACTAGAGTATTTATAAATATATAAATACAATATATTTATTATACCTAGAAACTTAAAAAATGAATGTTATCGGTTGTTTAATTGTTATAAAATACATCATTATTTCGCAGTTTATTGATCAATATAAATATTAACTACACACACACACATACACACATATATGTGAATATTGAGTAAGCACACACACACGCGTAGTAACCTAGAGATAATGCGAAGGAGCCCTTGATGTCGGGTTCACAGCTTAGCGTAACCGGTTCTGTTGCAAATCTTTGATCTTTGTAACTCATGTGTAATGTCATCGTCTTATCTAGTAGTGGTGTCAATAAGAGATGAGATGATATGATATTTACGTGGGCATAAATCGATATAAAACTATAAAATACATATTAA
This sequence comes from Osedax fenrisi, assembly GCA_964019155.1. Lineage (NCBI taxonomy): Eukaryota > Metazoa > Annelida > Polychaeta > Sabellida > Siboglinidae > Osedax > Osedax fenrisi. The sequence goes on from OZ025243.1 coordinate 41,778,125, forward strand.
ATTATGTTGAACTATAACTTTAATATTGTGTATATATAAATTCAATCAAATTCATGAATATATATTTACGATGATTATATGTAATTATTTTATTTTGTATTATTAAATTATATTATTTTATAGATGTTGGCCAACGAAATATAAATATAAAAATATATAATTAATAATACATTATTATTTTATTCATTTATTAATATAAATTTACTATTTTATAAATATTCAAATATAAATAATTTATTATATTAGACCTATATAAAATATTCCCTAAATTTTAATTATACATTTTAGTATACTAGTAATTGAGTTATTAATTAGTATATTTAAAATCACATTATGGCACAATCGGATACACGTTATTTCCGATAGAGTGAGAATTAACCGGTATCCGCTAATAGATCAGACTTCGGTATGTCGAGATGATCGAGGAAAGCGCTGCCCCCATTGATACGTACGCTGAGGAATCTCTTCGAAGAGTCACGAATCTCGATGTCATCCTGGTCGAAGGGGGCATTAGGTAAGAATTCTACGTTAAGCGTATATTACATTATAGAATGTATAATGTATAATATACAGTGTATAAACTAGAAAAAGTTGAAGAATTATAAAAAATAAATGAAGAGTTCGTTCGAACATAATGTATGTTTAAAGATAATACGAGTATACTGAAATAGCTACATATCACTATTTCATAGAGGGAAGAATAACAATGGCAGTGGTATGTCTCTAATTCAAATAAGAATATATGATAGTGTCAGTTAACTAAGCATCAGACACATAGGTATTGGGACATGGTTTCAAACCCATTCCGGACCAATAACATAGGTCTTTAAATACTATTTAGAAGTGATCTTATATAATTGTGTATAAGAAAATTGATTTAACAAGATATCAGATTCGAAGGGAATTAGAGGCATATGGTTATAAGTGAAACATTCCTCAAAATTCTTGGATTAGATGTATTGACTCCACCAAAATAAATAACAATATATACAGTGTATATTATAAACTATATCTATAGAAATAAACGAGTAGTTGTAAATCCACTCGTAATTGAGGTGAGGTGTAACCGGATGAATATCTTGTTTAGTCTGCGCTTCTTGTATGCTCAGTTTCTCCATCGAATAGCGATTCGTCGAGATGTCCTTCATTATATTATCCAGAACACCTAGAATTAGTGTTTAGTTAAGTAAATATATAGTCGAAATTATTAAGTTGAAATATTCGCCAACGATAACATGTGTTATATATGTTATAGAAATAAACCTAGAATATGAAATTAAGAAATAAAGAAACTAAACATTTTACGTTTATATTAATGTGAATGTATTTGTACCACACTTTATTATATTCTTATTCGTATAATATATGTATGTATCTAAAATTAGAAGTAAGAATCATAAATAATTAAATTGGTTATAATTATGCAGATGATTTATTATTTTTTAGATGATAACAAATAAAAAATAGGTAAAATTATTGATAAATGAAAATAATTAAAATAACATTATTGAATACATTTATATATTTAGTTTTAGTAGTACAACATAAATAATGAATATCTTAAGCTGATATATTTATAAATATAAGTTTAAAAAAAGATATTACAAGAATAGAATGTATAATAGTTATAGATGTACAGGTGTATCCTAGACATCACCTATAGTCAGAGGAAAAGAAAGAACATTTGAATGTACAGCCGAACTAGAACTATTCCTAACAACAATTATATGCAATGAGACTTCATGACATTTACGCTAACACATTAAGAGATAAAAGAAAAAGAGGTTTACCATGAAATTCTAGACCATTACATGACGCATGGCATGTAAAATGTGGATGACGAATATCAGAATGGTAATATAGTATTGGTCATCCTGACAAATGGAGACTCATTTGATCTTTACTAGAGTGTAATATAACAAATCTATAACTATACGTAAGTATACTTAAATTATAGTCTATATGGTGTGTATACAGATCTAATTAATATGTTTTAAATAATTATATATTTTTAGTCAAACCGTTATTTTTTAAAACTTTCAAGATATCATTTTCAGTCATATCATTCGATTCTGATTGCGCGGAATTAATAGCATTTCGTATATGTCCTTGTAAGTCCAGCTGTGTTCAAATGGCTAATTATACATTATCTATATAATAAAAATGTATGATATTATTTAGTAATTAATGTAAATTAAATAAATATATTATTTATATTATAATAAATGTTATAAACAATATAGCTATTATCTATTTCTTACAATATATAACTTTTGGATCAAGAGAACAAAATTACAATCGATGGACTACTTCGATGGACATCTTAATATTCATGTTATTTAAGGACTCATTAACTGATATTATTAATCAATGGATTCATTTATAATAAACATATTATAATGAAATTAAAATAATTAAAATAAAGTATTACATACTTTTTTAGTAGGTTATGTATTGCTTTTTGTACCTGTATTACATCACTAATTGAGCCTATAAATTCATGTACTAACTATAATGAATTATGTAGTAAATATTTAGTACATATATATTATATATAAAAGTCTTTAATAATATTCATGGGTTACAAAATATTAAGTTACAAAATATTAAATTCTATACAAATAATAAAATATCAGATAACAAAATAGTAGATAAACTATCACCAATGCGTAGCCGGGATGTAGCCTTATCGTATATATAAAAAAACGCCACTAAAATACACAGAACATTACGCTCGACTTCTGTTTATTTTTTCCGTTGATCGTAATTTTCATTTGATGCAAACTTATTTTATATTGAACATTAAACTATAGAGTTATGTAGTTTCAAATATTCTTTTATATAAAATTAATAATATATGTATATATATATATATAATATGTATATAATATATATTATATATATATATATATATATATATATATATATATATATATATATATATATATATATTATGAACTTAGTTTATACATGAAATCAGCACAATATTTTCACTTTATTAAAATTACTTAATTCATTATAAATATACAAGTTTTCTATTATATAACTATAATATATAACTATTTTAAAAGTGAGCGAAATAAAATATAAGGTTCATATATTAAGAATATACAATGTTACATGGTAAATATATTCCTAATTTTTTAATTTATTTAATATAATATTATTATTCTTCATATATAATATATACTTTGATATTAGCATGTAATACATGCCATGTATTAAACTTATCGTATGATGTTATTATTATCAAAATTAAGATAAATTTTAAGATAATATTTGAGCTCATATAAATGGTATACTCTAAGTCAATTATAAACTTTATAAGTTATAAAGTATAAACTAAGATTTCATCTATTAGATTATCTGAAAGGGGTTTCACACCAACTCGAACGCAATTATTAACTCAAATTATAAGAGGTTAAAGTTTAACTTTATTATTTAAATCTCAGTAAAAGTGGTTTTACACCTAATTCTTAGAGTTAATAAGTGAGTTCGATTTTGTGTGAAACCCCTTTTACAGATAAGCATTTATTATATTTTAAATATTGGATCCAAATATTAGAGTTAAACTTTAACCTCTAATTATTAGAGTTAATAATTGCGTTCGAGTTGGTGTGAAAGTTTCACACTGTGTTCAAACCCCTTTAATAGATATCTAAACTTTAGACTAAAGTGAAATTGTGCTTTAAATATCAATTGTATATCAAAGGTTCAGCCATAATTGCTGTCAACCGCCATAGTTTTTAATATTATATGAAAAGTATATACAACTTGTGTAGTAACTTTAGGTTAATAATAGGTTAAATATATTATTAATAATTAAATTATAATCATTATTTTTATAAAATTTATAAATTTTATAATCAAACAATTTAAAAAATTACTTGAAATATATTTAAATCGGTGACGGGTCAAAACTAACGCGCAATATTTAAAAAAACAAGCGCGTGAGGCGGGAGTTGAATCATTGAAGTGAATTTAAGTTGATCATACAATTCGAATTTGAATTATGTCATACAATGTATATATTATAGAAAGGACATACGTCCTTTATTGGATATATATATTCATTTCTGTGTATACGCGACTCCCGCCTATTGCATCGCATTGTTTACTTTTTAACTCTCGTGCGTTAGTTTTGACCCTGATTCTTTAAATCTAGTCTATATTTGAAATATGTATTAAATAACCTGAGCTAAATGTCCATGAATTATTTTTTTCAATTCAGAAATCTTATCACCAGATAATGACATTATTGTAATAATAAATTATTATTTATAAGAATAAAAACGTAAATTTAAAATTATATACTGTTTACTTAACAACCCTTAATAATTTATTATTATTGGTATTTACCATAATTACCTATGTTGATAGGTCATGATCTAATTTTTCAAAAAATATTATTTAAATATATTTAAATTTCTAGATTATTTAATTATAATATTATCCTGTATTATTCACTATTATTAATTGATTTAAATCGATTTAAATTAAATATAAAAGCATACATTTAATATTATTATAAGTATATAGAAACTATTTATCATAGTTGTTATACTTTAATTGTAAAAATCATTATAATATTATTTGAAAATTTGTTTGAAAAAATTATCTGTTATATTTAGTTAATATACTATATTATATTTTGACATACATTATTATTTATGTTGAATATACATACAATACTATTACATTATAAATATCGATAAACATAAATATTTTAATAGTATTATATTTGTTATAGTACTCTTAAAGTTAATTTAGTTAATTATAAAATATAAATAATAATCATTATTATAAACTAGTAATATTATACTACCTAAATTAATAATTATTAGAAATTATGTTAATATCTAATTATAAAAATGTTATTTTAAAAAATAGTAATCTTAAATTTATTAAAAAATATTCTACACAGAAAAAGGTTTTATTTTATTAAGAATTATATTCATATAGTTTCAGTATTAAATTTATATATAAATATATATACATTGCACATTTAAAAGTTTTATAATAGATACATTAATAAGTTATTAAAAAAATTATGATTTTCAATATAAAAATTCAAAATGTTGTCAAGTTCCAACAATTCTTAAAATATAACATGTATAAGTAATATATATATATATATATATATATATATATATATATATATAATTACATCTATCATGACATACGATGACCGAATATATCATTGAATTAGATTACATTTCGAAAGGGCAAGAACTTGAATATAAAGTCTATAGTGAAGATGGATACTAGTGGTTTCGTGTGAATTAGTGATCTGGTCCGCAATCATAATATATATAATTATTTTAAAATGGTAGAATTTACACTACGCATGCAATCACCAAACCATACGAAAGCCCTCGCACGATATCACTAGATCATACAAATATTTATTAAATATAGTAATCTTAAATTTATTGTATATATCTGGGTTAATAATTGTATATCTACATAGTTTTATTATTTGTCTCACTGTATCTCGACAAGCAACATTATAAATAGTTCAACTATAGAGGGTGCTAATGATATCGAAATAATATTGTAATATAGAGTAATCTAGTATAGTTTAATATAGAGTATGAATATATGCACGTCTATCGTGTATAAAATGTGTGTTTATATTGTATAATAAATTATTTTATATATATACAGTAACATCAAGTAAATATTAGACTTTTAATAATATACAAATGTGATGATTTGATACAGACTAGCCCTCTATATAGTTAAATATATGAATTCTTGCCTTTAGTTGGCTATAATCTGTATCATACAATAGGTACACTTGGATAACGAACATAAGTGGAATTCAAAACATGTTCGGAAAACATTCATCGAATTCTACAAATCCCAAGGTCACCATCATATACCTTCGTCCTCAGTTTTACCCGGCGAAGGAAACGACGGAACATATTTCGTTAATGCCGGCATGAATCAAGTTATTACAGACTATATTATATAGTACTATTGATATACAGTGAATAATTCTCTAATCGAAATAATTAATATGAATGCTATATAAATTAAATAATAAGATATTTAATAAATATTATTATAAAGTTATCAATCTGTAATCATTATTTATTAGTTATTATATACAATACAGTAAAATATGCCTACACACAATTTCTTTAATTGAATTCCAAATTCGATATCAGAGTAAAGTAATTCATCGTTATCACTCATCCACTAGTTCAAGCCAATATTTCAAGGATTCGAAACTAAGAAATATGAGAAAGCGACCAACTCTCAGAGATGTATACGGGTCGGAGGCAAGCACAACGACCTTGGGGATGTGGGTAAGGATGGCATACATCACACTATGTTCGAAATGCTCGGTAGCTGGTCATTTGGCGATTATTTCAAGGTTTTCAATCTACGAATTATTGATTGAATGTATAATTAAACACTTAAATAAATCATAAATTATTTCTCAAATATATATAAATAAAAATAATAAAATAAACCGGAAGGAAATTAATAAATAAACTTTATTTATTAATTTCCTTCCGGTTTATTTTATTATTTTACGTGGTATTTCCTATTCTTAATATTTTAATTATTTAATAAAGTACAATAATAGTGTTACAGGTTGCCATATCAGATCAATTTTTCTATGTGTTTATTGTAAGTATTATGATACCAGATGAATCTAATAGAGGGTGGGAGTGAATATTTCATATAATATTATATACATATATTATGTTTATGTTTTATCAGGTAATATATAATTACAGAGGGAAGCATGCCATATGGCATGGAATTTACTAACTCAAGTTTATGGCTTATCGGAAAAGAATTTGTACATTTCATATTTTGGAGGAAATAAAGAACTTGGTTTAGGAGAAGACACCGAATGTAAAGATATATGGCTTGAAATAGGGTATGTTCATGTTTTTTAGTTTAATAAATATTTTTATAGCTAGATCAATTCAAATAAATATAATTTCACGAGTTTATATTTAATTTATATAAATATTAATTTCATATTTATATTAAAATAATAAGTTATATGAAATATGAAATATTTTATAAATTGAAAGTTTTATTAATGTCGAATACATATTTTCATTCTATATTTCAATATTTCATTCTTTATATCATTCTATATATCGAAGTATACATTGTACATAGTTATAAGATCTTTATTTTACTCTTTCACACTTCTTTATAGTGATGTGTATCCAAGATATAATGTCCATGTCATGTCCATGTCATATCTATTTAATATTCTAAATCTTTATTTCCGTATTTAGAAATTAATAGGGATTTATAATAAATTATAATTATTAAACCGATGCAGCATTCCTATTTATTATTTATATAAATATCTATTGGAACACTTAGCTTATATAAAACGTGATATTATAATGTACAATAATAGTATATCGTCCGAACAATAGCGTTGATCCCTCCCACATCATCGCTTCGGGAATAAAAGACAACTTCTGGGAGATGGGCGCTAGTGGACCATGTGGGCCTTGCACCGAGATCCATTACGACACGACAAACAGTGACACCTGTCAATCAAACTTTGTGAATGTGGACGGGGCGCATGTCGTCGAACTCTGGAATCTCGTGTTCATGCAGTACGACAGGTTCGGAGGGGTAGTCGGAGGGAGGGAGGGGAGGAGAGGGGAGGAGGAGGATGTGAGAGAGAGTAAGTGAGGTGAAGAGAGATATGAAAAGATAGAGAGAGATAAAAGAGATAAATCAATATCATAAGTAAGTTAGATATATTTATATTTATACACAGATCTGTGTAATATGTAAAATTATCATCAATGTAGAGCTACAGTTTAGGGGGTCCTTGATACATAGATAATCATGATCTAGTGCCATTCTCTCCTAAAGTTAATATCAATATATATGGATAATATATATTATAATTTCCATCTGATGCAAACTCAACACTTATACATGGAGATACTAGTATACTATAGATCTTAATTTAACGTAGGGGAGCGTTAGTTTTTATTTTTTTTCAAAATTAATTACTTTAAAATATTAAAATATAATTCATTATCTCTAAAATGATGTATAATATGTCATTCAAGATTAAATAAAATTGCCCTATCTATGCATTATGAACAAATACCTGTACAACATATAATAGAAATAAAGAAACGGAACATATAGTTACTCTTAAACGACATATTACGCATCATGTTAAAGATAATGAATTATATTTTAATGATTTATAGTAAAATAAATTGTGAAAATAAAATGAACATATTAGACAGTATAATGTATAAATATTGCTAACTATCATGATACGCTATTGAAATAAATAAAACATAATAAAAATAATAATAAAATGAATAATAAAAATTAAAATATGAAGAATCTAAACGTTTTATAGATACCGTATTTATTGATATCGGTATAGGTGTTTATTATTCTCCTAACCCAGCACTGATATCACTACAAACACCACTAGACAAATAGACGGGAGTCTGTTGCAGCTACCCTCTCTTCATGTGGATACAGGAATGGGGCTCGAGAGACTGTGCTCCACTTTGAACGGGTCTAGCAGTAACTACGATACAGATCTATTCTCACCTATGTTTCAACATATTCAAAAGGTAAATCATAGTATATCAAGATTAACTTATACACTAAATATCAGTGTTTTCTATTAAAAGATTTTTTTTATAAAATATAAATATGTATTAATTTAATATTAATTTAATCGATCAAAATATATACTTTAAATTATTAATATACTATCATAATTAAATTTTAACTTTATTAAAATATTATATTATTTCTAATATATGTAAATAATATTATATTAGAGTTAAATATAAAAAATAAATTTTTTAAATAATATTTACTTATATCCCTCCTCCTCCTCTTCCCCCTCCCCCTTCCTCCTCATCCTACTCATCCACATCCTCCTCCTCCTCCACCACCTACTCCTCCTCAATATCTCCCTCCCCCAGTCTACAGGAATTCAGCCGTACGGGGGAACATTCACCTCGACCACATCCCCCGACTTCGCATACAGATTGGTAGCGGATCACAGTCGCATGATAGCCGTATCAATGGCTGATGGGCTACGTCCCGGTAGAGGGGGTAATGAGTTAGTAGTAGTACCGATACCCATTGTGAATACGCGAATATAAACGTTTACTTATATTATCGTAACATTACTTATGACTTAGTGAACACTTTTCACGGAGATAGTAGTCTCCTACAACTCCTACTATAGGTGATGTTATAGGTGATGTTATAGGTGTGTGTGTGTGTATGTGTGTTGTTATCATTGCTCACAACAAAAAGCGTAGGGTAGGGTAATATACCACAGGTGATAAAGAGACTAAGTATTTGATTACGTAACATGCACAGTTGGACAGGCACACTTGTATCTATGCAATGTATCAACTGACCACTGTCCAACTGATTATCTGTCCTACTTCAAAAAGTACACCCTATGAATACTAACTCGGACACCTATAACTTATAGTTATCTATTAATATTTGGGTTATGGAGCGGGGACTGCGTTGTTTACTATTTAAATGCACCTGCTGTCTTTGTAATCTATCATTGAAATACATCACTGATAACATTACATCCGAATAGGTGTACGAATCACAATCAAATAATTATATATAATATCATAGTATATAAAAAGCAGATGTGCTGTCATTAGTTGGACATGTAGATTCCCTGCGAGTCTGTCTATAATATGTTATCAGTTTATAGACTATAGTGAAGATAATACGTATGATTTTGTATATGTAACGAAGTATATTTAAGTACAACTAATACTGTAATGATAATATTTAATTTGACGATTAAAGCAAATATCAGATTAATATTGACAAATCAACATTATAATAGTTTACAACTTAAACTGAATATGTAGTTATAATGTATACACGATGTGTATTTCACATTAAGGGTATGTGCGACCTCTGAAATTGAAGAAAAAAAATGTGTTTAAAATTTTTTTATATTATATTAAATTTTATATTTTTTTAATATTCATAATTTTATCTTTTATTTTCAAAATAATAATAATTTATTAGTTAAATATAATTTGTATAAAATAAGTTATTTTACATTCTATAAAAAATGCAATTATTAGAGCTATATAATATCTATCATTATGTTAAATATTGTATTTAATAAATAAATAATAGAAAAAGTTTAAAAACTTTTAGTAGACCACTATTTGTCCTATTAAATACATGTATAAATCTATTTATAGAACTGAGGTCGCACCTACCCTTAAGTTGCTAATTTTAGCTGAATACGTATTATTAACATACTTTCATCACCTAAATACAGTAGTAAACTGCGTCAAGTGATGTACAGATGTTTCAACAAAGCTCACTCCATCATGCATTGTAAACCTGGACTAGTGGCATCTTTGGTACCAATAATTGCAGATAGTTTGGTAATTCATATATTAATACTTATTATATAGTTTGTCAGTTATTTATTATTAAAAAAATATTCAAATTATTTATATTATTGATATTAATTTTACATTCATAACCTTAACTAATACATTATTTAATTATAATTATTAATTATTATATAGTATATAGTATATACTAGTATTCGAAATGAACCCGAACTGAAGCTTGCCTTATTTGAATCCGAACTGAAGCTAACATTTAAAAAATATAACGGTCCCTGACCGAACTGAAGCTTTGTTAAAACGAACCCAAACTATTATTTCATTACAGTCCTGGACCGAATTGTCGATATATATTTTCAATTTTAAAATTTTAAAACATAATTGTATATATTTATTCTAAATTATCATTGATAAATAATGTATCAGGTGATATTATAAACCAATAGAAAATATATGTATAACACTCATATTATTAGAATTTCAAAGCAAGTTCGAACTTTTCCACTTATTTATGAAGCAGGTTCAAACCCTTGCATTATTTTACAAATAAACTTTGAAATATCATTTTGAGTTGAGTGAATCTTCGAAGCACCAGTAGTTAGGTTCATTTCGAACTCTAGTGTATACTAAACATTAATATTATTAATAATAAGTAAATAATAGTTTATATATATTTAGTAATTATTCAATTATAATTAATAAAATTAAATAATTATTAAATAAATGAATCACACCGATGATAACTTTGCACAGGAGGATGTTCATCCTAAACTGCTGCAACAATCCTCTATCGTAAGTATCACATTATGATGTATACTACTGTGTACAGTGTACACATTAAACATCCGATCTATTCCCTATAAACCACTTATATAATGCATATGTTACGTTGTAACCAGCATACGTATGCATTACAGTTACTAAAAATATCCGGTTAAGAAGGTGCCAGGCTATCTTATATACGAAACTATCGACATATTGTATATTCATTACGTAGAATTTAATGCATAACATATAAATTTATTATTTAGGTAATGAAATAGTTAAGTGACTATACATAGTAATACAAAGTATGTATGTATATTAATAGTCATCACTAAGGGCACTGGAATGATTTTGTATGTAGGGGGACTAACCAATTAAATTAAATATTGTCGTAAAAGTGGGGGTATAATACATATACCAATACCAATATACATATACCAATACATAGGTGGTCCCCCTAGATTTTAAAGTGGGGGGGACTAATCCCCCATCCCCCCTGTTGCAGCGCCCCTAGTCATCACAATTACTAATATCCAGTAGTAGTTGTATTAAGTGTGACATGTTTGTATTACATTGGATAAACACACACATAGTGTTGATAATCTTGATAAACAGAATTCAAAGTCAAATCACATAATAACGAATATGTTCATCCCTTATCGCTAGTCACTGATAAACTACTGATATCTGTTCTCTTTATATCAGCATAAACATAATGTAGTTTTACTTTTTATTTAAATCTTTATATATTACATATATAATTTAGGATCTGATTAGTTTCTCTCCCCTTTTACTAGTCTGTATATGTATTATTACATATAGATGAATCATACAATACATTATATTAATTATATTCTATAGAATATATATATATATATATATTATTAAATACTCATAGAAAATATATTATAATATAATAATAGACTAATCTGATGTATAGATCGAAAATCTAATAAATCAAGAAGAAGAAATTTATTTATCTAAGATTATAAACTTTAAAAAACAATTCCGGAAAGCAATCGAAAAATACGGATCCAATCTGAGTGGTTATTAAATAGAGATTAATTATAAATAGAATTATGCACGGCGATAATTATTAATTCAATTTAAATAGCTTTATATAATATATTGAAGAGCATATTAATAATACTTATAATAAATACCTAATTCATCTGGTAAGTTTCTGGATGGAATTAAGGATTCGACAAAAATAAAAAAATGTGAAAACATAAAACTATTCAAGCACAATCTCGAGCACAACCATCGCATAACTACGCAACATTCGCTAGAAGACGCTATAATACTGATTGCGTATACCCTACAGGTAGACACGTGCGCGAACTAGAAGTCGGACACTTTGGTAGCCCCGTCCCCCTATACATCATACAGGAACTAGCGGATGGTAGCGGTGTTACGTTGAAACTAGACGAGGATCCATCGTATGAGGTTACATTGTGGTGGTGGCGAGATATGTAGCGTAACCTATCTACGCTGCTATACTACGTTGGTGTATGGCTACCTTAGAATCTAATATAGATAACAATATACTTTTATTATATTAACGAAAGTAATTTAACTGAATTATAAAAAAAAGTGTTATCATGTATATTTCATTCAGTTATTATGTCATTTATAAGGTTTACCGTGAACATCATTACATCATTAAGCCATGTTTACAACATATATGTCACTCGATATTAGGTACAATCTTAAATAAACGATATCGAGTAAAATAATTTTTTTGAAATATTTTATATATCAGCATCTATAGCTACATATTTTAGAAAATATCAGTCTATATTTATAGCCACTATTATTGCGTTCACAGAAACTTAGCCAATATCGATATTCCACCCTAGCAGCTAGTCAACATTAGGCCTAAGATGTACATGGCACGAAGCCACACTTATGAATATTAACTCAAAACACCCGCCCAATTTGTGAATATCGAATAAGTTTGATACATATAAAACCATTATTGTTCAAAAATATTTGCGAATTCGCGTGGACAATCGCAGTGAGGCCTCAGCTCATCATAGCAGGGCGATACACTCGCTGTGTATGCTACACTAAGATTACTATGCGTATATGGGCAATAACAACAAGATAAAATAGTCATTTTATTTCGAAGCCCTTTAGAAGAAAATATTATATAAATATTATTATAACTCAACAGAAAAAAAAATCATTAAAATTCTTCTAATAAATATTATTATTATATTCGTGATTCGTTCACCCACTAGACGGCGGTAAAGATGGCCGCTACTACTGCTCCGGGCTCTGAGGAACTCTCTACCACTACCCTTCACTTCAGCCAACACGACGTCCGACACTTGATAGACACCGACGCGATTACCACCGACAATAGATATAAGTACGACTACAGCAGTAACGATGGAACGTACGGTATGTAGCAGTAGCGATCGTTGGTGTTGGTGTTGGAGAACAGGGTAGTCGATGCAGAAGTAGATATTCATTAGATACGATATCGATAGAAAAGTGTGTAGATTGAGTGGGTTACTAGTTTCAATGAGAACAGTAGGTAAATTGCTTACCGTTAATACTTTTTAAGTTGTTACTACTAAGTTTGAATTCCGTTCTAGGAAATACTTTTAGATTTAAAAATAAAATATTTCGTAATGACAAATAATATATTTTATATCGATTTAAAAAATCTTCCATATTAGGCACACTTTATTAATTTATTCTTCGGACGCCGTGACTATATAGGGCGTATTGTAAATAAGGAATATTCTTTGTATATTTACATTACATTGTTATGAGTTTACCGTTAGTATTTATTTCACATACATGTCATACGTGTACATTTCCGTGGATATAATGTGTTATCAATATCACTGTTTTCTAATTATAGTCTAAATTATTAAGTTTATATAATATACTTTCAAGTACTATGGTATGGTATGGTATGGTATCAGATTCGGGTAAACCCCAGGAAAGATAAAGAAGCCTTTGCGGCTTTTCTAGTTATCAACCCATTTTAATTTTAAACAGTTCATAAATATAATAATAAGTTTTGACTTCCTGTTTACAATAATAAAATAATAAAATTTGAACTGTTTAAAAAATAAATGTAATAATAAAGTATTTTGAAATAATTGTTATACGTAAGCGCATGTCGTATAATATTCGCACGATTTAAATACGCACAATATTAATGATTATTTTATCTTAGAAATTATAAATAATAATAATTATTTTAATTAATTATGAATAATTATCGCTATTCATTTATTAAAGTATTATTGATTCTATCAATGTTAGATATACGATATAAATGTTATAGCAGTTATAACACATATTATAGATCACGTGATACTATTCATGATGTTATAGATCACCCGATTAGGATACACTTAGCATTAACATCAGATAATATAATTCATATGAAACATTATGGAAAAATGGAACAATATGAATAATATAAATAATGATAATGAATGTTCTTAATACATGAGACTTGTAATGTAAATCATATCGTACCTAGGCACTAACAATTACACGCCTAGAAGATAACCATGTAAGTTTCATCAGTAATACGTATTATTCATCTTAAGGTGTTTCTATATATTTTTAAAATTTTAAATTTAAATTTAAAATTTTTTTAAAATTTAAATTCTATATATATACCCTGCAATATTTATAACTGTTGATTGATTGATTGATAATTTATTTAAGCAAATACATAGCCGAAAATATAATCGAAAGTATAAAGTATAAATATTTGCTAACGATAACATACGTTATAGAAATAAATAAAGAATAATACGAAATTAAAAAATTAAGGAAATTAAAACGTTTTACAGTTACCGTAAAAATAAACGAAAAACAATCGAAAGTAGAAATAAATCATATAGTAATTATAAACGAAAAATGATCAAAATAGAAATAAAATATAGCGTAAAAATAATCTAAAATAGAAATAAAATACATTATTTTGTAAGTGGCATCGAAATATTCAATTTCTACTTTAACTTTATAGAATTCTTCATCTTGTATCCTGTTTTAGTAATAAATTATTAGTTATATAATTTAATATTTAAATGTTAAATTTTAAATGTTAAATTTTAAATATATTATAAACAGAACATATTAAAAATCAAATAAACCAATACTAGAATGAAACAAACAAATAATGTAATACTTACCAAAATCTGTAATAATAGTAGGTACTTTATTAATTTATATTTTAATTGTATAATCAATTTGAAACATATATATATATATATATATATATATATATAAAATCAGAACAAGTTACAAATAAAATAAACCAATATACATATACAAAAACAGTTAATAACAAAACATACCAATAATATTACGAAACAAAATAATATAATACTTATCACTATAATCTGAAATAATAGAAAATTATTAATATTGTATTATAGTAATATAATACATTTGAAACATATTTACAAAATATTTATAAAACAAACATATAATACCGAACAAACAAAAGTAAAATAATACTTCACACTTTATCTGTAATAATAATGAATTATTAATTTTATATTATAGTATATTTGAAATATAGATATAAAAAATCCGAATTTTCTATAACAAAAATAAATTTATAACAAAATATAATACAGAACAAACAAAAATAAAATAATACTTCCCACTTTATCTGTAATAATAATGAATTATTAATTTTATATTATAATATATTTGAAATATATATATAAAAACCTAAATTTTCTATAACAAAAACACATTAAAAAAAAACCAGAAGAGATAATGCAATAATTTAGATACAAAATGAAACATAAATCAATATAAAATTATAAATTTCTGTTAAAAAAAAGTAGTTTGTCGAAACAGATTTTGTTTATTTTATTTTTAAAAGATGAAACAGATACAGATTTTATTATATCATTATTTAATGAATTCCATATATTAACTGATCTATTATTAATTATATTTTTAATTGTATTATCATAATTATGTATTACATTTAATTTTTTACAATTACCTCTAGTTCTACAATTATTCGAAATGTTAAGAATATCAGATATATTTATATCTGTATAATTATTTGAAATTTTAAAAATTGTAGTTAGATCTATTTTTAACCTTCTAAGTTCAAGTGATTCTAATTTAAAATATACCAATCTCTCTATATATGATTTATAATTAATATTTGATGAATTTGTATATCCTACGCATCTTGTAATTAATCGTCTAGTAAATAATCTTTGCACTCTTTCAATTTGGTCTATGAGACTACGAAATTTACTAACCTTTGAAAAAGGTGACCAAATTATGGATGCATATTCTAAAATTGGTCTGCAATAAATTTTATATGCATTTAATAATGCTCTAGGGGATTTTGTAGTAATGCATCTAAAAATTGAATTCAAAGAAAAATAAGCTTTTTTACAAATATAATCAATATGTTTATTAAATAAAAGGTTATTTTCAAATATTATTCCTAAATCTTTATAAAAAGTAACGTTTTCTAATTGAATATTATTTATAAAATATTTTGATGGAGTAACCTTCCCTAAAGTCATAACTGCACATTTTGATAATGAAATATTTAATTGCCATTTATTTACCCATTGTGAAAATAAATTTAAATTATTTTGTAAAAGAAATCTTTCACTCTCAGATGCGTATGAAAAATATATTTTTGTATCATCGGCAAATAAATCAATATGAATTTTTGAAGAGAATATACTAGGAAGATCATTAATATATAATAAAAATAAAATTGGACCTAAAACCGATCCTTGTGGTACTCCAGATTTTACAATAGAACTATTTGAAAAAGAATTTTCAACCCGTGTAATTTGAGATCTATTCGATAAAAAATTATAAAACCATTTTATTATTTTATTAGATATACCGTATGATTTTAATTTAAATAGTAGTTTTTCATGAGAAACAACATCAAAAGCTTTTGCAAAATCAATATATATTATATCTACACATTTTTTATTATTCAATTCATTATACCAAAATTTTAAACATTTTGTTAATTGTAATTCTGTGGATTTTCCACTTATAAAACCATATTGATATTTTGTTAATAAATTATTAGATTTTAAATAAAAAATTAATTGTTTAGAAATAATACGTTCTAATACTCTACACATTACACATGTTATTGAAATAGGCCTATAGTTATTTGAATTTGATGGTTCACCCTTTTTAAAAATTGGTGTGATTATAGATTTTTTCCAAATTTTCGGTATATTACCTGATAATAAAGATGAATTAAAAATAATATATAAAGGCCTACATAATTCATTAGATAATAATTTTAACATAGAAGATGGTATCCCATCAGTTCCGAAAGTATGTGTAATTTTTAATCTATTTAAAAATATTTTAATTATTTCAAGATTTAAATCAATATTATCAAATTTTTGTTTAGTTAAATTATAAAATTCGGGTAAATTTCCATTATCATTTTGTTGAATTGAACTAAAATATGAATTTAACGTATTTGCTTTGTCGAGATCTGAAAATAAAATATTATTATTTGATATATCAATTAGAGGAGATACTCCAGATTTTAAATTTTGTCTTTTTTTCATAAATTTATAAAACTTTAATTTATTTTTTGAATTAATTGCATTAATCTCTCTCTTAAAATTTAAAGATTCTAATTCCTTGGATAATTTTTTTTTTGCTTCTATCCAATTATATTTATATTGTAAATTAGTTTTAGATTTTCGAAATAATTTTTTTACTTGCTTCTTCAATTTCAATATATTCTTCGGAAGTACCTGTTTTATTGTATTATTTATATTAGGAATATGTGATATAAATAATTTATTTAGAACATTATTAAAATATTCTACTTTTTGATCGATATTATAATCATTTGAATTTAGATATTCCCAATTAAATCTAGAAAGATGATATTTAATCAATTTTATATTAGCATTATTGAAATCAAAATTGTTTGATTTTAAAATCTGTTTACATGGGTATTTTTCAATATTTACATTAAATGAAACAGAATAGTGGTCACTTATATTTTTGTATAATCCGAAATAGTCTCCAATATTTATATTAGATAGTAATTGTTTTTCATTAGTAAAAAGTAAATCAATTATATTATTATTACGAGTTGGCTTATTTATTAATTGTGAAAATGAATTTTTAATAATCGAATCGAAAAGTAATGCATAACTTTTTGGGTAACTAGGAAATGTATAATCTTTCCAATTAAAATTTGGTAAATTAAAATCTCCTATAATTATAGATGAATTATAATTTTGTTGGGTTATATCAAATAATTTACATATCTGTTCATGAGATACTTCATTACAATTTGGGGGTCTATAAACACATATAATATTAAATGGAATTTTTGAATTAATTTTTAAATGTATATATTGAACATCTATGTGTGAAATAAAATTTCTTACAGGACATAAACTAGATTTACAAAATATCGCAACACCTCCTCTATGAATTAATTTATCGTATCTAAATAGTGTATATTTTTTTCCACCGATTAAATATAGAGAATCTCTATCATCTACCGTTAAGAATGTTTCAACTAAACATATAATGTCATATTTATTAGATGAAAGTAAAAATTCCAAAAAATTCATTTTATTTCTAATACTACGAGCATTAGCGTAATATATATTTAAATTGTTATTTTTAATATTTTCATCTTTATTGCCGGTTAGTCATCTAGAACCTGTATTTTTATTTTTATTTTTATTAATAATGGAATTTTTATAAGTAATATATGACAATTTCCATACACTAAAATTATCTTCACCAATTGACATATTCCAGTCAATTTTATTATTTATAATATATCTTAGTTCATAGGAACTACTTCTAGAATTATAAATACATTTGATAATTTTTTTACTTTTAATTAATTTATTTTTAACTACATGGTATAATATCTGATGTCGTTCTAGTGATATTTCATCTAGAGATGTTCTAATGAATGAATTTTGTAGATCTCGTAATTTACATAATCGGTTAACATTTGATAAAATAATTTTTTTTGAGACCACATTATCTAAAATTAATTTTAATTTATTAAATGATAATTGAACTATTGATAATAAACATGATTTATTAATATCTACTGTTTTACAAATAATATTTACTAAGTATTTAAAGAAATTAGTTTTATCATTATTAGGAATATTTATATTGTGAATAATTATTTCATTATTGCTATCTATATTATTTTTAATAATATTTACTGATTTTACCAAATTGTCAGTAAAGGTATCAGAATTGGTTACAGTAGAGGTTACATTAGCGGTTACATTAGCGTATGATTTTTTAACAACAATCATATCACTTATTTCAGTGATGTTTGATAGTAACATATTTAATTTTGTTTCTGTGCTATTTATTAAAGTATTAATATTACTATTATCAATAATAGTAGACGATGGTAATGAGTTATTTAAACTAGGTTGATTTATTGGTGTATTATCATTATTATTATTTATACATGTATTACATTTAAATGTAAAATTTGGTGATCTAAATAACTGAATAGCATATTTTGGTGGTGATTTATTAGACCAATTTGTTTTCATTATTTTTGCTTTATATAAGCATTTATAATGGTATTTATTACCACATAAACATGATATATAATTTTCGTTATTAATTTCTAAATTACATGTAATACAATCCATTTTTAATGTAATAAATATATTACAATTATATAGTTTTAGAAATTATATATATTTTTAACAAACTGTTTCCCTATGATTTTAAATTGAACAATTGCCGAATTCGATTTTTCTTGTTTACTAAATAAATTAGCGTTGCGATGTTTCAATTTTCTTATTTTCGAAATCGATTTTAAAACATTATCCTTTAATGTAATGACTACCTAAATATCGAATGTAATTCCGTATAATATAGAGAACAAGTTATCCGAATGTATGTCGAAATTAATTAGTTTTAAAGAAATTTAATTTTTTTTTAATTTGTAGAAATAACGCGTTAAATTTATGCGACTTTTAATTTGGTTGCTATGCGTTGCAACTGTTATGTCCTTATATATGTATGTTATCAATTATGAAGTGATTATAATAATCATTTAATTTGAATGAACAAACATATTTTATATATATATATTATATGAATTATATAAATATTAAAATTAGAATAATTTTTCTTATTTATAATATAAGGTACTTAATTTTTGAAGGTGATATTAATAACAATGTTATGTAATATCTATATATATATATATATACATTCATTGTAGATTAACATAACTAATATTAATATACTATTTTATATTTAAATATATCTATACTCTTTCAATACAGTTAAAATAAATTTAATAATTTTATAAATAAAATTGTCTTTACTCATGCTCAATCCTTTTTGCGGCATCTTAAAATAATATGATTTAAAATATAACGTATTTAATTTAAATATAAAGTATTAATATAGTTTATAGCGTCGTTTAGTTTGTATAAATTAAATAATTGTTATATAACATATTTAATTTGTTCAATACGTAATAACTTAACACCACTATACATCAGTAATGTTAACCACATGGTGCCATGGAGTAAGACAGGCACAAGTAAGATAGAGGTGTAGATAAGGGTTAATTAGCATGTACGTTAGTGAATTCATTATAATTCTAGTCATTAAATATCACACACACACATACATTCGCCAGGATATTGGCTAATTAGATAATGCATTATAATGTCTAACTTCATTAATATCCACCTTATATATCATTAATATTAGTAATAACTTAGTAGAAGAAATTGCGTTTTATCTTTTCTCGCATTGTTTATATTTGATATGTTGTTGTTTCTCCTAAAGGACTCGATAATAATATTGAATATCTCTCCCCATTGCCGTCGCCCATCATCAATACACTAACCTATCTCCGTACAGTATTCCCCGGTCACTCGACTAAGATCATCGCGATGAAGACAGGCGAGGACACGTTCGTAAGCGCCTTCAACACCGGAGACGTAGGTATCGTTACGCAGTCGTCGAACATGTACGCGAGGTCAGGGGGTCAACACCACGACCTCGGAACTATTACGTCATCGTCGGTTTGTATCCGTGGTTACGTAATCTAGTGATTACAGCTTTAATGTAATATAGATAGATTGATAGATCACATGTTTATCGTATTTGTGGTTATAAATATAAAAAGAAAAAAATACCATATAATTATTTAACATATACACGATACAAAAAACAAGAAATAAAAGGAGATGTAAAATAAAAATAAAACATTGGATAATACGAGCCGTTGTATAATGTACATATATATATATATGTTCATTTATATATATTTATGTTTGTGTATTGAAATATATATATATATATATATATAAATATATAAAATTGAAGGTTTCTTATTTATATGCACATTTATTTGAATATAATTGTTTTCAATATTAAATATAAAAATGATATAAATGAAATAATGTCATTTACATGAAATAATGGTTGTATATTAGATATTTGGACCCAAATGAAGTGGTTTATATTACTTTCATTACTTTAATGAACTTAATAATTATGTAGAATATATCACATTTACATTATATTAAGGGGGTATCCCACTACATTTATTTCCGGCAACTTGCCGAAAATATTGTAACTTAAAAACGATTTTCTATCAAGTTAACTAAAATATGAGTGGGAAACCCCCTTACTTTCCGGCAACTTGCCTGAAATATAGTAACTTTATAGGGAGTATCCCATTACATCTTGATAGAAGATGGTTTTTAAGTTACAATATTTCCGGCAAGTTGACGGAAATACTTGTAGGGGATACCCCCTTTAGGTAATAATAGTTATTATTATAATTTATTAATAATTAATTACGGAAACATTTGTAACACATCGTAAATATATTAATAAATAAATAAATGCTAGGGTGCCGTCATAGAAGTCACAATAGTGGAACAACTTCAGAACTATGTCCTACATATAGGTAGCTCTAAAGGTGCGTGCATTTCAGTGGGCGATGATGTAACCATTGAAATCAACGAGGTTAAACATGAGACTATGTGTAAATGTTTTACATAAGGCATACATTATACATGCATAATCGTGGAAATGTATTATAGCGTGGATGTAGAGTTATACTAATAATAATAATATATAGTTTATTAAGTAAACAAAAAATAATTAAACAAAAATATGGAATAAAAAATAGATATGAATTGATACCCAAATCGACATTGTACAAAAATTAACATTGGGTTTACATTTAATAACAAAATACCTTGGTTTAGGCATGCCGAACATTATTATGTCCATTGTTACTGTCATTGTTTATCAAATAACTTTGTTCAAACTATTTATTTAGATTTAATACTATAATTTGCTAATGCTAGCTATTATACTTTATGTTAATGTAAATATTTAAGTTTAAAATTGAAATATATTAATTATGAATAAAATACTAAATATAAAATACTACCACAACACACTACTACTACTACTACTACTACTACTACTACTACTACTACTACTACTACTACTACTACTACTACTACTACTACTACTACTACTACTACTACTACTACTACTACTACTACCACTACCACTACCACTACCACTACTACTACTACTACTACCACTACCACCACCATCACAGTCACATAGACTGATCCTGATGATGAATCACAGCTGTACCCATCTGCTTCACTCAGCTCTAACCAGAACTCTTGGAGACATCAGCCAGGCAGGATCTTCAATTGATGTAGATAAGTTTACCTTCGATTTCACAACAGATAAGGTTTCTGTAATCAAATTTAATTAAATAACATATTCTATACGGTTCATTATTATCAAAATTACTATATTTTATTAAAAGGATATTTCAGTTATCAAAAATATATCGTTTATGTTTTTAAAAATTTAATTGTTGTATACATTCAGATTATATTATATTATTTATATTATGTGAACATTTTAAATTAAAATATTATTTTAAAGTACTCTAAAAGTTGTATATTATATGAGTATTAATATAAAATAAATATATTAATATTTTATTGAATCATCGTTTATTTAAACATGAATCAACATATATATAATACATGTTATGTATTACCTTATGTATATAAAAATATACATAGTAATTTATAAGAAATAATAATAATATTGTGCTATTTTTTAAAATTCTTTTATCTCAGAATATTATTTTCTTATATTTATTTGCCTTAAAATGTCAAAGCGATCCTAATTTATG
Organism: Osedax fenrisi; assembly: GCA_964019155.1. Classification (NCBI taxonomy): domain Eukaryota; kingdom Metazoa; phylum Annelida; class Polychaeta; order Sabellida; family Siboglinidae; genus Osedax; species Osedax fenrisi. The sequence continues at coordinate 41,801,498 of OZ025243.1, forward strand.
ATATAATCTAATAATTTGTTTTTATATAATACAAAGATATAAATAACTATAATTACAAGATAATTTTCTTTTATTATGTATATTTATTCATATATAAAATAGTGATTATATAATCATAATTCTATAAATCCGTATATTTATTTTAGATATAAATTACATATAGTTATATTGAATTATACACATAAACCTCTCAAATGTATTACACTATATATCTAGTTTATATTAGAGTTTAAATTTGTTGGCAATATTCTAATTATTGACGAAACAGATTTATAGTGCAACTGTGATATTTATAGTGTTACTTCGCCTATCTATTACATGTAAAGATGTGTAATTTCTGATAACCTCTGATACCCCATACTACCCATAATACCTCATAATATCCCATTATAACTATACTCTATCATTTCATACATGTAATATTATTGTTTATAGTCCTCAATAACAATAGAAGAATTGATTGCTACAACTGATATTGTCAATGACAATATTAAGGTTTATTATATGGCATATATAAATATATATATATATATATATATATATATTATTTCTATTATATGATTAATGATTTAGATTTATTTTTTAATTTCATATTATAAGTTGTAATATCAAATATTATTTCAAATTAATAATATAAAATAAATTTGAAATATTTTTTAATAAAACTATTTATTTCTAATTCACAATAATAAATAAATTTGGAATTATATATAATTAAGCCACCTTTTATAGTTCATTTTAATACAATATGATTTATAGAATTCTTACCCACACAAATAGTGCAACATTCCAATGACCAGTGATATTATTCTATATAAAGATGCTGAACTATACAAAGATCTTAAGAAACTAGATAATATTGTTAGTTTAAATAATTGTAATATAACTAATTTCTCTATATATAAAACTAATATATACATATATATATATATATATATATATATATATATATATATATATATAAAAAACTTATTTTCTCTCTATCAATAATTCTTTTATACATAAACAAATTATTATGATAATTGATGAATTATTGAATTAGTATTATCATTTATAAGTTTGATGCATGTTTCCTATATGAATCGCATACATGTACATCGCCATCAACACGTATTTCTAGAGTTACCCGACCTCGGTGAGAAAGGTCACATTCGGGCAGCATTCGACAGAGTTATGCGGAGGAACGTAAGTTATATAACAGAGCGTGTTATGTAATAGAATAGTTATGTAATAGAATAGTATTATATGTGTACTTCTAAAGTATTGATCTCTTCAGTATTAAGTGATATATGTTGTAATTATACATTTCCATAACGCTTATACACTATTAATCGTATATATATATATTTATTTACAATAATTATTTAGAATAATTTTATTAAAAATAATTTGAATTCAAATATATTAATTAATTTTATATCTAATATATAATATAGTTTATATAATTAATATAATAGATTATTTTACTAGTGATTTTTAAATACTTTCATATTTCTACTATTTAATTCAATATTTTAATCTAAAAGATAAATAAAATTTAAATCACAATAATATCTAATATAGTAGTGTACTAATAGATATTTACACATATTTACACATATAATATGTGAAATATTGCAACATTAATGCTATGCTTCACTATGCACATATAGCAATATCTACTGATATCGCACCTTTAATACATTATAAACATTAATTAGATATGCTAATATTAAAAATTGTTACTGTTTTAATTATAGTTATTACTATATTGATATACTCCAATATATCAATATGTATGTGTATAGTATTAACTTAATACTATTTATTTCAAAAATGTAAATATCAAGCAGTTGATTTATATAAAATGTTCTACATATGTTTCATCATTACTCATATGAACATGTTATTCTTTATATTGTTTAAAATGAAATATGACACATACATACACACAAACACATAAACACACACATACACATACATATACATACACACACTTACACATGCATGTGAACACACACACACTCACTAATACTAATACTAACACACACCTATACATACACATCTCCACGCGCATGAACATACACCTACACACACACAAACACATACACACCTACACACCTACACACGAACACACACCTCCACACACACCTACACACCTACACACATACCCGCACCTAGTCACGTGCTGAACACAGGCGACATCGGCGCCATGGTGATCACTAACGTGACTGGCATGTGTCAAGGTACCAAGCGTATCACGGCTGTCACCGGAGACCACGCCCACAAAGTCAGTGAAGACACGCCCCCCTCCCCCGCATTCATTACAACCATGTATCTAATGCATTACAGCTGCTGGAGAACGATAAAGAGATGAACGCGATGCTCGATCAGCTGCATGAAATGATGCGACGAGGACACGATAAGGACAGATGGCAGACTATCCTCTCCACTATAGAATATGTTTGTAACTATACTATAGTAGTATATGAACTATACTAAACTGGCAGTGTGGCTCAGTTGGCTAGGGCGTCATACACACAAGCAATAGGATGCGGGTTCGTGCCCTGTCCAGACCATTAAAATATGTATTTAAATACAATTTAAAGGTGATCTTATATAATTGTGTATAAATAAATGATTGGCTCTCGTTAAAACCATGGATGCCTTAACATGAGAGCGGCTTCGAAGAGACATTAGAGCCATATGGTTATAAGTGAAAACTTCATCTAAATTCCTGGATGGGATGAAAGGACTCCACCAAAATAAAAATAACAATATAAATAACAATAAAAATAACAATATATCGTATAGTATTATTGCTATACTATATTGTCATGGAGGGTACGTATACTATAGAACATGTTTGTCACTAGTGTATAGTATATTTGAATGAATTAATTAAATCAGTTTATAGACAATGTATAAGGATGATCAGAGAAATCGTTTTGCTTTATTGTCGTTATATGTTCATATTCATTTGGATATAGTATAAATAATAGTGCAATTGTCATTTAAAAATTCATATAAATAAGGAAATATAAACACAAAGTAAGTATCCTATAGTATTCTGGTCATACTATATCGTCGATAGATGGTATACTGCTATGATAACAGTGCTATGATAGCAGTTCTATCTATCGCGGTATACGGTCATATATCATGTCAGTATTATGGAGTATCATTATTGACGTACGTTATTCAAACTAGTTGTACGGTAAAGAGATAAAGATATCTTGGAAAGCAATTATTCGTTATGAAATCCATTCAGTAATATTAATAATTAAACTAAATAAGTGTATTATTATTATTATTATTAAATAATGTTTATATATATAATTACATATAAAAACTACTGGCCCACATAGAATCTATCCGGAAACAGTGAAATGAACACATCTAAAACGTGTCGCGACGAACTAGCGAAAGATGTGAACTTATTGAAGAGGCATTACTTGAACGCGGCCGTGAATACCTCGACTAAAGATCAGATGAGATATGTTAGCTAAACCCGTTCTCCTTCCTTCATTTACATTATCAAACAGTTTCTAAAAGTATATCACTTAAACTTAAACTATTTTCACACTAAATAAAATAGCCCGATATTGTAGCTATACAAATTATTTATTATTTATTCGTATTTAAAAATATACCCGGTATCGGACAAGGCAAAGATTTAATAGGTAATTTATATGTAAACGCACGAATAATGGCTACTTTGACCTGTCTGATATAGGTATAACTGTTCACACAAAACTACCCGTTTTCCTTGTTCCACGATATCGGGCGGGTTTTTTTGGTGTGAATGCAGATTTAATGTGTCTAACATTATATCATATATATATATATATATATATATATATATACATTTGTTATAAGTAAACAACTTTATCTTATCTTTTTTTTATTAATATATTACATTTTATTTAGACGTCAGATTGCTGTGGTAATAAAAGTCGTTGAAATAAATAAATTAACTTAAATTAAATCTATATTCTCCTGGAATGGATGAAAGGAATCCATCAAATCAAAATATCGATTATTAAAAATATTCATAAAACAAATTTTATTAATTAAATTTGTTATATATAATAATTTTTTTAATAATTTATTAGCTTTATTTTCATAAATTTTAAAAATTAATAACCTTATAACAAATTAAGATATATTAATAATTGTTCAATGGTTAAATACAAATATTTTATTTTACATAAATCATAGTTAATAATGTAATGATAATTTTATATAAATAGTTATAAAATTGTATTGCTGAAAATTCACTCATAATTTAATAATATAAAATTATATTTTATGCCTTTAAAAAAAAAACAAATATTATAAATTTTTTAAATTTTATATTATATTTATATCATAGGCACTAGAATTCTATGTCTATGATTTATATATTAATCTATAATAATAATAATTTATTTTAACATATTTACATTGTTCATCCTACAGAGCTTCAAAGTAATATTTACTATCACTCCCTATTGCTGTCGCACATATATTAATATTTATATATTTATTCATATATAAATGTATACAATTCATATTCAATATTATAAAAAAAATTATATCCATCCCAATAAAGTCTATTATATCTATCAAACGACTTATTAATCTGTTATAAAAATATATATTTTGTTTAATATAATTCCTTTATTTTTCATATATTTAATTGTTGTATTTTATGAAAGATGCTAATATAAAAATGTTATTAATATTTTCAATAATAATAATACTCTATATGGTTTTAGGTCTGAATAGTATAAATAACTATAAGTATAAATTAAAATGATCAGTATATTTAGTTATATTATCAAAAATTTTCATTGGTAGAACTAATGATAATAATACAAATTTACTACAAGTATAATTCAATAAAATTACTCGTATCTGAAATATAACATATATAACAAACAATATATATTATACAATATTCCAAATATGGGTATTTTATAATTATTATTATAACAATAATATTAATAACAATATTTTAATAATACATGAATATATTAATAACGTTAATATTAAATAATCCATCATATATTACAATAGAAACTTGAAGAATTGATTACAAATCATCACGATTGTCTTGTCAGTGAATTTGATTTCAAGAAAACTAGAGAGGTATACCTATACACATTATAATGTCCTCACATTGATATTTGTAGTAATACCTTGATAAGGAATAAAGCTACTATAGTAGGATCTATAGATCCTTTATTACATCACTAAAGTAACCTACATAAGAATAATTATAATCCATGATACTAATAAATTAATCTTTAAATTAATTGTATATTATATATATCGTATGACTTTTAACTATTTTTATTGAGTTGATTTAACTCGACTATGTACTGTTCTGAAATAATAATCTTCATTTTTTTTATCAAATATGTTTAATTTTCAGTAGTATTATATCATTATTTAACTTCAGACTTTTCACTTGATTTACTCTCATCATCAACAGGTCGTTGACGTGATAAATAAAATATCTCCCGTTATTCCGATGCTGTTGATATCTGAACCTAGAAGAAGCAATGATAAACATGTTTCACAAGCCATACTCTACATACCACAGGTATATAATCATATAGACTACGTATATATATATATTTATATATAAACGACACGCGAGCAGTAGGACACGGGTTCGAGCCTCATCCGGACCATTAAAATAATATTTAGAAGTGATAGTGTATAATTGTGTATAAATAAATGATAGGCCATCATTAAAACCATGGATTCCTTAACATATAAATGGCTTCGAAGGAACATTAGAGCCATATGGTTATAAGTGAAAACTTCATTTCCAACAAATAAAAATAACAATAACAACAAATATATATGCGGTTAAACCTGTCGACGCCCAATTTAGCTGAAAACAGACCTTAGAAGCCCCGATATTAGGGTTTTAACGTTAACATACAAATTACTATACGATAATAGCATCATATGATCACATGAACTAACTTATAGTTTACTACTGATATAGAGAACATTATTAAGAAATATATTGAGTACTTTCTATCGATTATATATATATATACTATGGCATCTATTTATATATATATAAAATAATTAGTTATTGATATTTAATATATCGTATTACAGGATAAGAAAGATTATACAAATTACTGTGAAAAACTTGCAGATGAGATGTGTAATAATACCAAAGATTGTAATCATAAACTTCAAAAAGGAAAACAAAGTAAATTCACTAATATTCGTGTCCTAAGTTTCTTACATACACCGCAAGTTTTAGTCGATTTTAAGAATTTGGGTAATAAACTATTATCAAAGTAATTTTCATTATTTTTATTTATCTATAATGATAGATATATATTTATTAATCTATAAATATTAAAAATACTATTTAATATAGAATATTTGAAAATGTAATATGAAAAATATAATGTTATATTTAGATATTGATATTACATTATAATTTAATAAAATGTTATACTTTTTAATTCTAAACCAATCTTTTTATATATATATTAATTTATTATAATTAATTAATGTACCTATTAAATATTCTACAATCGTCATTACTCTATAGTTTATTTTTATTCATTCTCATAAGTTATAAGTTATAAGTTATATATATCACATATGTATTATTATGTCAAAATTACATATTCTATATAATGATGAAATTCTTATGTTATTAATATAATAATAATAATAATACACATATGTAATAATTATTATAATGTATATGTAAGGACATTTTCACACCAATAGAAGCAGTCGGATTATCTGCCTGATATTTTGTCACAAATATGCTCTATGTGTGAACCGCATTTTATTTAACAGTTGCCAGATATTTAAATATCATTTTATGGGATTGTAGATATCCTAGGTAATGCATCAAACAGTTCATATTAACGGATAAATCCATCAAATTTGCAGACATTTTAGAAAAAGTTCTAAACAATCCATTTGATAATACGCTGGATATTTGTTGTCTTCCCATCGAAATATAATAACTCATTTAATCATTATCGCGGATATCCGTGAAGTAATATCTCAGATAATCCGGCGGCTACTTTTTAGTGCGAAAGTCACTGGTGAATATAATATATGGATAACATAAATTAAATATTTACATATACAATTAATCGGCAACAACAACAACAGAAAATATTTATATTATTTTGAAGCCCTTTAAAAAAAAACATATAAATATCATTGTTAATAAACAGGAAAAAAAATTAAAATTCTAATAAATATTATTATTATTATTAAAATTAATTAAGTATACATTGGTTTAATGAAATCAACATAACTGATAATTACAATAACATTAAGTATTTAGAAATAGATTTATAGTAAATATTTGTCAAATAAAATATCGTATACAATTTATTTTATTTAAATTACAATTACTTATGCAGTAAATTATGAATATATATAATTAAAAAAACTTGATTACTAAAGTGTATCAACTAAACAGCATATACATTACAATACACCACCTAATGCATCATTTTATATCAGTAATTTAATAAGTAAACATATATATATATATAATAATTAAATAAATATATTTCATAAATTAGCTGCAGTATCAAAATCACTGAAATAGATTTAGGTTTTACTCGGTGTGTATACACAAGACCTCCTATAACCTCAGTTATAGAGGTTATAGGAGGTCTTGGTATACAGCAATGATTGTATTGTTCTATTTAATTACATGCACTATAAGTTAAATTGTACTCAACTCATAGATATATATATAAAATTTAAAACAAAAATATCCTATTGATCTGTTATATATTAATAATGAATGCTAATTTTTATCATATAAATAATAATTAAAAAAAATATTTGTACGTTTAAAAAATATATAGTTTGATACGAATTTACATTATTAATATCACAATTGTCCGAAATATCAAACTACGTTTATATACGATATCGAATTACACGATTTAGCTTAAAGTGCGATATCTTTACTTAGCAAAAATCTGATTTTGGAGCCATTTTTTTCATAAGAATTGAATATTTTTATTTTATTTATTTATTATAAAAAAAATAAATCTAATAATATTTGTATATAATATATGTATCTATCTGTATTTCTGTATATAAAAGTAAAATTTTGTATTATAAAATTAATAAATGTATTATAACTTATAAAATATGAATATTTTTAAATTTGTATAATTATATATTTCAAAATATGAGCATATTTATTTATAACAAAAATAAATAAAAATATGCGTCAGCGGGGAATCGAACCCCGATCGACTGCTTGGAAGGCAACCATGCTAACCATGGTTTGTACAATGCATTACACCACTGACGCTTGATATAATATGGTACGAATATAATTTATATAAAAAAATTAAATATATAATTATAGTTATTTATGAAATTTAACAATTATATTATTTAATATTAATATTATATCATAATAATAAATATATTATAATTATTATAATAGTATATTTAAAATAATATTATATTAAATAATTAAATATTCTGAGAATAATAATTATTATAATTCCTATTATTTTAATTTTTTTTATTTTAAATAATATTTAGAATATAATATTTTAATAATTATAATTATAATATTATTAAATATAATTATTATAATTATAATTATAATAATAATATCATGTCTTTTATTATAAAATTTATATATTATATAATAATTATAATAAATAATTTAAATAATTATAATTGTAATTATTATAATTACAGGGGAAAGTAACCTTAGGTTAAACCTTAGTAAACCTAATACGGACACTTTAACAATAAATGGTCTTAACTTTTTATTACTCATTATTTTTATTTAAAAATTACAATATATTAATATTATATCATATAATATATGATTATAGATATTATTGTAATTTTAAAATTTTATTTAATCTTTTAATTCCATAGATAACGGGGGTGTCCGCATTAAGTACCCATGTCCGAATACGGACACCCTGTGTTATAATACGGACACCCTATATACCACTAGATAAACTATATATTATTGATGAATTAATCAGATAAATTAAAATTACGTTATTTATAATTAATTTTATAAAAAATATATTGTAATTTAATTAGTTAATAATTTATTTATTTTTATTATTTTTTAATTAATAATACAATTTAAGTATCTAAATAATAATTTTTTTAGAATTAGATTTATTGGTGGTATTAATATTATAACGCACGCGATTTTTATGAAAATCAGAATTGTTCGTACGCTGCGCGCTGGTTGGTTATAAGGTGTCCTTATTAAGAAATGTAGAGTGTCCGTATTAGGAACTTATACGACCTCTATATATATGCTTATAACTTAATGAATATTTGATAACAAATATAGAAATTAAAAATACAATTTTTAGAATGCTTTAGTTTTTAATAATATAGTATTATATTTTATATCGATACATTTGTATATTCTTGAGAAGGTTTAAAATTGAAATTTGTTTTCATAAATTTAAAAACGTAATAAAAAAAATCAGTTTATTGGATATATTAGCAATATTTTGAATAATTAAAAAATAAAAAATACTTTTTTAGACTATTTTTATAATTATGAATATTTTATTCATTAACATTTTTTTTGTATGATTTATGGTTTCTGAGATACCGAGAGTGTCCGTATTCGGTTACTTTCCCCTATATAATATAATATATATTATAGGTAAGGTAAGGTAAGGTAATTATTTATTTAGACACTCGTTATATTTTAAAATCTCACAAGTGTTGAGAATATATAAAAATAAATAATTAAATTAATAAATTAATTAAATAGTTAACAACAAAATTCGCATTATATAATATAATATATATATAATATATAATAACGTCTATATTATGCCTATATATACTATATAATATAATATATATATATAATATATAATATATATATATATACAGTCAACTCCCGATAAGTCGGACTCGCAAGGGACCGAGAAAAGTATCCGACTTAGCGAGATGTCCGACTTATCTGAGATTAAAAATATCATGCAAATAACTTATTTGAAATAAGACATGAAATGCGCAGCGCGAGTTAAATTGTTACAGAAATATGGAATTATGCAACAATCCAGGGGTCGCACTAATGTGCAGTCAACGCAAAAATGGGAAGTCAATAATTTATTTGTGCAGTCAATTTTTCAATTTTGTGCAGTCAATTTTTCAATTTTGAACAACAATATTTTTATTATTCTAATTAAATTTTGAAGGCATTATGTAAGATGTATACCATACAGGGAGTTTTCCGATATTATTACATTATTAAGCACAAGAAGATCACCAATAACAACATATTGTGATATAATATATATAAAAGATACCATTATGAAGTATCTAAGTTCTGAATATCATAACAAATGTATTATTGCTTATCAAAAAAAGGATAAAAAAATCAGATAAGATACAACTAACAAACTATATATCAAAGGCAAATAGTGATTTAGCTTATAAGATAGGATCGTTATTGATCATGGTGTATTATTATTCAAGAGAGTTGGTTTTACCTGAATATTCTTTCCCTGCTAGAGAAGTTGTGAATATGATGGCATCAATATTTAGATATAATCCTGATGATAATATTATTACGAATACATATTTACAATATATAACGCCCCGTACGCAAAAAGAATTATTATTCATTATAATAGATACATATATGGAAACATTACAAAAAAAAATCAAAAATTCTACTGGAATATCTTCGGTCAGACGGTAGTGTAGACAGGTTGATAAGATATACACACTTGCGAAATTAATAGATAAAGTTGGAAACGAATCTCTTAAATTTGTTGGTGTATGAGAACCTTTGGAGCGTTGAGCTCGTGGGATATTTAACACAATGATTAAATCAATGGAAAATCTTCTTGGAAGTAACGTAACAAATTTAATAATGAAAGAGGTTTCGTCGTTAGTGACTAATGGCACATCTGTAAATACAGGACATAATAATGATTTATGGAATATATTTCAAGAGTATATATTGGAGAAGTTCAGCGAGCTCGTAGCTCCTCTACTTGCAATATGGTGTTGTGCAAACAAGCCAAGTCTGGTATGGAAGGAAGCAAACAATGAAATACCAGAAATTAAAAATATACTATGGCTATTAAGTGGTATTTCATCATATTTCGTTAAATATGGATTCATGAATCCATATTTAATCCATTAATCTATTCCGCACCTGTAGGTGCAGACAGTTAAAAAACATTGCAGAGTACAATAATATTATTGTTTGCTCATTTACAAACATATTTGAAATACGATGATGTTAATTCACTCATAAATTAGTTGAAAGCATATTAAAATCGTGGAATGCATTAATAATGTATTTTAATTCAATGACATGTAATGAAGCCTGTGGATTTTCAACGTACCTTTGCAATGAACATAAACTTCATATATTATGCATACAACTTGCTTATGGCCGATGTACTAATTATATTATCTCGATATCAAAAAAAGATGCAATCCGATTCGACTATGATATGATATTCAGCAACAACTTAATGATATTGAGGTTTGTCATATTTATATGATTAATATTGCAGAATACAATGCCTATAGCTCCTGATATTCAGAATAAAATAAATAATGTTTCATAATATTTTGTAACTTTAATAGAATATGCTAAATAAATTATTAAAAAATGATTAAATTGGCGGATGTGTTACTAAGTTAATCGAATCAATTGAAAAAATCAATCGTATATCATCAGTATACTCATCATTTGAAAGGTATTAAGTTGAAGAGAAAACATAATCGTGAAGTAAGACATCTCATTATGCATCATTTATATTTATCTGAAATGAGAGATATATCTGAAATAAAAGTAGAACTTATAAAAACTTAAGTAAATAATCTTAAGGAGCGATTTACAACTGAGGAAAATATATTTTCAAAACTTGAACATTTTATTAAATTAAAAGAATAAGTAAACATAAATCAATTACATACTTTGATAAGTGCGTATTTGAACTTAATAGATTTATCCTTACAATATAACGATTTATTATTGCATTCAGAAATTAATATATATAGAAAATACAATCTTCGTGAACTTGTTATAAAGCTATCAAGGTATGTATGAAATAGACATAAAATATACCATATAACATACATTTATTATTTTTTTATCATGGAAGAATTGTCTACATTGTGTTGTACATAAAATTTAATGACATTTCAAATTAACCTAACATTTTTAGGATAAATAAACGAAATAATAGAAAACACGAAAGCTATCTAGATAGCATGGTAAAATACAAGAGTATTTCAAGAGAATTTTTTCTGGTGCAGGAAAAAATAAAGTAGAAGAAGAAAATAAAATTCTTTTTAAAACAATAAAATTCTAAATATAAAACAAAAAATAATAAACAAACGTTTTATCTTTAAAATATTTGTTGTAGTCATACGTTTTTACTGTAATTAAAAGTATTTCAGCTTACATGCATATATTACCTACCTATGAATTTATAATAATGTTATATAACTATTAAAACTATACAATATTAATTGATAAATAATTATTAATAATAATATATTTATGTGCAGTCAATATTATTCCTTAATGAGACCCCTGCAACAATCAACAACATAAAATGTTGTATTCAATAATATTACTTACTAAAATTATAATATTCATTATTTAAAGTAAACATTTCTGACAATTTATAAAAAGTCCGACTTATCCAGTATACAAATCATAAAAATTACTATAATAGGCCTATGTGTCCGACTTATATAAAAGTCCGACTTATCCAATCCAACTTATCCGATTAATTTAACATGTAACTAGATACAAATCCAACCAAACCAACTAAATGTATCCGACTTATCCGTAATCCGACTTACCGAGAGTTGACTGTAATATAATAATTATTATTATATTTAATAATTAAATATACAATTATTTAAAATGAATTTTAATATATTGTTGATTAATAAGATTAATAGGATTAAGGCTTGATTGTGTTACCCTACTCAGAAGGTAGTTTCGCCACCCCGATAAATCCAATTAGCCTAATTATTTTAAAAATGAAAAAAATAATATTGCACTCCTATTCAATATTATATTGTAGGATATATTGAATAAATATAATAAATATATTGAATATAATTATATATTGATATATACATATTACACAATAGGTGTGTAGATACTACCTAATAGTTGGGTGTGATATTCCTATGTATGCATACATATAATATCATGATATTCATGAAGTTATACACAATTATCAAGAAAGTATCCTAAATCTGGCTATATCATACATATTTTCTATAGTAAAGTATATATTTTATATAGTAAACCTATAAATAGTTTGAAATATATGATAAATGATAAATACAAATTATGGATAGGTACAAAGTCTTGTTTGTTAAGTTATGTTTTATAATGTTTTTTTTTTTATATTGGAAAGTCCCCTATTACCTAGAGCTAGAGAGAAATTTCTCTCTAGCTCTATGCCTATTAGGCCCTATCAACCCCTACGTCACCATTTGTAATATCTTATTCAATATTCAATATATTTATTTGAAATTTTGGAAGTAGGATAGGTAGGACTACCTAGGACTTACGTAATTCCTAATATTGATAATAAATAATTTTGCTATTTTAAATTTGATTTAATTGTATTGACAACATAAACCAGGGGGTCGGTAATTGGATACATTTTCCAAATAGATTTCCTACCGACCCCATTATTCTATTAACAACCACTTAAATACTCGTAGAAGAAATAATTGTAATAATATAATATCCAATCAAAATAGCAGACACAAAAAAAATATAATGAATTAAAAAACGCATGTAGGCATACCTAATTAATATATCCGTGAATTTAAGTTTCAATATTCATAATAAATTAATAATTGAACTTTTTATTTCTATATTAAACTTTAAATTAACTGAATATGAATATAACTACACATACCTACTAAATAATCATTGTATTATTAACGCTATTAAAATACACTATTGACAGATTACAATTATACAAACCAAATAATAAATAATTTCAAATTAATAAAATTATCTATTTTATTGGATACTATGAATCACATGGGGTCGGTATTAGGGTAATTTAGGGGCAGTTATTTGGGAAACATATGTGTTACTATAATTAAGATATCTTGGTTAATAGGTAGCCTACTAACTTATATATTAACCTACTTATTCACATTATAATATTTTAATAATATTTATAAACATTTAGTTGATCTACAATATTATGCACAATATTAAGTTTTTTTTTATTTAATAAATTATTTACAATGATTTAAAAAAAGTTTGTATTCAAAATTTTAAAAATTAAAACCAAAAGAGTATGAAACACTAAGCCTATACACTAATGCAGACAATATAAATTAAGTTTAATTTAAAGCGAATGCTATTACTCGTATACCAACTACTAATAATATAGTATATAATATATACTATATATATATATATATATATATATATATATACATATATATAGGGGAAAGTCTCAGATTACCGACCCCCCCCCAATACCGACCCCCTATCGTATCTCATTAACTATTAGTAATATCAAAAAATTATATATACATGAACTGTTAGTAATTTAATGATAAATATGAATAAGTATTTTGTTTAAAAAAGTATGTAATCCTACAATTGTTATTTGATAAAATGTAATATTCTGTTTTTAATTTTTAAATCATTGTAAATACTGTATTTATTAAAAGAAAACTTAATTTTGTGCATAATATTGTAGATCAATAAAATGTTTATATCTATTTGAAAAATAATTTAATTTGAATAACTATTAACTAATATATCTTAATTATAGCAACCCATATTATTTTCCTATTACCGACCCTCTAAATAACCCTAATACTGACCCCATGTGATTTATAATATCCAATCAAAATAGATCCGTATTTTACTGTAAAATATGTTATAAGTCGTTTGTTTATGATGATATTGGGATATTGTGTTTATTAACACTAAAATAGGGTCATGTAGACTCTTTCGCTCGTGCGGGAAGAAAATAATAATAAAATAATAGTAATACGATAATAATTTAATAATAATATACATTGAATATACCACGGACAACAATACTAAATAATATAAAGGACTATTATATACTACAGTCTGCATTGATATGGTGTAGTTTTATATACTACAGACTGAATTGATATAGTTATTAGATATCATATAGAATTGATATATATAGTGTTATATAATAATAAGATAATAATAATACAATAATAATTGTATATTAATAATGATATACATTTAATATAACACGGACACAAATAATAAGTTGGATGATTTAATGATTATGGGCAGATAGAAAAGAATAAGTAAGATTTATAAATCTTTTGTGGGATCTAATAGAACGAATGGTAGGAGGGAGGGAATTCCATAGGGTTGGACCTGAATTTTTAAAACTCTAGAATTTATGGAAGTTTTACTAGAGTTCTGTGAGATAAGTAGAGGAGCATTTTGGTACCTAAGAGAAGATAATATAGTACGTTTTTTAATTAGATCAGAGATATAGCTAGGGGTGAAATAATATATTGATTTATGGATTATAGATAGTATACGTAATTTACACCTGAGGGAGAAGGGTAGCCACATACGAGATGATTGATGAGATGTTGTAGTAGAGTGGTCCAGTCGAGTTAAACAGTAAGTAGTACGTATTGAGGAACGGATAATCCGATTAAGTGGAGCAGTAGCTTTAGCAGGAAGTAAATTCAGTAGGGAAGAACAGTAGTCAATTCGGGAAAGTACAAGAGCATTAATTAGAGTTTTAGTAAGGTTTCTGGAAAGTGATGTCCGTATTATTTTAATTCTGAAGAGATGAAAGTTGGAGGATTTTGTAATGGATGATATGAGATTCTTAAATGATAATTTGTCATCAAATACTAATCCTAGGTTTTTGATGGAATGAGAAGGAGAAATAATCATGTTATTTAGAGTAAAGTTTGGAAAGGAAGTTTCAGATGTAGATATGTTAAGTATAGTACTCTTAGAGAAGTTACTTAGTAGTTTATTGGAGAGGAGTCATAATATTATGGAGTTAGCACACTCGATTAATTCAGAGTTAATGGTATTATGAGAATTTATAGGGAAAAAGGTAAAAAGTTGAATATCATCAGCAAAAATATGGTAGTGAATATTTGGAAATTTCTTAATTAGATCAGCAATAGGGCGGATATAAATAGAAAAGAGGGATGGACCTAGAACAGATCCTTGGGGAATATCGTGGTTAAGAGGAGAAAGAGGCGAGTAAGGTTTGTCAATCATAATAGAGATATTTCTATTAGTGATATATGAAGTAAACTATGTTAATGCTAAGCCAGATATACCCATTAAAGTACGTCGCGAGATTAATATGTTATGGTCCAGGGTATCAAAAGCAGATGAGAGATCAAGTGGGATTAACTGGCAACACGTGTTTCTATTTAAGGTAGATAATATTGTGTCAGTAATACGGAGGAGAGCTGTTTCGGTTGAATTACCCTTACGAAAAGCGCTTTGAAACGGGTCGAAAAGATTATTTTTATTTACATGGGCTATGAGTTGTTTGGAAACAATCCTTTTAATATTTTACTTAATAAGGGTAGGTGGGAGATCGGGCGATAATTGCTAAATAAGAGTGTGGGTCTAAGTTTTGTTTTTTTAGAATAGGGTATATTATGGCAGTCTTGAGACAGGGTGAAATTTTGCCAGAGTTTAGTGAGTTCGTAATAATATCCAAGAAAATAGGAGAAAATAATGGTGAAAGTTTGTGATATAATGATAAAGGTAGGGGATCAGTGGGGGAGGTACAGTGAGATTTCATGAGTAGGTCATTTACTTCATACAGTGAAGGGATAGTGAAAGTACTTAATGAGTCAATATGATGGGTAATATATATGGTAGGATTGAGAATGGGTTGAGTAGATGCGCAAATAATATTATAAATGCTTGCAATTTTATTTTTCAAAAAGAGAACATAGTTGAAAATTTGACGTGTTTGGTAAAATGGGGAGGATTTTTTCATCTGGAGGAGAGAGAATTTTATTTGCAATTTTAAATAATTTGCGAGGATTGGAGGAGATCAATGCTATTTTTTTGTTATAATAGATAGATTTTGAACGATATATAGCAGATTTGTAATTTTTTCTAGCTAGTGATAGAGCTAATTTAGTTTCAGTAGAAGGATTTTTAAGAAATTTCTTCTCAAATTTGCGAACACTCTTCTTGAAGATGAAAAGTTCGTGGGAGAACCAGGGAGAAAAAGGGCGGTCGGTAATTAATGTAGTTTTTGTAGGTGCATGTATATTGATAATATTTAGGAGAGTGGAGTTTAGGAGTACGGGGCAGAGGGAAGTTGAAGAAGAGATCTCAATTTTGATATTGTTTACAAATCTTGGTAGGTCGATAGACTTAAAATCTCTATATAAATCTGTAATACGTTTTCGTTTAATCTTTGTGAATTTTAAATTTATAGAGAATTCAATAATAAAATGATCAGTTAGTAGTTCAATTTTTGTAAAGGAGTTAGGGTTTATACATATAATAAGATGACTGGGTAGGGGTGTAAATATCATATCAAGTGTATTACCACTAGAATGGGTAGGAAATGATATATGTATCATTAATATAGATTTATGATTCATGATTCCAGATGATTATATACATATTGTTTAATAAATAAATATTAAATAATAATATACACTATTTTAATATAATTAATATAAAGTTTAAATTTAAATTTAATATTACTATTAAAATATAAATTCAATAAAAAATAAATTACGTCATGTTATAATTAATTATATTTATGTATATCTACTATTTTTATTAGATATTATAATACTCTAATTATTTAGACCACGATTATTTTAGGGGGTCGGTAATAGGAGAAGGGGTCGGTATTAGGAATATGTATCAGATTACCGACCCCCCTCTTGTAAATATAATTATATCAAAAATTTAAAATAGCCACATTATTGGTTACCATAATATTACCCTAATTACAAAATTTCAAATAAATATATTTAGTATTGAATAAGTTATTACAAATAATCATTTGTGGGTCGGTAATCGGAGACTTTCCCCTATATATATTTGTATATATTCCATATTTTATTATTTTTAATATAATATGGCCCAAATATAAATATAAAACTAATATTTTGTATATATAATTTTATTCTACATATCTATTAGCATAATAATTAGTAGACTAAATATTTGTAGACTACATTCGTTCTCCATGTATAATTGACCAGATCTAATTTCTACGTGTAGTATATATATATATATATATATATATATATATATATATATATCCTATACGTATATTATAAATTATAATTTAGTATCCTATAGTATACTATTTAAATAGTTACAATTGTTATCATTTCAATTAATATATTGAAGATAGACAATATATTATAAAAATCTAATTATTATTAATTATTTTTTGTTTTTATTTACAACGAATAAACAACAATAACAATGTTTTGTATATATATACAAGATAATTAAAATATTAAAATTGTAATATTATTTAGGTTTATTTACCTATTAAATTATCATTAAATAAATTATATTAATCCATTTATTTAATAAACACTACGATATATAATTCATGACGTAACACTCTAGAATTATATCATTATTGCGTATCGGACATAGTTACGAAAGTAGTGAACAAAGCATCGTTACGTAATGCTGTTATTCGATATCCTTATCGAGAAGATAGGCTCTTTCGGGCGTTATCAGAAGATACTACTGATAGTGGTATCCATGATATCCACTTGGTCGGTGGACTTCCTGGTGACGGACATCAATCTTAGACCCATGAATCATCGTTGTCGTATCAAGGTGCTGGAAAAGTTAAGGTTTCATTATGATATTTATACGTTCATTAAGATTATGTTATTCTATTAAAATTACTATGTACACCCCTCTTGCTATAGTGATTACAATTACTTGCCGTAAAGATCTGTATATGTTTTTATCATGCGATTAATTTCCTATTTAAAATGTATCCATTTAAATTTCTTATTATATAGATACTCTATACCAAGAGGGGTGTACAAAGTGGGTTATATATACCGAGTGGTTACCAAGAGAGATACACCAAGTGTAGGTGTACCAAGTGTACTTGCTAGTAGTAGGGCATAGCGGGGTAGGTTGAGCCGGTTTTTTTTTATAAAAATACGTTTATCTATTAATGTTATGAATATATTTTAATAAAATAGACTGCATAAGATAAATATAGTTTATGACCAATAAAAAACATTCAAAAATCAGTGCAATGATAAATAATTAAATATATAATTACATCATTTTTTTTTAATTTGGCTCAACCTGCTCCTGCTCAACCTGCTCCCCAAACGGAAAAAATGCACAATTAAAGATATATTTAAAAAATAAACATAGTTAAAGTTATATATATATATATATATTTATTAGTTATTTACAAAAATATGCATCAAGATTAATATCAAAACAAATTTTAATAATTTTATTTAAATGCTCTATATTTCAATCCTGCATATATCTTGTATATATATATCATATGCCGTATCATTCAGTTATCTTTTATAATTTCTCACTAAATATAAATAATATTAATGAAAAGATAAATAACAAAATTAAATAATTAACAACTTTGTATTAACTAATTAGTTAATAATATAATTAATTAAAAATTATGTTAATTAATTAGTAATACCAAGGAGTATCTCCATGGAATAACATTATTTTGTAATAATAGGTTAAAATACTATGTAATTAAATAAAAAGAACCATAATTAAGTAATAGTACTAATTAACATATTAATCTAGATCTACATAGATCTATAGATTGGGTATAACCAATATATATTTACTGTACTTTATTTAAATAAATAGTAATAATTATTAGATCCACCCAATATATATTTAGTGTAATTTATTTTAATTAAAATAAGTTTGGTTACATTATTTAAATTAATTATTTAATTATTTAAAATAATTACACAATTATATATTTAATTAATTAGATTATTATTATTATTTAAATAAATCATTAATTAATTAAATAAATAAATAAATATGTTTAATGATAAACGGAGCAGCTTTACCATATGGTTTAATATGGTCAGCATGCTACCTATCACCAATATATAAAAGTAAGCTAATTCATTTGTGATTGTTAATTTTTTAATTTTTAATTTTATAATTTATAGTATATTAAATATACTTTATTTATATACCATTAATAATATTATGTTATTAAAAAATATATTAATAATATAAAATTTAAACTTACTGTCCCACCAACGAGTTTTTCATAAAATATTAATAATTTAAATAGTTAAAATAAATAATTGTTAAGTTGTTATAATAATACTAAATATAAGTGTATCTACATTTATTAAAAATTACATTAAGATATTTGTTAATAGCAGAACTAATTTAGATGATTCAACCTTCCCCTATGGTCAACCTGCTCCACATTGAAAGGCATTTCCAAGTAGTCCGAAGTTTCCTATACATATATATATATATATATATATATATATATATATATATATATATATATATATGTGTGTACCTATAGGTATAGGTATACTAATGTAGGGTTTACTACCTAGGTTACAGCCTTACCTAACACCACTAATGAAATATATATTCATTATAACCCTATAGGTTATATACCTAATAAGGTTGGATACCTTTCCTT
>OZ025243.1:41827178-41844678 GCA_964019155.1 Osedax fenrisi
TGTACTAAAACAAAACTCGGTTTTTATAATACTTATAAAACTGATTATTGATTGAAAATTACGAATAATATCTATTACATATAAATGTACCCGAATTCGCAAAAATATGAAATCGTTAAATCAAAAAAGTCGCCATTTGTAAACCGACGTACCCCTTATACGGTATCTCCGTTATTTGTATATATATTCTCTATTATTATTTAGTCCACGAACACATACGCACATGCGTATAACATATGTTATTCATACACTTACGCGTTAACAGTGTATCGTCTCGTTTCATTAACTCGTATCTATAGATGGGTATACCCATGAATCCAACATACTATATCGCCGCTACACCTTTCAACAGTAATGGAGGTGATAGGTCCGGAACAACGGATGTTCGTGGGGGCCTTCTACGGTATGACCTTCAGCATAGGTCACCTGTTACTCATCGGGCTAGCGCATTACATCCAGGGTAATGATTTCCACCTTCACGCTTCAATGCTACTCATCAATATCATTATTTTAGGCATCATTACTTAGTTAGTGCGAAAGTTAGATTGTATAATTATACAAGCTATAGCTATATATACATTGTATTATTAATGTATAATATATTATATAAATATGTATGTTTAAATATATTATTATATTTCTACATCTATATATATATATTAACCTATAACTTTTAACCATCCCATAGTAATGATTCCCTGTAGAATTGTACCTATTTGACATTGCGTTAGATATCGAGAGATGATCATACAATTTCAGTTTTCTTTCAATATCCATAGCCAGTAGTTCAGAGTTCTGTCCAATTTGTTATATTGTTCTCTTCCTTATTCAGTTTAGTGATTCTGTCTTTAAAAGTTATATACAAAAATAGTCTTGTACATTTTATATGCCTAATAATTTAATTATTTGCTGAGGTCTTTATCTAGGGTTCAAGTTTCGCACGCATATAAATGAATTAAAAATTGACCGCATTAATTGGATTTTTTTATTTAGTGATAATAAATTGAATTATCGTACATATGATATTTTGTTTCATTAAATCTGATATCGTCTGCCGGGTTCTAGATAGGTTTTCTACTTTTGAATATTTATCCGAAATGGTCCTTAAATTAAAGATCTATTCGCTTATACTAATCCAACTTATTCCTCAGAAATGAACTTTTCTACGATGTGTTATAGATAACGTAATATTACTTTCAGCATTATTTTGCTTGACTATGATATACAACTTTAGATCGTTCGATAATTTTCACATATACGAAAGCTTCCTTTCTTATGTAAGCTACTATTTATTGATGTTGTCTAGTTTGTAGTCTAGCTTCCTATTTCCAATATATCATATAGCATATATCAATGTATACAGTTTCCTGTATAGAAAGTTAACAATATCTGTACATTTTTATTTTATTCAGTTTCCTTTGATTTTTTCCTATTTTTCTTGATTTTATAGTTATTATTTATATAATAACTTTATATAATTACTTCCAGGAATTCGTTTGTTATCTGACTCTTCTTTTTTTCTTAGTATAAGCATATAACTACAATTTACCAATATAAAATCTATATAACTTATCAAAATTACTTAAAAAATATTTCATATATATAATCCTATAGGATTATAATTTAAACCTATTATTGAAAATCGTATACTAACAATACATACTATTCGACATACCACTCTTTATATATACCGTGTAATATAACGATATATTACATTTAATATCATCATTAGTTGTACCATTACCGTTAATAGTAGACTTCCAATCACGTGTGTGTTTGTCTCTATAGAGACAAACATATAGAATATGGGAGACGTGAATTAAGTTATACAAGTAATGATATGTTTATCCATTAGACTATTCATCGAACTATCTAGGGTATCCATCTTGATATGTATGGATTGCTGAGTTATGAGTTTATTGTTGTTGCTATATATCGGATATATTAATTTACGTTGTTAAGATGAGTATGTCAAGGGTCGTAGGTCATAATCAATGACCATTAATAATAATACAACACGTAATACACGTAATCTCTGTAGAGATTATCCTTATCCCATGGAAGCTGATCAATTCCATTTGCGCATGACAAGATCATTACCTCATTACTAGTAGTTTGGTGTAGGTCGTATGTAGTATGTTATTGTATGTTCTGCATCGCTATGTATACATATACATATACAGTATACAGTAAATTAACATTACTTGTTAGCGGATAATTTTATGAATTATTAACCGTGTAAATCGATTTGAATTTTTCAGTATTATTTTTATATTATTGTTTGTTTCGTATATCGTTGTTTCGTTACAATATAACTGTTATCTTCAATCTACCATAATCTATCGATATATATATATTTATATCTTAGATATAATATATATCACACACATATTGCTACCGTGTTTCACATCGTACACTCCCCTTGTTCACAGTTGCTTAGTGGAATCTCCGCGTTGGTTAGCTTCCAGATGTCACCCGGATAACCTAATCAAGGCCGACAGAATAGTTCGTTTTATCGCCTACTTCAACGGCAGACCTATGTCGAGATACTTCAAGATCGACCAGTATAAGCAGGTTACTCACGTGTGGGGTTATTCGGGGGTGGAGTATTTGGAGTTGTCGGGGACGATCCTTTTTGAAATGGTTTTTGAATTTAACCTTTTTGTAAACATTTATTTTTAAATAATTTCAGTTATTTTATTCTAAAATTATATATATTTATGATTATTTTATGAATATTATCTACTGTCAGTAAGTTATACTATATCAATACAATATTCACTCATTTCAAATATATTATGAATTTAAATTTAATTATTTTATGATGAACCGTACCAAATACCAAGAAACCCATTAAAACCTTCATCAAATTCTTAAACCACAGTGAATCCCAAATACAACTAAATTCAATTATAGATTTATTTGGGATTTTACAACCGTGTTCACTTGAATGCTTAGTACTTAAAGTTTATATTATAAATCCACTCGTGAGAAGGGTTAATTATATATATATATATATATATATATATATATATTATTATATTCACTAGTATTTCTAAAATACACAGTAACATACATCTATATGAAACTACTTAAAAGTCAAATAATATGTAAATGCATTTTTTATGGGTTATTACATTCAGTGACTTTCAAAGTTATCTATTTAATGTGTTTTTCTTACAATTTGTGTACAGTTTATTACTGATATAAACTACCCATATGGCTCAGCTGGCTAAGGCGTCAGACACACAAGTAGCAGGACGCGAGTTTGAGCCCTGTCAGAACCATTAAAATAGGTCTTCAAATAATATTAGAAGTGATCTTTTATAATTGTGTACCAATGATCGGTTATCGTAAACACAATGGATGCTTTAAAATGAGAGCGGCTTCGAATGGATATTAGAGACATATGGTTATAAGTGAAAACTTCATCTATAGATAATAATATATATTTTCTGGGTGGGATAAAAGGACTGTACAAAAATAAAATAATAATAATAATGACAATATATATTTTTTCCTGAGATTTTTCGATTAATATATTAATATTTAAAGAAAGTTATACACATATTCACACACACACACACACACACACACACACACACACACACACATACATACACACATACACACATACACACATATACACACATACACTATATATATTGTTAATTTTATAATTAATTTCTAATTTAAGAATATAAATATATCTAAAGAACATATATTTGATATTTTCAAATCGAAAATACTACGAAAAAGAATATCTACCCAATACGTGTTATGGTACGTCTTATGATTTCATCTTAACTTATCATTTACATATTTGTATATTATTTTAAAATATTGTTAATTATAATTGTGTATATATAAATATATATATATATATATATATATATATATATATATATATATTTAGCTCACTAAATATTATCATGAAATTTAAAAATAATATTGTATTTAACTAATACATTCATTAACATTATTATTACAAAATATAATGCATTCTAATTATATTTTATTTATTATTATTCAAATTGTATATCTTAAGAGTCAACATTCATAAATGAAATACTATAAAAATAAAGATATATATATATATATACAGTCAAAGCTCGATAACTCAACATTGACGGGACGGAGTTTTCATGTTGAGTTAGCGAGTATGTTGAGTTATCGGATGTATAATTAATGACTTAATTAATGTTTTGTTCACATAAATGCATTCAAAATAGTACTCGTATGATAATATAATAATTGTAATTGTATTTTTACGTTTATATATTTATATCCATATATTATTAAATAAAACCATGTTGAATAATGTATGTTGAATTATATTTGTTGAGCAATGTAGTTTTATTACATGTAAAAGATACGAATCCAACAACATATGTTTGTGAAATTTTGATTTTTCATAAATGTTGAGTAATCGGATGTATATTTACATGTAATGTATAGGCTAGGATTATAAAAACGATGTTGAGTTATATGTATGTTGAGTTATATTTGTTGAGTAATAGGGTTTTTGTTAACATGTAAAAGATACGAATCCAACCAAATATTTTTTGGATGTTGAGTTATCGGCAATGTTGAGTTATCGGCATGTTGAGTTACCGAGCTTCTACTGTATATATATATATATATATATATATATATATATATATATATATATATATATATATCTAATAAATATAAATGTATAATTGAAAAATAAATATAAATTATGTATATCTTAATTGTTAAGTAAACTTATATATCGTAAAGGAATATACACTGGTGTATATAACTTAATGAATGTATTGTCTGTTAGTTACCTTTATTATTTTCATCACTCGAATGTTACTACAGCCTCTATTGAATATATATCGCGATACAAATATTTCGTCCGCATAAACGCTAACTAACACTATATTAACCCTATACTACCCCACTACAGGTTCTCCACCGGTATGATCTACTACACTATCAACAAGCTTATCACCAGCGATAACGATGAGAAATCAGCGGAGGGGTATTACTTCAAGTTGTTCACAATGTTCTCTACTGATATCATCTCGTACGTGATGAGTTAGTGTGTTACTGTAGTAGTTACCGTACCATGTACATCAGTGATGGGCCTGTACGTTATTGTGTTACTGTAGCAGCGACTGTACCATGTACATCAGTGATGGGCCTGTACGTTATTGTGTTACTGTAGCAGCGACTGTACCATGTACATCAGTGATGGGCCTGTACGTTATTGTGTTACTGTAGCAGCGACTGTACACTGTACGGCGTACAGTGTACATCAGTATACGTTATTGTGTAACCGCATAGTGCAATATATATATATATATATATATATATCTATACTCCGTATATATATACATATATGGAGTATGGATTCATAGGTATTTTTAATAACATATTTTCATTTGAATATCATCTATTTTATAATACCTATTAATATATTAATAGTTATAAATATATATATATATATATATATATATATATATATATATATATATATATAAATATATATATATATATATACATATGTATATTTCGATTTCCACAGCGATTATAATGGCGGATAGTAAATATCTTGGAAGAATTAAATCGATAAGTTATAACTTCTTGTGTTTAGCAACAATTCTCTCAGTAACTTACTACTACCAGAAAAATATACGTTAGTTACTAATTTAATTTTCACGACACTTAAGTATATCAAGAATTATACATCAGGTGTACCTACCTATCGTATTGGTATATTATGTATATTAACTTTCTATTATAAATATATAAATATATATATATATATATATATATATATATATATATATAATTAAGTATATATCTGTACCTTCCCTACTGCCAGACGAGAACATGACGATGAGATGCCTACAACTAGGTGCTAAAGTGTTCATCACGAACGTGTTCAACACAATGTACGTGTACACGATAGAGTCGATGCCCACCACCATAAGGGGGGACGGGGTAGGCACTTGTTCAGCTGTGGCTCGCTTCAGTGTGCTGATATTCCCCTATGTTGACACCTCATCCGTTAGTGTGCGCGCCGCACAGTGTGTGGTGACTACACCGCACACACTCGCACACCCGCACTCGCTAGCGTTACTAGTTTACTTGTACATCGACGATATTATAATAATAATAATAATAGAAAGGTTTATTGGATCAGTTGAAAACGATGGACGTTTAACGGCGTCAAGTTGAAATAATAAAACAAATATATAATTACACGAGTAATAATAAATTTAAAAGAAGACATTATAATGATAACATATATGTATGTAGTCGACATTTAAAAGTAATAAAAGATGATAGGGTCCGTAATTAATTGGGAAGACTACGACAACATTCGAGCTTTCTATAGTATACTATCGATATAAAGAATGCAATCACGCACGAATTAACACTAAAATCGAGAGTACATTCTCATTCACGAGCGCGCACACACGAACGCACTCTCTTGTATACCCACGTGAATACTATAAAATCGACGCATGTGACGTATGAAATGCGTACCAAACACGCTCTTTGCCACGCCCACACTTATACATAAAACTCTCATATATGTTTCTTAACATCAATATCGCTCAACTTTAATAATATATGTATATTTTGCTGCCGTGCTTCACACACATGGCTTGTTTAAGCAACATATGGTTATCAGGAACAACTCACTGTGTAGCCCATAAGTAATGTATAATGTATAGTAATAGGTCTTCTTGTCGTAACTATAGACATGTTATAACTATGTTATAACATGTCTATACTTTTCAATATATATATACTATATGATGATAATGATCATGCTGATGATGCATTTTAGTTAAACAGTTAAATAAATCATGAATGGTATCTCAAAAGTGTAATTTATAAAATTAAAAGTAGGTAATACAGACACATTAACAAAATAAACCGGAAAAAATATAGAAACAAATTAATAATGAAACACAGTAGAAGTATTACAGGTTATCACATGAGAAAAATCTTTGGATTTATTTATTGAATATATTATTGTACCAGATTGATGTAATATGGTAGTGACTTCGATAGCGTAGGATCAATATAACTAAGGATATACCCTTACTATAATAATAATTATTATCATCGATGATACTTAAGTGCATGTATATACTTCTTCAATATACACTTTATATATATATATATATATATATATATATATATATATATATATATATATATCACCATTCGCATCTCATCTAGCCACCATACTATCTAGTAGTATCTACATATATGTTAACTATAGTTAAGCCATAATCGTAACTATACAACAAAACACTTGGTAAAAGAAGCACTCACTTCATTAGGGCGTGTTCACACGGTAAATCTACGACGAGATAGGGTCTCACATTAGTTGTACTTCAACGACACACAATAAACAGGTGGTCGTATATTCTCATTTGCGCTGATCAACTCATCGCGGACGAGAATCTATGACGCGTTTATTGACCGTGTAGACACGCCCACATTTGAACTCGTTACCATGACAACACTAGCGCGTAATCCTAGTGAACCTCATTCCGTCCGCCAGGAGGAGTACGGCGAGTACAAGAAGTTCACGATAATGCTGATGGTAATACTGTCGTTGTTGTGTTCATACCTAGTCAGGGGCTTACCGGATACCCGCATGGAACCCCTGGTGGAGAGTATCGCAGCCCTCGAGAAATACGTGCCGTTAGTGAGTCATACTATAGTATCCTAGTGAGTCATACTAGGACGGTGTTACCCTGGCGTGTTTAATTAGATAATTAGAATATTATAAATTAAAAATTATATATAAGGGGTAATTGTCTCGATAAGCAACACTGCTTCTATAATTACCCCGACATTTCCTAAATTTGATAATAATAATAATAATAATAATAATCCTAAATATAAATAAATAACAAATAATATATTAAACTTTAATAAAATATTATTAATTACATAAATAATGATATATAATATGCTATTTGAAAGTATCCATAAGTTCAACAAATATGCATATTTAATTATGAGCCTGTGTAAAAATGGTGCGAAATATTTGTAAAATGTGTGTTGATGTCGTATATTATCGCTATTTACTTGCGCACGCGCAATGCTTAACAATGACGTAATCATCAGCAATCAGTATAACCATTGTCTGAGGAACACTGAGAAGTACAAGATGGGCGTGGTTACGGTGTTCCTGGACCACGACTCGACTGTGGAAGCTGAACCCACCCCTTCTCAGATGAAATTCTCTAAAATAAATACCACCGAATGGGGTTAATATATTTAAAATATTAAATAAACGTTTATTAAAAATACGTATAGGAGATATAATTAATTTACATAATTTATATAGTTTAGTATAATATAATTGTTGATTAAGATATTTAGTAAGATTCAAAATAACATTATTATTATCAACTCTATTTTCATATTTGAAATAAATATTGATGTTAAATAAAATATAACGTCGTTTTATTAACACATTTGCTGAACTTTCTTTAACCTATTATCATTAATATTACACACATGAAATGCATGTATTATAATACACGTATGTATAATATATGTATGTTACAACTATTTGACGACAAACCTGGTTAAGTAACTATTTGGTTTAAAGATAATTATTTGTATTCATTTTTGATTTGTTATAATTGTATATTCGAAATAATATCTATAAATACTATTTATGAGTCTCCCTTGTCTTTGAAACTGAAACCGTTTCGAAACCTTAAAATTGGGTGTCATTCCCATCACTAATCATATTCCTCCTCGTGCAATTATTAGCTATGCCCACATATTGTACATAAGCGATGAACCTAATGAACTCTTAATGTTATGACACGTGTCAAATATTTACGATCCTACATTGATCCGATATCGACATATATATATATATATATATACTTATAACACTTAGTAACATATATATGTATCATACATATGGTACTGCAGTATACATGTATATACATAATGTATCCTATATAATTATAATACATTACATATAAAGTAAGGTATAATATTGAATACAATTAAACAGGAATGAAAAGTCCGAAAGATAACCAAGAATTCATACCATACCACGACAAGAAGTATATGTCACACGAATTATCTAATATCCAATTAGATATAATGTGATACAATATAATATATTGTTAGTGCATATAATATAATAGAAGATATGTATAGTTTGATACATGCACAATAGTTAATACAAAATTCTTTTTAATTTATTTTAATATATTATTTTAATATGATTCATTATTATATTTATTTATAAATAAAACTCTCAAAGTAACACATGTACAGGTAATAATGTTAATACTATAAATATATATATGTATATTTTTATTATTTATTGTTATGCATTTCGTTCTACCCATAAACTAGAGTAGATGAAATGTACGTATAACTAAATAGCACTAATTTTATAACTATAATTAACAACTTCTCTCATGATAAGTCATCTACGTTTTAACGAAAGTAGATCATTTTGTATATTGATATGTTATACTCGCAAATATATGTTTTATTTGAGATTTCTGTAATGTAATAATGTAAAAATTTACAAATATATATAATGTATAATATATATATCTGATTTTAATGATCTTGTCTTCCCTGTAATGGATATCGCGAAACTGAATGATATAATATCTTTACTATTAGATACCCACGCTTCATTAGTTACCACAAGTAGGGGAGGGAAGGGGGTACTGGCCGAGGACGGAGTAGTGGCCGTTTTAATTAACGCTTAAATGGTGCTTGATAGGATAACAAGTTCTATATACAATATTTAGATAATCAAAATATCTGTAATATATAGTAAACATTTTTTTTAAATAAATAATTAATTACTCTAATTTATTACATAATAATTGTTGGTCAAATTTTGAGAAAAACATGATTATATATATTTATGATTATTATGTGCATATATAATTAAATCATTGAATCAAATAAGGTGTGTATGCATCATAAATATAATTATTTAATATTACATAATTAACAAAATATAAATCGAATACATGATGATACACCTATCGCATTGTCTGGTACTAGCGGCCACTACTAGAGCCTTGCCTTATTTTAGTGCTTTTTTTAATGCCTAATCAAACGTTTATATTATTAGGCATTTATATATAAAACACTTTATTATTAAAACACTTTATATATAAAAGTGAAATCAAAGTATTCTAGAACTATATGATTTCTAGTTAATTCAAAAAAATAAGAGCCTAACATTCAGTATTTATCGATATATTAGAAATCTTCTGAGGCATATTAATTATCGGCCACTAGGACTAAACTAGTGGACTATAGGTATATCCTATATCTAATACTCTATTAATAAAGCTCGTTGGTATAATAATAATATTGAGATAACTTATAACCAGATTACATTTTAGAGCTTATGTTAAAGGAATATCTGTTTTATCTTATGAATTATAACGAAATGTTCATTCGGAATATATAAATTCTATAAAGAATTTAAAAATAAGATGTTTCAAAAGTAAATACTAGTTTTGAACAATTAACTCTCGTAAGTTTTAATATATTACCAACAGACTGTTGGCAATAGTATCTCTGGTAAAAAGAAAACGTTATGTTTACCTATTATTCCTAATCACAATATATTTTCAAATTATATTTAAAATATTTGAGATACAATTATCATGATATGTGATATTAGAACAATAATATATCTAATAATAGATATTACCTAATATTAAAATAATTGAGAAAGTTGTTAGTATTAAAATCATAGATAACTTAATGATTAATGATCTTTATTTATATTTCAATAATCATTAGAAAATATTTATACTTTATACTTTCGATTGTATTTTCTTAAATAAATTATTAATCAATAATGAATATCGACCTGAACATAGTACTGATATCACTTTAATAAAGTAAATACATGATTTTCTATTTATATTAGAGGTATGTGTAATACATATATATATATATATATATATATATATATATATATATATATTCTACGTATAATAAAGGTATGTGAAATCAAATGAATCTCTAATATTTTTGTTCCGCAAGGATTAGTATTAGTACCCCTATATACTATATTATTTATTTTATATTATTCCATTTATAAATTAACAATTATATAATATAAACTATGTCATATATGCTGATTATATTCAGTTATACAAAATCCCTTTTGAGCTTTGGTTATACTGTAAAGTTCATAATCGTAAAATTAATGCACCTAGATGAGAAATAGTATGCATACTGAATTAAACTTGGGTTGACACGTTGACTTAACCTTATATCCATAATGATATTAATAAATATATTACACAATTTTATATACATTGTATGGATTAATGAACGAATAACTCGAT
Organism: Osedax fenrisi; assembly: GCA_964019155.1. Taxonomy (NCBI): domain Eukaryota; kingdom Metazoa; phylum Annelida; class Polychaeta; order Sabellida; family Siboglinidae; genus Osedax; species Osedax fenrisi. The sequence continues at coordinate 41,838,548 of OZ025243.1, forward strand.
TTAGGGGAGAGATAGAGGATAATGGAAGATTTATAAGGATTGAGGAACATTAATCTATATATAGATTAATGTTCCTCAATCGTATACGTGAGAGGACAAGGGGATTAACTAGAGATTTAGTAAGAGTTACAGTAATTGATTTTGTATTTTCTAATTCTAAAACAATTTTAATTTGCAGATTTAGTGATGGCAGTAATATGAGGAATGAAGGAAAGAGTATAATCAAAAAGTACACCTAAGTTGGAAGCAGTAGGAGAGATTACCTAGGAGAGATTACAATGTTATCAATAAGAATATGATGGAAGTAATTACTTAACCTAATTAAGTATACTTAATTAGGTTAAGTAATTACTTCCATCATATTCTTATTGATAACATTGTAATCTCTCCTAGGTACTCTCTCCTATAGGAGGGAGAGTGTTTCAATAATGTAGTTGTTGATGAATTAAGGAGAAGATTATTAGAAATAATCCATTCTTTAATATCATTATTTAATGTCATTACACAATTGGAGAGTTTATTATTGAGAACTTGTGATGAATTAGTGGGAAGATATATATATATATATATATATATATATTTGTATGCCATCTGCATATAGATAGTAATGTATATTATGATATTATAGATGGTAGTGAATATAAATTAATACAGAAAAGTAATGGACCGAGTACCGAACCCTGAGGAACACCATATTTCATAGGAGAAAGGGAAGAAAAAGAATTATATATGTATACACTGTTGCTACGGTCAGATATATATGAAGTAAACCATGAGAGGGTAAGGTATCTAACTCCAAGCAGGTATAGACGGGACGGTAGCATTTGATTGTCAAGTGTTGTGAAAGAACTGGTTATGTCCAGCAAGACTAGTTGACAGCAATTATTAGTATTAAGGGTAGAATTGATGACATCAATACGTTTAGTAGTGCTGCGGAGTGTCCTCGGCGAAAACCGAAGTGTATATAACACCCATTTAAACCTATTTAATGATACATTATGTTTACATTATTAATATTATTATAATAATAAACTATAGTATACATTTATTTTCAATTTAATATGAGATTTCATTTATATTTCAAATTGATAAGTTATATGTAATAATTCCTAATTTTAATATTTTATTTTAAATATATTTATAACTTTAACCTTTAACCTATCCCATAGCATTTGGATGCCGTAGGGGCGCCGTTGAATTCCATATAACTTTTCTCCATCCTTCTCTGCTCATCGTCGCTCTCATTGCTTTTACAATATCCATGCCAGTCCACTCGACAACATTGTCTTGCCATTGTAACTTCGGTCGTCCTCTTCTTCTTATACCGTCAACAGTTCCTTGCAGAATTGTTTTTGATATTGTGTCAGACCTAATAACGTGACCGAACCATTTGAGTTTCTTTTCAATAACCTTTGCTAATAGTTCTGAGTGTGGGCCGATTTGACATGTTACCCGTCTTCTAACTTCCACGTTCGTGACTCTATCTTTATAGTTAATATTTAGTAATCTCCGAAGGCATCTCATCTCTAGAGCACGTATTCGTTTTTGCAGATCTTTACTTAGTGTCCAAGTTTCGCATGCATATAAGAATATTGAATTCACAAGAGATTGCATTAATTGAATTTTGGCTTTAAGATGTAGCGAAGTGTCATACCATATTACATTTAAATTTGATAAGGCTGCGATTGTTTGACCAATTCTAGATAGAATTTCAGCTTTAGAACCTTTGTCATCAATAATCGCTCCTAGATATTTAAATGAATCAACTACTTTTAATGGTGTGTTATTTATACTAATATTAGATGTAAATCTACCTTCAGAATTCGTCATTAATTGCGTTTTTGTACCATTTATTTCCATACCATAAGAACGTGAAGTATTATCGATTAATGTTATCAAATTATGTAATTCTTTTTCCGATCCGGCTAAGGCATCAATATCATCCGCGAATCTTAGGTTAGTTATAATCTTTCCACCAATTTATAACTATAGTTAGGATATGTACAACATAACATATATTGCACAGCACATGTGTTTATATGTTAGAAAATCGAATATATTTCAACGTGAAAAATCTTTGATATGTAATAATTATATTTCGTATATATTTAATTATTAATATTGTACAACTAATAATATTCGTGTTAGTATTTTGTTTTACAAACTAGTATGATTACCACACTTAAGTGAATTAATTAATTCATTAATTCATTGTTATATATTACTACCACTCCATTTTTATTGCCCATACACATTATGACGTCACTAATATTACATAATCAACATTGTTTCAATATGCACCTATTTATGTATAAGTACGATGCAATGTATGCATAATGTATACGTAAGAAGAACTTATTTATATTATTGACATGTATTTATGAAATGTTCGGCCTTCTCTTCGGTTATTTAGATGTTCCCAAGTAAGTAACGCCAATACTGATGAACATCACCCGGATGTACACTGGGGCTAATCAATAACACTATAGTGTTAGTGTACAACATCGATGACAAGTGTTCATATACAATGTACACTTATCATCAATGTTGTACACTAATACTAGAGTTAATGATTAACCCCAAGGCACTGCAGTGATGTACTGTGACTAGAGGCGTCGGAACAGGGGGGCGGGGTTATCGGACCCCCCCCCCCCCATTCAAAAATATGGGGGGGGGGCTAAGTATGTTTTGCCCCCCCCCATGAAATTTGTATTAATAAAAGTTATATATATTAAATCTAGTATATTGTCTTTGTTAATAAACATTTTTTCTAAAGAATTGTACCAAACATATGGGGGGGGGGCTAAGTATTGTTTGCCCCCCCCCCCCCCATGAAATTTGTATTAATAAATTTTATATATATTAAATCTAGTATATTGTCTTTGTTAATAAACATTTTTTCTAAATAATTTTACCAAACATATGGGGGGGGGGCTAAGTATTGTTTGCCCCCCCCCCATAGTTCATGGATGGGGAGCCCTATCCATGAACTATGATAATATTCATGAGAGAATCTCTGAGACATACTTGTTATCTGGCGATATTTAGAATGAAATTATTCAACTATATAAATTTAAATTATTCAATATTTTATTATAAGATATTAATGTAAGTTTCTCAATTCAATGTGATGGAATTCAAGATATATCCGGAAGTGAGCAGGACATTTTGATGGTTCGATATTTGCATAAAAACTATAAATTAAAGAAATATGCATATTAATATGCAATATGACTGAGGATACAACTTAAATATAGCTAATTTAATGTTATCTGAACTTTTACATCTTAACTTACCTATTTCTAAATTAAGAATACAGTCATATGACGGTGCAGCTAATATGTCTGGTCAATATAATAGTGTAAAGACTATAATAATGAATAGCCATTAACTTTGTATACATAATGTGGAGCTCATCGCACAAACTTAATAGCATAATCATTAGATAATAATATAAATATAAGAAAAGCCTTGAGAGTGGTACATGATGTGGTATTATTATATGAACAAACGATCAAATTCCGGATTGTATATAATACTAATAATAAAAAAGCAAAGATATTTAAACCAATATGCCCAACAAGATGGACTGCGAAAAGAATTTATTAAAACAACATTAGATCAATATAGTGGTTTAATCGATGCACTGAAATAATATAAAGAATTAGATTATATTACCAATGACCACAAATATATTGCAAATTTATTATTAAAAAATATGAATAAGTCAAATATTTTTTCTATGAATATTTAAAGTTTGATATTTGAAAGCTTGGATATGAAGGTGAAAGCTTTCATGATACCAACAAATACTATTTAAGGTAACATTTATAAAAAATATACTTGAAAGCATATATGATTATAATTATATATAATCATAATAAAAATCAATAATAACTAAACATAAATGATCAGATAATAGTAAAGATGATTCTAATTAAATTGAATAATGATAGAAATAATTTGCACACATTCATTGAAGATATAGAAACAAAAGTATTTTATATTTTATATATACACGTTTTTATATTGATTCAAGGTTAATAACATACTTTTATAAACATATTATATAAAACATTTTATAAAATACAAAATAGCTTATAATAAATATTTATAATAAAATATTATAATAATTTATTTTTATTTTAAATATATCTAATTTAATTTTCTAAGTATATCTAAGTATATCTAATTCAGAGAATAATAATAAGACATATAATATAAATTATTATAAATATGTATGAGATGAATAGTAATGAAAGTTTAAAAGACTATGTAAGGTACCTCATCTAGATAAAATAATATAACATTGTTAATGTTATGTTAATATAAGCATGTGATTAGATATTATCAGTTAATATGTTAATATACTTTATCATTAGTATTTACAGAATAAAATATACTGAATTGTTTGATTCTATAATAATGAAAATTATAACCAAATTTTATACTAAGAAAATATTATTTATACATTATTATAAATTAAAGTAATCATTATTACAAATAATATAATTCATGAAAAAAAGGTTTGTTTTTTTTAGATTAATCTTATTAATCCTATTAATTTGTTACACTAAACAGATGTTATTAAAAAATGTATGAAGAATTAACGATTGAAAGATCGAATTTCCATATATCCAAATCAATCAATATGTTCAATATTATCTGATGAGGATAAACATATACATGATGGAACAATCTCCTAAAATTCAAAAAATATTTTCTGGCATAAGAGATTTTATCACATTTTATTGGTTTACCCCTCAAGTTCTGTGTCATTTTAGCGTGGATTTATTAAGCTACGAATAATAAATACGTTGTTACGATCTACTATGCTAGATAGTAGATTAAATGCATTAGTAATGGCAAATATCAATCAAAAAATAATTCACACAATTGAGATGGGTATATTTATAAATAAAATCTATATTTATATAATAATAAATTATGTAATGCTTATTATTTATTTTCTAATATATTCCTACTCATTGTTATACAAATTAAATATTATTAATTGCATATTAAAGGGTTAACATAGACTAAAGAGGTATACGATATTAATAAGATATAGTTGGTAATTATATTAGTAATAAATAATAGGATATATAATATAACATAGAAATAAATAGTCCCCCCATACAAATATCGTTCCTACGCCCCAAACTGTGACTATCAATTATGATTTGTGTTTAAGTGAATATGAGTATGAATTATGGCTTATTGATAATCGCGAGTGTTAACTATACATAGTATATTAAAAGTGAAATAGTCGCGAGTGATATGCACAATGTTATATAGGTAGTACCTATTACCTATTGCCAAACGATAACCAATGAATAACTAATGGTACATTGAAGTAGATGCTGTTTAATTACGTGTATTGCTGATATTGGATTACTTTAAAGAATCCTGTTCTTAGATTGGGAATGTTATAACCTATATATAGGTTAACCTATTATCCTAACTTAAACAGTCGTGGCTAAGTCTAATTCTCGCGTATCGAGAGTAGATAAGCTTTATATAAGTTGGTTATGATAAATTAATATGACGTAATTCAGAAGTGACCTATTGACCTTACTTGTTTACGCTCAATATAGACTAATGCAATGTTATTACAGTATGGAAGCAGTACAAATATGTTAAAAAATTTAAAAAGATTACCGATAACATTTACAGTTTATTAAAGATTACGTCGATGAATATGTCTTTCCGTTCGTGTGTTTCTCGATCGTTAATCTTAGTTCAAGTTTATGTTCATTTGTATGTAGCCTCGTATTCATTCTGAATCGTTCAAACATGCTGCATCATATTTCATATGTTCTGTTATATTAGAATACTATATAATAATTTAATATAATTTATATTATACATAGGTATACATACCTACATAGATGCATATTATATACAATCACACACATATAAACCCATATGTTATATATATATATATATACTATAGTAAATATATAGTAAATATATTTACTTAATTGTATTATATTATATTACTAATTAATTTTATATTAAATTCAATATATAATAATAAAGTAATATACTATAATCTCCTAAAACCTCGGATATAGTATAGGAGGTATTGAGTATGACAATAATACAAATTATTATTACTTACCTGGTAT